>JARGCU010000041.1:1832500-2130000 GCA_029227775.1 Morpho helenor | reverse complement strand
ACATATATATTTTTTAAATACATACAAATGGTATCCGGTTTAATAGAATAGTACAACCCTCATTTCTTACCGAGGTGTCGTAAAAGGCGACTAAGGTAAGTCGACACGCCGTGTGGTATCCGGCTGAGTAGAATAGACCACCCACATTTCTTACCGTGGTGTCGTAAAAAAGACTAAGGTAAGTCGACACGCCGTGTGGTATCCGGCTGAGTAGAATAGACCACCCTCATTTCTTACCGGGGTGTCGTAAAAGGCGACTAAGGTAAGTTGACCCACCGTGTAGTAACCGGTTTAGTTCAATAGACCACCCTTTTTCTTACCGAGGTGTCGTAAAAGGCGACTAAGGTAAGTTGACCCACCGTGTAGTAACCGGTTTAGTTCAATAGACCACCCTTTTTCTTACCGAGGTGTCGTAAAATACGACTAAGGTAAGTTGACGTCAGGCAGGCGGCCGGTCGTAAAAACGTAAAAAAAGCATGTTTATAACATGTTGTGCCGACCCACTTACGAGTGGGATAAGGGCAGGGAGATTTTTTATTTTATTTTATATATATAAGGGAAACAAACAGTATAATAAATTATAAAAATTAAGTTACAAAAAAATAATGCAAAAACCAGCAAAGTTTCCACAAATTACTTAACATTATTGAGAGTAGATTAGTTAGTTAGTTAATGATTGAAATATAATACAAAACTAAAAAAAAGAAATGACAAAAAAAAACCAAATAACATATGGTATATCATACCTGATACATGCAGGAGTCGTAAAAAACACATGCACAAACCTCCACCACCACCACCACAATACACAAGCACTATATACGTTCACTATCACCAACAATCGTTTCGGCCCAAAATTTCACCAAAATCGCAAAGCTTTGCGATTTTGGTCGTGGAGTCTATCTCCTGATGATGCTTCGGTTGCGGGGCCGCCACACAATACACAAGCACTATATAGTGCTATATAGTGCTTGTGTATTGTGGTGGCGGTGGTGGAGATTTTTGCATGTGTTTTTTACGACTCCTGCATGTATCAGGTATGATAACCGATTGTCCACTCTACATTTAGCATTATATATATTTTCTATTTTACTTCATCGTGGATTATAGCAAAATAATTTTATTATTACTTTTGTATTATGGATCTCCGCTAAGTAACGTCTGATTCTATAAATTATGGTATATCACTTAACATATCCCTATTAAAATTTACAATTTACAATTTGATTGTTGTTACAATTTACAATTTTAGGATGATGATAATATTAGTGGTAATTTTCTAACTTAAAGCTACTGTGATGTTAACAGGTCCAGGATTTGAAGAATGGTTGACGGGGCTTTTTGGATTGGATGACATAGATTATGGCACTGATAATATAACGGATAGTAACGTTGGAAACAGCTATGGTGGACTTATTAATATACCTATATTGTCTGTTTATAATAAACCTCATCGAAAAGATTAAAAAACCAAAGTATTACTCACAAGAGAAATTTTAATTGCTTTTGTTACCCAATGTTTTTCCTTTATGAAATAATAATATATTTTTTATTTTTATTATTAACTCATTAGAGAAATCGATCTAGCTAGGTTTCTTTTAAAACAAATACTTTTTATATATTTGAGAAAGAGAAAAAAATATGTATGGCTCATTATAATAATTTCTTTTGTTATGAAGAAAGTTTCGTTAATAATCATACTTAATAATCAGTAATACAGAGGTAGAGTTCTGACCCGTTTATTTATATATAGGTAGATTAAGTAGCTGTAAGTCTTCTATATACTACTTCTAAAATTGAAAAATGTGTTGCAATACTCCTTGATATTCCAAAGGCGTTTGACTCAGTTTCTATTCCCATCTTAATTCAAACTCTAGCTTTTGGGAATGAGCGGAACCCCATTGCATCTGTTCCAGAATTATTTGACCAATAGAATGCAAATGGTAAAAATTTAACCATTTCTTAGTTCTCAACTGCATATTGTTTATGGTGTGGCTCAAGGAAGCATACTTGGCCCAAGCCTCTTTTTAATTTAATTAACGACCTATGCAACATAAGTTTTACAAAAGGCGACATTATAAAAATATCATTCATTTGTTTGTATCTTTTGTACAAATGCTATTTTATTCAGCATTTGTACAAAACATACAAAAAAATGAAATAAACTTGTTCTCACTCTGCCACACACAAACTACAATAGTAATAGAGGTAAAACGTATTGATAAAATAATAATCATTAACGAAACCTAATATACATATAAAATTAATAAATTTGCTCACATATATTAAGTTAAATGCAAAGCCTTGATGGTACAACAAAAAGAAACTAAGATTATCTCTCATGACAGAATTGCATGGCAAAACTGTTCAAGATATCGATATGTGAAATTTAAGATAGGAAATTTTATCATTCAAGTGAGCAAACAATAACAATAATTCTAATAAGCTTTGACAGGATAAAAGGAAAAACGGAATCGCTGTATCTATCTGGGGTAGCCGGATATGTGAAAAAGTAAAAATGCCCAAAAATATTAAAATATTCAATTTGAATACATTCATAAATAAAACTCCATATAATATTAAAGTTTATATTAATTTAATTCTTTATTATACAAAAACCATTCTTACATAAATATAAATGAACAGAAAATATTATTTATCTATACAAATTTATCTTTACATAATTTAGATCTCTGTAACCGAACTAGGTTTCCCTGTATCTCGGTATACAGCGACCTTCCCGTAAAATGTGATATTGTTTTTATTGGAAAAGTGAACATTATTTTTTAGTGTAAATAATAGTTATATAATATATATATATATGTTTAAAAAAGATAAGAAAAAAAAGAAGGTAGTTAGGTATTTTCCTCTCCTGTCCTCTATATTACTTTATTATTAAGCCGCATACTGCTACGAGTTCAGTATACCACCTTCCTTCAGCTCTTTGATATTGCTAAGTACATCAACAGAAATTCCTTTGCTTGAATTTTCTACGCCATCTCCAGCACCTTTACCGCAACTGTTTCCTTTGTCGCCACTATTTCCATTATCGCCGCCATTTCCTTTATCACCACTGTTTCCTTTATCCCCACCGTTTCCTTTTTCACCATCATTATTTTCTCCTTTATTCTCATCGTTAGGACTATCTCCTGTTAACAATAAATTAAATACAAACTCAAAATTCAGAAATTATTCCTTCATAGACTTAGAAGTTACAAAAATAATTTATTAGAGAATCTTATACCCAAAGTCACAAACGACTTAGAAACTTTTTCAAGGCGCAAAGCAGGAGCTGCAAACTTATGTCAGTTCCTACTTTGTCTATTATATACATCACTTCTAAGATTGCGGTGATAACATCATTTATTTATTTATTTATTAGGACATCCAGTAGTTACTACATATAAAACTTACGTATAATAAATATCATATCTTAGACACAACAGACTTAAATATACAGATTTCCACTTACCCGGAACACATACTACAGCTACTATGCACTGAAAAAGAGAAGATTAAATAAATATATGCAACTTGCTGTTCGGTTTCACATTGCATCTCATTCTGCTTTCAAAGTCTCCTCGAAACAGAACTCAACAGTTAAAAAAATGCTACGAATCGCCACTAAAATTTACAGAAACATTTGTTGGTTGAATTTAAAAATTATCTAAAAATTTCATTCATTAATCTCAGTCTAGCCATTTCTGAGTCTTTAAGTGACATATAGATAAACATTCATGAAAACAATCACAATTTTAAAAGACCTAATGTACCTCATATACCTATATACTCGTACTTATATACCATTTTGTAAACTAGTTGGTGACCAAAAAACGGATAAATAACTAAAATTCTAACAACCAACGCATTTGAACATAAATATTAAATCTTAATATAAGAGCCCGAAAAAAGTTCATCGATGAACATGAGATAGAGTATAGGAGACAACACCCTACCCTAAGGTACACTTTTAACAACAATAATAATTTTCTTACCACTAGCACCAGAAGTACAATCGTTGATTTCATGGTTACTTCTAAATCTTACTGAACAACAGTACTTCGAAATCTCTGTATTTATATTGAATAGCTAAAGGTTACTCAACTGAATAAATAAGCAGGGTTAATGGCAGAAGTACAAAGTCACCTTTGAGTGACAATTCAATGGCAAAATTGAATAGAAGTAACTTGAAAGGTTGGCTAATAATTCACTCAAGCTAATACAATGTGCATATTTTTATACCGTAATAGCGATGTCTAATGGCTTGAATGTGACTCCCTCTCGAATTTATTTTCATAATCCTTAGTTTTTGCAGTGAAAACTTCTTTAACGGGGTTGTGCAATTTTTGTCCCCTAAGCCGCTGTTCGGCCTCACAGGAGGTTTTTTAGGACGACGTTCCCCGAAGCTAGTAGAGCTTCATACAACAGCGTGATGACTAGTCACAGTCGTACCACCAGCCCTCCACTACACGTCGCCCTAAGCCGCGGTCCGGCATCACAGGAGGCACCCTTAGGACGACGTTCCCCATAGCTAGTAGAGCTTCATACAACAGCGTGATGACTAGTCACAGTCATACCACCAGCCCTCCACTACACGTCGCCCTAAGCCGCGGTCCGGCCTCACAGGAGGCACCCTTAGGACGACCTTCCCCATAGCTAGTAGAGCTTCATACAACAGCGTGATGACTAGTCACAGTCATACCTCCAGTCCTCCACTACACGTCACCCTAAGCTGCGGTCTGGCCTCACAGGAGCACCTTTAGTCCGATCATCGACTTACCTGTCCAGTTCAGTGCCATTTGCATATTATGGCGACTAATTAATTATTACAAAAGATTCCACTGAATACATTCATACGTTGTTTTATTTTAAATCCAGTGACAATATATAATGAGTTTCAGCTGAACAAATATGATGCAAATGGCTTATTAACAACAAGTTTTAACCTACGTCATAGTGTTTTAATACCAAAGAACAGATGGAAGTTGGGAGTTTCAAGGTGACGGCGACCCACACTGGAAAACGCAGTCAAATTCAAATTCAAAAAATATTCTATATTCAAATAAACTTATAAACTAGTGCTTTTGAATCAACTCTATTGCTGATTCGGAAAACTGTTCCTATCGAAACGATCCAGTAAGAAACTCGGCGGTTGCTCTTGAAAAAATATAATTCTTAATACTATTTACATTTAGTCATTCCTATCTTGTACAGGTTCGAATTAAAATTCAAATTCAAAATATTCTTTATTCAAATTAATTTGTAAACAAGTGCTTTTGAATCGTCAACTCTACTGCTGGTTCGGAAAGCTGTTCCTACCAAGAAGAGCCAGCAAAAAACTCGGCGATTGCTCTTTTAAAAATAAAATTCGTATTACCAGTTACATTTAGTTATTACTGTCTTGTACAGGTTCGAAGCGAGGTATCCACACATTCATATCATCTAAGTAATCCTCAACAGTATTGTAGACTACCAGCCTCTTTTTAACAGTGTTTTTAAACTGCTGTAATGGCAAAGCTAAACTTGATTGCAGGATTTTATACCCAAACCCACAAACGACTTAGTACTTTTGCAAGGCGTAAAGCAGGCAAGCTCATGTCGGTTCCTACCTTGTCTATTATATACATCACCTGTAGTTTTATAATTCTTTATATTGGAGTGCAGTGAAGGCAAAACCCCTATTACATGACTTCAAAAAGTCGCAGGGAGCCGCTGGATTCAGGCGACACAAGATCGTAAATATCCTTGGAAGAGACGTCCAACACTGGACGTCTATATACGGGGATAACATATACATCTAGAGGCAGAAGAACGTCAAACTGATTATAACCATTCAACAGTATTACGACCTTTTTAAAAGCTTTTATTTAACTTGTAATGTATGTATGTGAAGGTGGAATCTTGCAAGTTAAATTTGACCCACTTCCCGGTGTCCGATTGAGATGAAATTTCACATATTCTCCAGTCTTGATGACAGTACATGTTTATTATAAGCATGACATGATGCTGAAAGGATTGACTCCATCCGAGGCAACTCCTCAACGGTTAGGGGACATGATATTTTACACTATGAAAACAAAAGTATAAAACAAAAGATCTATGAGTAATGTCTACACAAGACTATAGGTTCTCAAAGTATTTTTTCACATCCCACAATAACTAAATACAATTCTTATAGTAGCATAGTGAAAGTCGACATTTCCCATTAATCTTTTACTTTTCTTTAAAACTGAATCAGTCAAATTAATTAGTTTTAGAATCGTAGTATTAGAATCGCTTAGTTATTTGTTTATAACAGTGCATAAGTAGTATATAAATTTTATTTCCGTTTGTAGTCCCTTATGGACTAAGAGCCCGTAAACCACAGACCTTCGTCGTGACCTTCTTCGTATAAAAGCTGAAAGTTTATCAGTGGATGCTCCCAACACAGGTAAGGCCGATGGTAGATTATGAAATTCGGATCATAGTGGCTTTAGGAGATACGCGGTATTCGCGGTACTATGACGTAAATAGAATTCAAATTTCATGAACATTAAGGGTGTCTGGGAGGGGGTTTCCACTATGCTAAGTGTCTGGCATTGACTGACGTCATTTTTATTATTATTCCGAAGATAATTCCAAAAATTCACACTTCATAATTTGGTGAAATTATATCGGTATTTTGCAACCCAGTAATGTACTATTAATCTAAACCTTCTGGAAGAATAGCACTACCTTTTAGTAAAAACCGTAAAAAATCCAATTTTTTACGGTTTTTACTAGGTTTTAAAGAATTCGTTGTCATACAGACAGACAGCTTTTGGGGACTCTGTTTTACTATAAGTATAAATTTATATATTTTTTTTTTATTTTGTTATTGTTGTGTAATATTTGTGAAGGTTCCTGATTTTTCAAAGTTTTTTTTTTAGTTATTTTTCTACAGTCTTTATTTTAATTCAGAGGACGAAAGCCACGTCGTTTGTTCTTTGTTTTTTTCTTTAATTTGATTTTATTTTACGTAAGTTTGTTTGTATAAATGATGTTGATATGTATAAATCATGCTATCGTCCGTGATCTCGCGTATCTGTTAAAGGTGCCTACTGAAAACCAGCGCTACAACCTGCTGTAGCATATGAGCTGAATAGGACACCTTATTTGTGTTAACGCAAACACTATATACAACCGATATAATAGGAATACCAAAATTTCCCGTTCCGAGATGCTCTTCTCTTGAAAGGCGAACAAAGACTGACTGTCACTGAAACGTTTTTTCAATAGGAAGACTCCACTGGAAACAACAGCGGCACAGTGTTGCCAACATTTCAATAAAAAGGACGCGATACTTTTGTTTCATGACTGTGTTGCTATATAATACAAAGTGGAAATCAATGGCGACAACATTTGGTCACAATATTCGAGTAGGTAAAAATTAATCTTGTTTCTTTTTGTTGGCAATTGTGTTCTTTCTTTCAGATTAAAATTAGGGGTTTCTCGAGCGCAAAGTTTGAGAAACAACGTATATTAGCACAAATGAAACATTATTAATAATTCATTATTAAAACAATGCTTGTATACAATAAGACGGGTGTCATTGCAGTGTTTGTTTAAATTCTATAGCATTCAAAATAATTTATTAATAATAAATATTAAAATAATACTTAACGAATTATTAAGAAGTTTTAACTATGAAGGCGTTTTTGGTTTTACTTATAATTGTAAGTAATAAACAATGTTGTATTTTATAAAAAGTATTTGTAACAAAGTAATCTTTTCCGCGTATTCGGCTAAATAGAATAGACCACCCTCAATTATTTTCGTTATAAAAAATATGACTACGGTAAGTTGACCCACCGTGTGGTATCTGGCTGAGTAGAATAGACCATCCTCATTTCTTATAGAGACGCAAACAAAAGGCGACAAAGGTAATAAGACCTGTCGTGTGGTACCTGGCTGAGTAGAATAGACCACCCTCATTTCTTACCGAGATGTAAATGGTGACTTAGGTAATTTGACCCGCCGTGTGGTATCCGGCTGAAAAGAATAGACCACCCTCATTTCTTACCGAGATGTAGAAAGCGACTAAGATAATAAGACCCGTCATGTGGTATCCGGCTGAGTAGAATAGACCACCCTCATTTCTTACCGGGGTGTCGTAATAGGCGACTAAGGTAAGTTGACCCACCGTGTGGTATCTAGCTGAGTAGAATAGACCACCCTCATTTCTTATCGAGACGCAAACAAAAGGCGACAAAGGTAATAAGACCTGTCGTGTGGTATCCGGCTGAGTAAAATAGACCACCCTCATTTCTTACCAAGGTGTAGTAAAAGGCGACTAAGGTAAGTTGACCCACCGTGTGGTATCCGGCTAAGTAGAATAGACCACTCTCATTTCTTACCGAGATGTAAAAGGTGACTAAGGTAATTTAACCCGTCGTGTGGTATCCGGCTGAAAAGAATAGACCACCCTCGTTTCTTACCGATATGTCGTAAAAAAACAAGTAAGGTAAGTTGACGTTAAGTAGGCGGCCGGTCGTAAAATACGTAGCCAAATCATGTGACAACATGTTTATAACATATTGTGCCGACCCCACTTAGAGTGGGATAAGGGCAGAAGAATGATGTTGTTTTTTCTATTTTACAGGTCTCAGCAATAGTATATGCTGTTACTATACGGCGTAAGTATATAACATCTAGTAATTGATTATACTAATACTAGATTTTACCCGCGACTTCGTTTGCGTGGACTGTTGTCACGTGATAGCTTGATAATAGATGGTGCTGTTCAATGTCATCCTATTCCTGTAGAATTAACAGGATTTCTTTAGCCTATATGTTACCCCGGTGTATAAGGAATAATTGTGCCAAATTTCATCGATATCGGTTCAGTGGATTCGCCGTGAAAGAGTAACAAACATACGTCCATGCTCACAAACTTTCGCATTTATAACACTTGCTTTCTCTCGCGACCTTCGTTCGCGTGAACTGTTGTCGCATGATAGGTTAATAATAGATGGCGCTTTTTAATAAGATACCTATTTAAACAGCTAAAATATTTATCTTTATAAACTTAAATACTATCCTTACCCAAACATTTTGTTCACTTTATTCACTTAAATGCTTTATAAACATATAATTATACTAAGTATTTAATTTTTTGCATACAGAACTCTCTAAAGAAGGACGTAAATTGAGTTCTCACAACAAAACTATAACGTCCTTCGAAGATAACCAATCCACTATCTTTAAAAATAAAAATCACACTAATATCAATAAACCAGAAGAAACAACAAATAATGTGAAATTAAAAGACAAATCTTTAAATAGCACAAAACAAGACGATAAAATAAAAAGAAGTATGAAAACAGATGACAGAGCAATAAATAGTAAAAAACTAAACGACGATAACACAAAACTAGACAATAAAGTAAAAAATAATTCAAAATCAGAAGATAAAGAGAACACGAATACAGAGCACGGAACGAAATCAGCCAAAAAAGTAACAAATGGCACTAAGCCAAATGATGAACCAAAACGTCCTATGATACCGAATGATAAACTGACAAATAGTACCAAGCTGGAAAGTAAGGCGACGAAAAGTCCAAAATCAGATGCAGAACCAACAAACAGCAAGAAATCTAATGGTAAAATAACACACACTACAAAACCGGACGATAAAGAAAAAAACGAAACGAAAGCAAACGATAAAGCCACACATAACAAAAATTCAGATGATAAAACAGAACAAAGCACAAAATTAAATGGGAAAGTGAGAAATAGCACCAAACTAGATGATGACGCAAAAATTCCCACGATACCAAATGATAAACCGAGAAATAGAACCAAGCTGGAAGGTAAGGCGACGAAAAGTCCAAAATCAGATGATAAACCAACAAACAGCAAGAAATTAGGTGGTAAAATAACATACACTACAAAACTGGACAATAAAGAAAAAAACGGAACGAGAGCAGACGATAAAGCAACAAATAAAATCAAACCAGATGATAAAGCAGAACACAGCCCAAAATTAAATGTGAAAGTGAGAAATAGCACCAATCTAGATGATGACGCTAAAATTCCCGCGATACCAAAAGATAAACCGATAAATACTACCAAGCTAGAAAGTAAGGCGTCTAAAAACCCAAAATCAGACAAACCAATAGACAGCAAGACATCTGTCGGTAAAATAAAATCTGGCAGTAAAGGAAATAATGGACCGAAAGCAGACTATAAAGCAACAAATAATAACAAACCAGATAATGTAGCAAAAAACAGCATGAAAACAGATGATGAAATAGAAAATACGCCAATACCAGACAGAAAAGCAAGAAATAGCTCAAAACTAGACGACAAACTCAATAATAGCACCAATTCCTTCAATAATACAATGAACAGCATGAAACCAGATGATAAGATAACAAGTAAGGAAAAGAAAAAAAGTGTACAACCAGATGATAAAACATTAAAATCTACTAAACCAAACGATGAAAAAGATAATAAAACAACATATAGTCTTAAATCACACGTAAAATCATTTAATAACACGAAACAAGACGATAAAAGAAAGAATGAAAAGGCAAAAATCCAAAAACCAGAGAGTGAAGCTATTAATACTTCAAAAATAGGTGACAAATCGACAAATAGCAATGAAGTAAATGAAGAGTCAACAAAGACCATAAAACCAGACGATAAACTCAAAAAAAGCTCCGTCAATAAAGCTACAGGCATCACAACCACAAAACTAGATAATAAAACAACAAACAACATGAATCCACACGAGAAAAAACCAAAAAACAAAAAACCAGATGATAAAGCAACCAATACATCACCAGGCATAGAAGCAACAAATATTACAAAATCTGCGAACGACGATAAAGTAGTAAACACTACAAAAAAGGATGATAAAATAACAAGCAGAACAAAACCAGATGATAAAATTACAAAAAAGTTGATACTAGACAATGAAACAATTAAAAGTACAAAATCAGATGACAAAACAAACAATAAACGAAATGCTAAAACAACAGACAGTATGAAGTTAAATGAAAAAACAACAAATAGCACGGATCCAGAGAATAAAATAGCAAACAGCCCGAAGCCGGATGATAAAACAAAAGATAGTATGAAGCGAATCAACAAACAAGCACACAATAGTTAGCCTAGTGTAGTAAATTATGGTAAAGGTATGTGGTTATTTAAATTGTAAAAATCATGTTTATTAATTAGACATTTTTTCTCATCGATAGAAACATTTCTTTTATTTTCTGCAATATAAGTTGTGGTTTGGTAAACTTATTGTTTAAATATAAATTATAAATGTAGTTTGTTTTGATTTATTTTCCACTCAACCATTTTCATTTTCCATTATACTCATCAGGAGCTGTGGTAGCCCAGCGGTGACACCGTGTGACTCCTTCGAGGTTTTCACGGGTTAGAACCGGACAGACACCAATGAGTTTTTCTATATACACTTGTGTCTAATTGATAATTGCAATTTATCACACGTTTTTCGGTGAAGTAAAACATCGTGAAGAAATCACATTGGAGCAGCGTGGTAGGTCTGAGCTCCAATCCTTCTCTCCAAAAACCGAGAGAAGAGGCCTATTCCCAGCAGTGGGAGAGTAATAGGCCGCTACTTTATACTCAACCAATTACTATGTGCCTAATTGATATTTACAATTTATCACACGGTTTACAGTGCAGAAAAACATTGTGGAGAAACCTGCGTAGCTCTGGAAAATTTCTGGGATATGCGTAACCTGTCAATCCGCATTAGAACAGCATAGTGAGTTTAAGCTCGAAGCCTTCTCTTTATAAAAAAAGAGACTTGAGGCCTACTTTATGGACAATCAATAATTATTGTTTATAAATGTATAAGTAATTAATTGTGCAACTTAGATTTGTCATAATAGCTTAAATATTTTATTTCTAACAGTAACGGCCCTAGGTTGGCCTCCAAAAGGTCCGAAAATCGTTTGTTGGTCTCGGTACACGTTTTTAATACAAAATTCCTCAACATTGTCTAGACTTGCCTTTACACAAGTTTAGAAATTATCTTAAAACGATGCTGCTACATAAAGAATACTATACAATGGGTGGATTATTTGAGTGATAGTAGTATATCTTAACTGCATTCAGCTACGCACTAACCTGCAACGATTAACTTGTAACCATCAAATAGTAATTATTTGTTTCTTGAAAAGATTATCCGCTGAGTTTCTTGCTGGTTCTTCTCGGTAGAAGCACACTTACGAATCAGCTTCTTTAAAACATTTGACGATTCAAAAGTATGGTAAACAGTCCACTTGAATAAAAAATATTTTGAATTTGAATTTATAGTGAGTATCGCATAATAATAATAATGGAGGAAAGATGAAACTCATACACTTATCTTTGTCTAATTACACACAAAAAGAGAGACAGATAATGCTCTCTGAATTAAAATTAATAATCTCTTATGCTTTGTCTTTCTTGTCGATGGACACATATAAGGCTTCCCAACTCTAGTGTAATAAATCTACAAAAATTTTGCGCAATCTTATTCCAGCTTGCTTGATGTGTTGTGTGGAGTAGGTTGCTCGAATAAAATATCTGTTTTGAAAACAAATTTTGCATTTATTTCTAAATATATTGTACAAAGAAAATAAATTTAGATTAAATAATGAAAATAAAAGATTAATATTAATTATAATTTAGGTCAAATAGTTCTAAGAAACGATGGACGCTAGGTTTGCAAGATGCTGCAGTAATGACCTTACACTAGATAATACAAATTTGGTTGTATATATGGGCAAACGAATTTGCAGGCACAAAACACTGTGGAATCCTTTGAAAAAACTTATCTCTAATATAATACGTCCATCAGATGAAAAACAGGAGAGATAATTAATTAATTTGAATCACTGCTGGCAAATCCTTTTGAAGTAGCATATGAACTACTTCTTGCAAAAGTCTCGTCATTATAGATATTTGAGTCGCTTCGCACTTCCGAATTGCTGCTACTATCAACGAAATGTCGACCTTCAGTGCTGGTTGAGGAACTACTCAATTTATTATAAAAATCGTCTTCAGTAAAACTTTCGTCATTGTATAAAATAGAATAGTTGTTTGATTCAGATTTGGTATTATCTAAGATATTTTCACGATTCGCCAAGCTACCGGAGTGTTCATAGGAACTTTCTGCTAATTCCTTAACAAAACTTTTATCACTGTAAAAATCAGAGTAACTGCTTGATTCAGAATTGCTGATGGCTTCCACAGACTTTCGGTTTCCATTGGTGATAATTGAACCACGAGAATTGGCAAAAGAGCCACTCCTTGCAGAATTTTCTTCATTATAGAAGTCGGAAAAGCTACTTGATTCAGCATTGCTGCTAATCCTTTCTGAATTTATGTCATCATGAGATGATCCAAGAGAACCAACAGAGTTGCTTGTCGCAGTGCTAGAAGAATCAGCGTAAGCGCCACTTCCTAAGTTTGTATTACCGCCATCTTTGCTAAGATAGGCATATGATCCGGAATTGCTCGTGCTGCTTGCAGTATTTCCACCTCCGTTGCTCGTCGCAGTGCTAGAAGAATCAGCGTAAGCGCTACTTCCTAAGTTTGTATTACCGCCATCTTTACTAAGATAGGCATATGATCCGGAACTGCCCGTGCCGCTTGCAGTGTTTTGACCATGATTACTCGTCGCAGTGCTAGAAGAATCAGCGTTAGCGCCACTTCCTAAGTTTGTATTACCGCCATTCTGACTAAGATAGGCATATGATCCGGAACTGCCCGTGCTGCTTGCAGTGTTTTGACCATGATTACTCGACGCAGTGCTAGAAGAATCAGCGTTAGCGCCACTTCCTAAGTTTGTATTACCGCCATCTTTGCTAAGATAGGCATATGATGCGGAATTGCCCGTGCCGCTTGCAGTGTTTCCACCTCCGTTGCTCGTCGCAGTGCTAGAAGAACCAGCGTTAGCGCCACTTCCTAAGTTTGTATTACCGCCATCTTTGCTAAGATAGGCATATGATCCGGAACTGCCCGTGCCGCTTGCAGTGTTTTGACCATGATTACTCGTCGCAGTGCTAGAAGAATCAGCGTTAGCGCCACTTCCTAAGTTTGTATTACCGCCATCTTTGCTAAGATAGGCATATGATCCGGAATTGCCCGTGCCGCTTGGAGTGTTTCCACCTCCGTTGCTCGTCGCAGTGCTAGAAGAACCAGCGTTAGCGCCACTTCCTAAGTTTGTATTACCGCCATCTTTGCTAAGATAGGCATATGATCCGGAACTGCCCGTGCCGCTTGCAGTGTTTTGACCATGATTACTCGTCGCAGTGCTAGAAGAATCAGCGTTAGCGCCACTTCCTAAGTTTGTATTACCGCCATCTTTGCTAAGATAGGCATATGATCCGGAACTGCCCTTGCCGCTTGCAGTGTTTCCACCTCCGTTGCTCGTCGCAGTGCTAGAAGAACCAGCGTTAGCGCCACTTCCTAAGTTTGTATTACCGCCATTCTGACTAAGATAGGCATATGATCCGGAACTGCCCGTGCCGCTTGCAGTGTTTTGACCATGATTACTCGTCGCAGTGCTAGAAGAATCAGCGTTAGCGCCACTTCCTAAGTTTGTATTACCGCCATCTTTGCTAAGATAGGCATATGATCCGGAACTGCCCGTGCCGCTTGCAGTGTTTCCACCTCCGTTGCTCGTCGCAGTGCTAGAAGAACCAGCGTTAGCGAAACTTCCTAAGTTTGTATTACCGCCATCTTTGCTAAGATAGGCATATGATCCGGAATTGCCCGTGCCGCTTGCAGTGTTTTGACCGTGATTACTCGTCGCAGTGCTAGAAGAATCAGCGTTAGCGCCACTTCCTAAGTTTGTATTATCGCCATCTTTGCTAAGATAGGCATATGATCCGGAATTGCCCGTGCTGCTTGCAGTGTTTCCACCTCCGTTGCTCGTCGCAGTGCTAGAAGAACCAGCGTTAGCGCCACTTCCTAAGTTTGTATTACCGCCATCTTTGCTAAGATAGGCATATGATCCGGAATTGCCTGTGCTGCTTGCAGTGTTTCCACCTCCGTTGCTCGTCGCAGTGCTAGTAGAATCAGCGTTAGCGCCACTGCCTAAGTTTGTATTACCGCCATCTTTGCTAAGATATGCATATGATCCGGAACTGCCCGTGCCGCTTGCAGTGTTTTGACCATGATTACTCGTCGCAGTGCTAGAAGAATCAGCGTTAGCGCCACTTCCAAAGTTTGTATTACCGCCATCTTTACTAAGATAGGCATATGATCCGGAACTACCCGTGCCGCTTGGAGTGTTTTGACCATGATTACTCGTCGCAGTGCTAGAAGAATCAGCGTTAGCGCCACTTCCTAAGTTTGTATTACCGCCATTCTGACTAAGATAGGCATATGATCCGGAACTGCCCGTGCCGCTTGCAGTGTTTTGACCATGATTACTCGTCGCAGTGCTAGAAGAATCAGCGTTAGCGCCACTTCCTAAGTTTGTATTACCGCCATCTTTGCTAAGATAGGCATATGATCCGGAACTGCCCGTGCCGCTTGCAGTGTTTTGACCATGATTACTCGTCGCAGTGCTAGAAGAATCAGCGTTAGCGCCACTTCCTAAGTTTGTATTACCGCCATCTTTGCTAAGATAGGCATATGATCCGGAACTGCCCGTGCCGCTTGCAGTGTTTCCACCTCCGTTGCTCGTCGCAGTGCTAGAAGAACCAGCGTTAGCGAAACTTCCTAAGTTTGTATTACCGCCATCTTTGCTAAGATAGGCATATGATCCGGAATTGCCCGTGCCGCTTGCAGTGTTTTGACCGTGATTACTCGTCGCAGTGCTAGAAGAATCAGCGTTAGCGCCACTTCCTAAGTTTGTATTACCGCCATCTTTGCTAAGATAGGCATATGATCCGGAATTGCCCGTGCTGCTTGCAGTGTTTCCACCTCCGTTGCTCGTCGCAGTGCTAGAAGAACCAGCGTTAGCGCCACTTCCTAAGTTTGTATTATCGCCATCTTTGCTAAGATAGGCATATGATCCGGAATTGCCCGTGCTGCTTGCAGTGTTTCCACCTCCGTTGCTCGTCGCAGTGCTAGAAGAACCAGCGTTAGCGCCACTTCCTAAGTTTGTATTACCGCCATCTTTGCTAAGATAGGCATATGATCCGGAATTGCCTGTGCTGCTTGCAGTGTTTCCACCTCCGTTGCTCGTCGCAGTGCTAGTAGAATCAGCGTTAGCGCCACTGCCTAAGTTTGTATTACCGCCATCTTTGCTAAGATATGCATATGATCCGGAACTGCCCGTGCCGCTTGCAGTGTTTTGACCATGATTACTCGTCGCAGTGCTAGAAGAATCAGCGTTAGCGCCACTTCCAAAGTTTGTATTACCGCCATCTTTACTAAGATAGGCATATGATCCGGAACTACCCGTGCCGCTTGGAGTGTTTTGACCATGATTACTCGTCGCAGTGCTAGAAGAATCAGCGTTAGCGCCACTTCCTAAGTTTGTATTACCGCCATTCTGACTAAGATAGGCATATGATCCGGAACTGCCCGTGCCGCTTGCAGTGTTTTGACCATGATTACTCGTCGCAGTGCTAGAAGAATCAGCGTTAGCGCCACTTCCTAAGTTTGTATTACCGCCATCTTTGCTAAGATAGGCATATGATCCGGAACTGCCCGTGCCGCTTGCAGTGTTTTGACCATGATTACTCGTCGCAGTGCTAGAAGAATCAGCGTTAGCGCCACTTCCTAAGTTTGTATTACCGCCATCTTTGCTAAGATAGGCATATGATCCGGAATTGCCCGTGCCGCTTGCAGTGTTTTGACCATGATTACTCGTCGCAGTGCTAGAAGAATCAGCGTTAGCGCCACTTCCTAAGTTTGTATTACCGCCATCTTTGCTAAGATAGGCATATGATCCGGAATTGCCCGTGCCGCTTGCAGTGTTTTGACCATGATTACTCGTCGCAGTGCTAGAAGAATCAGCGTTAGCGCCACTTCCTAAGTTTGTATTACCGCCATTCTGACTAAGATAGGCATATGATCCGGAACTGCCCGTGCCGCTTGCAGTGTTTTGACCATGATTACTCGTCGCAGTGCTAGAAGAATCAGCGTTAGCGCCACTTCCTAAGTTTGTATTACCGCCATTCTGACTAAGATAGGCATATGATCCGGAACTGCCCGTGCCGCTTGCAGTGTTTTGACCATGATTACTCGTCGCAGTGCTAGAAGAATCAGCGGTAGCGCCACTTCCTAAGTTTGTATTACCGCCATCTTTGCTAAGATAGGCATATGATCCGGAATTGCCCGTGCCGCTTGCAGTGTTTTGACCATGATTACTCGTCGCTGTGCTAGAAGAATCAGCGTTAGCGCCACTTCCTAAGTTTGTATTACCGCCATTCTGACTAAGATAGGCATATGATCCGGAACTGCCCGTGCCGCTTGCAGTGTTTTGACCATGATTACTCGTCGCAGTGCTAGAAGAATCAGCGTTAGCGCCACTTCCTAAGTTTGTATTACCGCCATCTTTGCTAAGATAGGCATATGATCCGGAATTGCCCGTGCCGCTTGCAGTGTTTTGACCATGATTACTCGTCGCAGTGCTAGAAGAATCAGCGTTAGCGCCACTTCCTAAGTTTGTATTACCGCCATTCTGACTAAGATAGGCATATGATCCGGAACTGCCCGTGCCGCTTGCAGTGTTTTGACCATGATTACTCGTCGCAGTGCTAGTAGAATCAGCGTTAGCGCCACTGCCTAAGTTTGTATTACCGCCATCTTTGCTAAGATATGCATATGATCCGGAATTACCCGTGCTGCTTGCAGTGTTTCCACCTCCGTTGCTCGTCGCAGTGCTAGAAGAACCAGCGTTAGCGCCACTTCCTAAGTTTGTATTACCGCCATCTTTGCTAAGATAGGCATATGATCCGGAATTGCCCGTGCCGCTTGCAGTGTTTTGACCATGATTACTCGTCGCAGTGCTAGAAGAATCAGCGTTAGCGCCACTTCCTAAGTTTGTATTACCGCCATCTTTGCTAAGATATGCGTATGATCCGGAACTGCCCGTGCCGCTTGCAGTGTTTTGACCATGATTACTCGTCGCAGTGCTAGAAGAACCAGCGTTAGCGCCACTTCCTAAGTTTGTATTACCGCCATTCTGACTAAGATAGGCATATGATCCGGAACTGCCCGTGCTGCTTGCAGTGTTTCCACCTCCGTTGCTCGTCGCAGTGCTAGTAGAATCAGCGTTAGCGCCACTGCCTAAGTTTGTATTACCGCCATCTTTGCTAAGATATGCATATGATCCGGAACTGCCCGTGCCGCTTGCAGTGTTTTGACCATGATTACTCGTCGCAGTGCTAGAAGAATCAGCGTTAGCGCCACTTCCTAAGTTTGTATTACCGCCATCTTTGCTAAGATAGGCATATGATCCGGAACTGCCCGTGCCGCTTGCAGTGTTTTGACCATGATTACTCGTCGCATTGCTAGAAGAATCAGCGTTAGCGCCACTTCCTAAGTTTGTATTACCGCCATTCTGACTAAGATAGGCATATGATCCGGAACTGCCCGTGCCGCTTGCAGTGTTTTGACCATGATTACTCGTCGCAGTGCTAGAAGAATCAGCGTTAGCGCCACTTCCTAAGTTTGTATTACCGCCATCTTTGCTAAGATAGGCATATGATCCGGAATTGCCCGTGCCGCTTGCAGTGTTTTGACCATGATTACTCGTCGCTGTGCTAGAAGAATCAGCGTTAGCGCCACTTCCTAAGTTTGTATTACCGCCATTCTGACTAAGATAGGCATATGATCCGGAACTGCCCGTGCCGCTTGCAGTGTTTTGACCATGATTACTCGTCGCAGTGCTAGAAGAATCAGCGTTAGCGCCACTTCCTAAGTTTGTATTACCGCCATCTTTGCTAAGATAGGCATATGATCCGGAATTGCCCGTGCCGCTTGCAGTGTTTTGACCATGATTACTCGTCGCAGTGCTAGAAGAACCAGCGTTAGCGCCACTTCCTAAGTTTGTATTACCTCCATCTTTGCTAAGATAGGCATATGATCCGGAATTGCCCGTGCTGCTTGCAGTGTTTCCACCTCCGTTGCTCGTCGCAGTGCTAGAAGAACCAGCGTTAGCGCCACTTCCTAAGTTTGTATTACCGCCATCTTTGCTAAGATAGGCATATGATCCGGAACTGCCCGTGCCGCTTGCAGTGTTTCCACCTCCGTTGCTCGTCGCAGTGCTAGAAGAACCAGCGTTAGCGAAACTTCCTAAGTTTGTATTACCGCCATCTTTGCTAAGATAGGCATATGATCCGGAATTGCCCGTGCCGCTTGCAGTGTTTTGACCGTGATTACTCGTCGCAGTGCTAGAAGAATCAGCGTTAGCGCCACTTCCTAAGTTTGTATTACCGCCATCTTTGCTAAGATAGGCATATGATCCGGAATTGCCCGTGCTGCTTGCAGTGTTTCCACCTCCGTTGCTCGTCGCAGTGCTAGAAGAACCAGCGTTAGCGCCACTTCCTAAGTTTGTATTACCGGCATTCTGACTAAGATAGGCATATGATCCGGAACTGCCCGTGCTGCTTGCAGTGTTTCCACCTCCGTTGCTCGTCGCAGTGCTAGTAGAATCAGCGTTAGCGCCACTGCCTAAGTTTGTATTACCGCCATCTTTGCTAAGATATGCGTATGATCCGGAACTGCCCGTGCCGCTTGCAGTGTTTTGACCATGATTACTCGTCGCAGTGCTAGAAGAATCAGCGTTAGCGCCACTTCCTAAGTTTGTATTACCGCCATCTTTGCTAAGATATGCGTATGATCCGGAACTGCCCGTGCCGCTTGCAGTGTTTTGACCATGATTACTCGTCGCAGTGCTAGAAGAACCAGCGTTAGCGCCACTTCCTAAGTTTGTATTACCGCCATTCTGACTAAGATAGGCATATGATCCGGAACTGCCCGTGCTGCTTGCAGTGTTTCCACCTCCGTTGCTCGTCGCAGTGCTAGTAGAATCAGCGTTAGCGCCACTGCCTAAGTTTGTATTACCGCCATCTTTGCTAAGATATGCATATGATCCGGAACTGCCCGTGCCGCTTGCAGTGTTTTGACCATGATTACTCGTCGCAGTGCTAGAAGAATCAGCGTTAGCGCCACTTCCTAAGTTTGTATTACCGCCATCTTTGCTAAGATAGGCATATGATCCGGAACTGCCCGTGCCGCTTGCAGTGTTTTGACCATGATTACTCGTCGCATTGCTAGAAGAATCAGCGTTAGCGCCACTTCCTAAGTTTGTATTACCGCCATTCTGACTAAGATAGGCATATGATCCGGAACTGCCCGTGCCGCTTGCAGTGTTTTGACCATGATTACTCGTCGCAGTGCTAGAAGAATCAGCGTTAGCGCCACTTCCTAAGTTTGTATTACCGCCATCTTTGCTAAGATAGGCATATGATCCGGAATTGCCCGTGCCGCTTGCAGTGTTTTGACCATGATTACTCGTCGCAGTGCTAGAAGAATCAGCGTTAGCGCCACTTCCTAAGTTTGTATTACCGCCATTCTGACTAAGATAGGCATATGATCCGGAACTGCCCGTGCCGCTTGCAGTGTTTTGACCATGATTACTCGTCGCAGTGCTAGAAGAATCAGCGTTAGCGCCACTTCCTAAGTTTGTATTACCGCCATCTTTGCTAAGATAGGCATATGATCCGGAATTGCCCGTGCCGCTTGCAGTGTTTTGACCATGATTACTCGTCGCAGTGCTAGAAGAATCAGCGTTAGCGCCACTTCCTAAGTTTGTATTACCGCCATCTTTGCTAAGATAGGCATATGATCCGGAATTGCCCGTGCCGCTTGCAGTGTTTTGACCATGATTACTCGTCGCAGTGCTAGAAGAATCAGCGTTAGCGCCACTTCCTAAGTTTGTATTACCGCCATTCTGACTAAGATAGGCATATGATCCGGAACTGCCCGTGCCGCTTGCAGTGTTTTGACCATGATTACTCGTCGCAGTGCTAGAAGAATCAGCGTTAGCGCCACTTCCTAAGTTTGTATTACCGCCATTCTGACTAAGATAGGCATATGATCCGGAACTGCCCGTGCCGCTTGCAGTGTTTTGACCATGATTACTCGTCGCAGTGCTAGAAGAATCAGCGGTAGCGCCACTTCCTAAGTTTGTATTACCGCCATCTTTGCTAAGATAGGCATATGATCCGGAATTGCCCGTGCCGCTTGCAGTGTTTTGACCATGATTACTCGTCGCTGTGCTAGAAGAATCAGCGTTAGCGCCACTTCCTAAGTTTGTATTACCGCCATTCTGACTAAGATAGGCATATGATCCGGAACTGCCCGTGCCGCTTGCAGTGTTTTGACCATGATTACTCGTCGCAGTGCTAGAAGAATCAGCGTTAGCGCCACTTCCTAAGTTTGTATTACCGCCATCTTTGCTAAGATAGGCATATGATCCGGAATTGCCCGTGCCGCTTGCAGTGTTTTGACCATGATTACTCGTCGCAGTGCTAGAAGAATCAGCGTTAGCGCCACTTCCTAAGTTTGTATTACCGCCATTCTGACTAAGATAGGCATATGATCCGGAACTGCCCGTGCCGCTTGCAGTGTTTTGACCATGATTACTCGTCGCAGTGCTAGTAGAATCAGCGTTAGCGCCACTGCCTAAGTTTGTATTACCGCCATCTTTGCTAAGATATGCATATGATCCGGAATTACCCGTGCTGCTTGCAGTGTTTCCACCTCCGTTGCTCGTCGCAGTGCTAGAAGAACCAGCGTTAGCGCCACTTCCTAAGTTTGTATTACCGCCATCTTTGCTAAGATAGGCATATGATCCGGAATTGCCCGTGCCGCTTGCAGTGTTTTGACCATGATTACTCGTCGCAGTGCTAGAAGAATCAGCGTTAGCGCCACTTCCTAAGTTTGTATTACCGCCATCTTTGCTAAGATATGCGTATGATCCGGAACTGCCCGTGCCGCTTGCAGTGTTTTGACCATGATTACTCGTCGCAGTGCTAGAAGAACCAGCGTTAGCGCCACTTCCTAAGTTTGTATTACCGCCATTCTGACTAAGATAGGCATATGATCCGGAACTGCCCGTGCTGCTTGCAGTGTTTCCACCTCCGTTGCTCGTCGCAGTGCTAGTAGAATCAGCGTTAGCGCCACTGCCTAAGTTTGTATTACCGCCATCTTTGCTAAGATATGCATATGATCCGGAACTGCCCGTGCCGCTTGCAGTGTTTTGACCATGATTACTCGTCGCAGTGCTAGAAGAATCAGCGTTAGCGCCACTTCCTAAGTTTGTATTACCGCCATCTTTGCTAAGATAGGCATATGATCCGGAACTGCCCGTGCCGCTTGCAGTGTTTTGACCATGATTACTCGTCGCATTGCTAGAAGAATCAGCGTTAGCGCCACTTCCTAAGTTTGTATTACCGCCATTCTGACTAAGATAGGCATATGATCCGGAACTGCCCGTGCCGCTTGCAGTGTTTTGACCATGATTACTCGTCGCAGTGCTAGAAGAATCAGCGTTAGCGCCACTTCCTAAGTTTGTATTACCGCCATCTTTGCTAAGATAGGCATATGATCCGGAATTGCCCGTGCCGCTTGCAGTGTTTTGACCATGATTACTCGTCGCTGTGCTAGAAGAATCAGCGTTAGCGCCACTTCCTAAGTTTGTATTACCGCCATTCTGACTAAGATAGGCATATGATCCGGAACTGCCCGTGCCGCTTGCAGTGTTTTGACCATGATTACTCGTCGCAGTGCTAGAAGAATCAGCGTTAGCGCCACTTCCTAAGTTTGTATTACCGCCATCTTTGCTAAGATAGGCATATGATCCGGAATTGCCCGTGCCGCTTGCAGTGTTTTGACCATGATTACTCGTCGCAGTGCTAGAAGAACCAGCGTTAGCGCCACTTCCTAAGTTTGTATTACCTCCATCTTTGCTAAGATAGGCATATGATCCGGAATTGCCCGTGCTGCTTGCAGTGTTTCCACCTCCGTTGCTCGTCGCAGTGCTAGAAGAACCAGCGTTAGCGCCACTTCCTAAGTTTGTATTACCGCCATCTTTGCTAAGATAGGCATATGATCCGGAACTGCCCGTGCCGCTTGCAGTGTTTCCACCTCCGTTGCTCGTCGCAGTGCTAGAAGAACCAGCGTTAGCGAAACTTCCTAAGTTTGTATTACCGCCATCTTTGCTAAGATAGGCATATGATCCGGAATTGCCCGTGCCGCTTGCAGTGTTTTGACCGTGATTACTCGTCGCAGTGCTAGAAGAATCAGCGTTAGCGCCACTTCCTAAGTTTGTATTACCGCCATCTTTGCTAAGATAGGCATATGATCCGGAATTGCCCGTGCTGCTTGCAGTGTTTCCACCTCCGTTGCTCGTCGCAGTGCTAGAAGAACCAGCGTTAGCGCCACTTCCTAAGTTTGTATTACCGGCATTCTGACTAAGATAGGCATATGATCCGGAACTGCCCGTGCTGCTTGCAGTGTTTCCACCTCCGTTGCTCGTCGCAGTGCTAGTAGAATCAGCGTTAGCGCCACTGCCTAAGTTTGTATTACCGCCATCTTTGCTAAGATATGCGTATGATCCGGAACTGCCCGTGCCGCTTGCAGTGTTTTGACCATGATTACTCGTCGCAGTGCTAGAAGAATCAGCGTTAGCGCCACTTCCTAAGTTTGTATTACCGCCATCTTTGCTAAGATATGCGTATGATCCGGAACTGCCCGTGCCGCTTGCAGTGTTTTGACCATGATTACTCGTCGCAGTGCTAGAAGAACCAGCGTTAGCGCCACTTCCTAAGTTTGTATTACCGCCATTCTGACTAAGATAGGCATATGATCCGGAACTGCCCGTGCTGCTTGCAGTGTTTCCACCTCCGTTGCTCGTCGCAGTGCTAGTAGAATCAGCGTTAGCGCCACTGCCTAAGTTTGTATTACCGCCATCTTTGCTAAGATATGCATATGATCCGGAACTGCCCGTGCCGCTTGCAGTGTTTTGACCATGATTACTCGTCGCAGTGCTAGAAGAATCAGCGTTAGCGCCACTTCCTAAGTTTGTATTACCGCCATCTTTGCTAAGATAGGCATATGATCCGGAACTGCCCGTGCCGCTTGCAGTGTTTTGACCATGATTACTCGTCGCATTGCTAGAAGAATCAGCGTTAGCGCCACTTCCTAAGTTTGTATTACCGCCATTCTGACTAAGATAGGCATATGATCCGGAACTGCCCGTGCCGCTTGCAGTGTTTTGACCATGATTACTCGTCGCAGTGCTAGAAGAATCAGCGTTAGCGCCACTTCCTAAGTTTGTATTACCGCCATCTTTGCTAAGATAGGCATATGATCCGGAATTGCCCGTGCCGCTTGCAGTGTTTTGACCATGATTACTCGTCGCAGTGCTAGAAGAATCAGCGTTAGCGCCACTTCCTAAGTTTGTATTACCGCCATTCTGACTAAGATAGGCATATGATCCGGAACTGCCCGTGCCGCTTGCAGTGTTTTGACCATGATTACTCGTCGCAGTGCTAGAAGAATCAGCGTTAGCGCCACTTCCTAAGTTTGTATTACCGCCATCTTTGCTAAGATAGGCATATGATCCGGAATTGCCCGTGCCGCTTGCAGTGTTTTGACCATGATTACTCGTCGCAGTGCTAGAAGAACCAGCGTTAGCGCCACTTCCTAAGTTTGTATTACCTCCATCTTTGCTAAGATAGGCATATGATCCGGAATTGCCCGTGCTGCTTGCAGTGTTTCCACCTCCGTTGCTCGTCGCAGTGCTAGAAGAACCAGCGTTAGCGCCACTTCCTAAGTTTGTATTACCGCCATCTTTGCTAAGATAGGCATATGATCCGGAACTGCCCGTGCCGCTTGCAGTGTTTTGACCATGATTACTCGTCGCAGTGCTAGAAGAATCAGCGTTAGCGCCACTTCCTAAGTTTGTATGTGATTCGGAACTGCCCGTGCTTGTTCTAATCTTGGTTGTATCTTTTTCTTCATTACTGATCGAGTGACGATTTGATCGGCTCTCAAAAGTCTTAGATTCATCTGCATGTTTGGTTAACAGTAGTATCAGTAATGGAACCCGTTCATTTTCCCTAGTGATTGTTATTAAGTCTGGCTTCGTTATATGTGCGTTTTCTGTAAATAGAGATAATTGATTTATTAATATGACACAAACTATACCTGTGACTTCATCTGACTCATTTGTTTCTTTATCTTTAGGGTTTAGATCTTTCGTTATAAGAAAGCAGTATCGAGTCGTTCATGTTTCCCTTCTGCTTTGCTTTCCACGAAATCTTTCCCAATGATACATTTGCACTCGCCCATCTTTCTGATCATAATCTTTTTCCACATTTTGTCTGTAACATTATTAAGTAGACTTATTTGTTATTTATTAAAGAAAGCTTACAGCTACTTACAAAAGTTTAAGTCTAAATTATAGTTAGCTACAAGCTAATAACAAGCTGCCACAGATTGGTAATCAAATTAAAATTTAGATACCAGTAAATATTACTAAAAGTTGCAGTTAGGTACATGCTAGTAGCATTGACATCGAAGTTTGCTAGTTAAACTATTATATTTTACCTGGACGAAAAGCTTAACAGTCAAATCTAGGCGTACACTGTTTAAACTACTGTAAAAAAGATTAATTTTAGTTTCTTTTTATATTGCATTTAATTACGAGATGCGCCAATAATAACTGAGTTGGATCTGTAAATCGTTTTAGAAACAGGGGTATGTAAAATTTTATATCTACATATATGTGAGTTCCGATATACGCGATGGCACAATCAAATTATTAACTATATTGTCTGTATAACTTAGGTCCTGTTTCACAAGTTACTGATAAAGTGTCGGATAGTTAACCGACAAATAAACTAAGTAACAGATAAATTTCGCTAAAAAGAGATTCAAAAAAGTAAAAAAAAAAAATCTTGGCCATTTTGAAATAGATATTTACTATCCAGCAGATAAACAAAATAACAGCCACATGATCTACCTGTTAACTTATTAAAGGCTTTAAGTGCTGAATAAGCCTATCAGAAACCTGAGAAACGCAAAATTCCGAGATATGATTCAGATATGTTCCGAATAAGCTAACTGACAGTTTATTGGTAAATTGTGAAACAGGCCCTTAGTCTTTAAGGTACTTACTGAAAAATACCGACCCCTCCCAGTTTGTAAGACCGGACGATATCACTAGGCTTAAATAAAAGATCTGTGATACCTGAACTAATTGGTGGTATTTATTGGTACCTGACCTGACTTGGTTTAACATAATTGTTCTTCCCACTTATACTTATTACATTGAACACTCGATAGCGTGAGCTAATCCGGTACAGCGCCATCTATGTTTGGACGAACACAACTTTAATTAATTAATTGTTCAATCGGTCATGAATACTTACTAAAAACTGGACTGGCAATGTCTTAAATAAAGATTAGTACCTGAGTAAACCGAGACTTGCTCGGCAATTTTTTTTTAAATATAAAAAAATTGAATTTTAAAAATTTAATTGTAAAAAAATTGAGTTGTAAAAAATAAATGTGATAATATATAAATGTAAAAATAAATGTGATAATAAATGAAATTATATTTTCCCTATGTATTTTATTTTTACAATTAATTACAGAATGTCTTTAAACAAACTCTTGAAAGAGCGACATCGCTGCTAAAGTCGAAGTGTTATAGGGCGAAGCGCGGCGTCCTCACGGCATTTTAAATCTGTAATATCTCCGAAAATGTTCACTTAAATTACATGCTGTAAACGGCCATATTGATCTATATTAATTTAACAATGTATTTAAGGTACTTAATTGGATAAGGATTAATGCTGTACTGTATAAAAATTGCTTCATAAATAAGGCATTATTTTTCGTAAAAAGTAAATGACAAAAAATGCTATAGTGGGTTATCCATAAGAGATAGACATATACCATCGCGGACTTTTCTGTAGACCTTTTCAAGGTGTACAAATACTTAGTACATCATTTTGATAAATCTCGTAGGGATTTAGCCTGCGTTTGCAATGTAAGCGGAAAAAAATGTAATTATTTACAGAAACCTCAAAAATTACAGTATTTCTCTACTCCGTATTGAATGTTATTATACGTACAAACCTTCCTCTGGAATCACTCTATCTATTAAAAAAAACCGGATTAAAATCTGTTGCGTAGTTTTAAAGTTTTATGCATACATAGGTATATATGGACAAAGAATGCGACTTTGTTTTATAATATGTAGTGATTCATGATTTAATAAAACCTACCTAGATCGATTTTTCTCCCCTAAAACCCCCTACATGTTGAATTTTAGGAAAATCGTTGGAGCCGTTTCCGAGATTCCGAAAAAAATATATATACATATATACATACAAGATTAACCCATTTAAATATTAAAATAAAAAAAAAACTCACTATGGTATGGTAAGCAGCTAACAGCTGTTAACACCTGGAAGTAAAAAAAAATGAGGTACAAGATCGTAGTTATGATAGCTCAACATAGAGACCTTGCTTCTCGAGAGTATCACGGGTTTAACTCCCTTGCACCAATTAGTTTTCTGTTCTGTAAAAACTACCTGTCACCAATAACACAATTCACAAGCACTGCACACATTCAGTGCCACAATCTCAATAAACAAATCGTAATCGTCAGGAGATAGACTCTTCGATTAGCCCCGCAACCGAAGCTTTATGAGGAGATAGTCTCCACGACAAAACCATAAAGCTTTGCGATTCTGTCGTCGACAAAATTCCTAAATAACTTAGCAGTCTAACGTACTAAGCTGCAACGATTAACTTGTAACCATCAAAATTGTAATTATTTTGTTCAAAAGATTATCCGCTGAGTTCTTGCTGGTTCTTCTCAGTAGAAGCAAACTTCCCAATCAGTGGTGGTCTTTAAAAACATTTGACGGTTCAAAAGTACTGAAAAGAGTGCACTTGAATTCGAATTTGAATTTGATGAATCACTAAGTACAAATAATTTCACTTACCGATAAATATACTGCAATAGTTGAAAACATTTCGACTGTTCTGCAAGGTATGGCGATGCTAAGCCGCCTAGAAGTTTATATTCACTGAAATAACAATGAATCTATTCATATCAACTCAATTGTTAGGAATAATTAATTGAATATCTATTATAATAACGCATTCATCATATTATTTATGATATGTTATTCAAATTACAATACAATAAAAAAAGCAAACAAAATTTAAAAGGCAATTTACACACTTTATAAATAGTGCCTGGGTACCTTGTATGTATAATTAATTTTATTTTTCGGATTCTCGGAAACGGCTCCAACGATTTTCCTGAATTTCAGCATGCAGGAGGTTTTGGGGCGAAAAATCGATTTAGATAAGTTTTATTAAAAAAAAACGTTTTATCCCTGTTTTTGGGCATTAAAAAAATACTTAAATTTACATCTTATATATATAAAAGAAAGTTGGTCTTAGTTACACTATTTATAACTCGAGAACGGATGAACCAATTCGGCTGAAAATTGGTGGAGAGGTTGCTTAGAATCAGGAGACGGACATAAGATACTTTTTATCCCGTTCGACCGCATTTATTATATCCCGTCAAGTCACTATAAAACGTGGTATAGCAAAAACGACTATGACATGGAAAAACAAAACATAAATGACAGCTAAACGTAATTTAGTCTTTGGATAAGTATGGTAAAAATATGACAATTATCAAAATAGTAGTAGCTATAAACGTTACTACATAGTATAAAACAAAATCACTTTCTCTGTCTGTCCTTATATCTCTATGTTTGCTTAAATCTTTAAAACTACGCAAAAGATTTTGATGCGATTTTTTTTAAGTATATAGAATGATTGAAGAGGAAGGTTTACATGTATAATAAAATTCAATATGGAGTAGCGAAATACTGTGATTATCACTGAGTGACATAGGCTATATGCTTTATACCCGTGCGAAGCTGGGGCGGGACTCCTAGTTGAATATATAAAACACTATTCTTAAATGTCAAGTCAGCGTAGCTTATTCGGGGAACGGATGGAGAATGGAGAAATGAAAATACCTTGGATCTAGCCCCACCTACCCAATTATTTCAATTCAATTCAATTTTCAATGAAGGCGTTCAGCAGTGCATTATTTGCACAGAATGCTTCGCCAATGTCACGTAAAATGGAGAACACACAAAGGAGAAAACTGAAATTTTGATATATTTACAAATAGTGGGAACTTTTTTTTTTTAAAGTTACTTTTTTTATTAAAAAAAAATTACCGAGCAAGGGTCAGTCAACAATATACTATAAAAGAAAGAAAATGCCTGTGACAAGGGGCAATCGATCCCAGGTTTTGAAACTTTTTGGTCCGCCCGTTCCCCTTTGACCTATCAAAACTTTACAAATGACAACATTTTAAGCTTCTATTTGTATCTATATTTTAGCGTTTTTTTAGTGCCCGAAACCAGAGATAAAACGAATTATTTTTTTTAATGAAACCTAGCTAGATTTTTTGCCCCCGAAACCCTCTACATATTAAGTTTCATTAAAATCGTTGGAGCAGTTTTCTAGATTCAGAAAATATATTTATACAAGATTAACTCAATTAAACATTAAAGTTTACTTTAATATTCTTAATTCTTATTTATTATTCTTTAATATTCTTCTTCTTCTATAAGCTCTTGTTTAACTTGCAATGTATGTCTGTGAAGGTGGAATCTTACAAGTTAAATTTGACCCACTTCCCGGTGTCCAATTGAGATGAAATACATACTGGTCCAGTACCGATGACAATGCATGTTTATGATAAGCATGACCTGATGACAGGATTGGCTCCAGACGAAGGAACTCAACGGTTAACAATAGGAACATAAAATCTTGTTAAAAGCTTTTATTATTAACTTATACCACCTGAAATCGAACCCAGAATGGTTAATAAAAGGCTAATACAGAAAGCCTACTATACTATTGAGGATTACTACTTAAAAATGCGTGGATGTAGCTACTCTCAGACCCTGTACAAGACAGTAATAACTAATGTAACTAGTAATAAGAATTATATTTTTAAAAGAGCAACCGCCTAGTTTCTTTTAGGCTCTTCTCGGTAGGAACAGCTTTCCGAACCAGCAGTAGAGTTGACGATTCAAAAGTACTTGTTTACAAGTTTATTTGAATAAAGAATATTTAGAATTTTAATTAATTTCACTGCATATCTTTAATATTTAAATGAGTTAATCTTGTATTTATATACAACGATTTTCCTGAAATTCAGCATGTAGAGGTTTTAGGGAAGAATCCCTGTTTTAGGGCTCTAAAATTTTTTCAAATTTACATTGAATACAATCACAATTTTTCGCTGTCAAACGTAAAGTCATGGTGCTTCATTTGGGGAACGGGCGGTCTAGAGAGGTGAAAATACCTAGGATCGAGCCCCACCTGCCCTATTATTTTTTAATAGGTACAATATATTTGTTTGTTTAATAATTATCAATGACGCGGGTAAGCTTACAACCTTTATATGTATTGAATTAAGTGAATAATAGATGAACAAAAGAGAAACAAAACATTTTTTAAATAAAAGATTATATCAGCTATTAAAGATAAAAAATATTTACATAGATATTACTTTGTTTCTATTGTCTTTGTATTCATTTGAAGTTTGACTTTGAGATGTTTTTTTTACCTTAGTCAAATGACCTATGCTTATATGCATAGGTCATTTGACAAATTTATGGACGTTTGATTTCTATGACTAGGGTAGAATATATGACTCTCATTTCTTAACGAGGTGTCATAAAAGGCGACTAAGGTAAGTCGACCTGCCGTGTTGTATCCGGCTGAGTAGAATAGTTCACCCTTATTTCTTACTTAGGTGTCATTAAAGGCGACTAAGGTAAGTTGACACGCCGTGTGGTATCCAGTTGAGTAGAATAATACCACCCTCATTTCTCACCGAGGTGTCGTAAAAGGCGACTAAGGTAAGTCGACCCGCCGTGTGATATCCGGCTGAGTAGAATAGACCACCCTCATTTCTTACCGAGGTGTCTTAAAAGGCGACTAAGGTAAGTCGATCTGCCGTGCAGTATTCGTTTGAGTACAATAGACCACCCTCATTTTTACAGATGTGTCGTAAAAGGCGACTAAGGTAAGTCGACCCACCGTGTGGTATCCGGTTTAGTAGAATAGACCTCCCACTTTCTTACCGAGGTGTCGTAAAATACGACAGAGATAGGTTGACGTCAGGCAGGCGGCCGGTCGTAAAAACGCAGCCAAATCACGTGACAGCATGTTTATAACATGTTGTGCCGACCCCACTTAGAGTGGAATAAGGGCAGGAAGATGAATGAAATGAAATATATAGACTCCTCCCCTCTTTTTCCCAAAAACCCCCTATTGACTATTGATTATCTGTAAACATCAAAGGTGAGCGTATCTCGGCTGAAATTGGTCTATAAAACAAATTACCCTGATATTTTTATACATAGTAGGTTAACCATGTGTACAACCAACCATTTTCTATAAAAAAAACAATTGGTGGGTTCTTCGAGGCTGGGTGTATTTTTTATTTAAGTATGTAGTACCTGGGTGACAGAGCCTTCATCGGTAATTTTTAAAATGATGTAAAAAAAATTAAAATTAAAAAAAATTAAAAAATAATAGGGCCGGTGGGGCTCGATCCTAGGTATTTTCACCTCTCTAGACCGCCCGTTCCCCAAATGAACCACCATGACTTTACGTTTGACAGCGAAAAATTGTGATCGTATTCAACGTAAGTTTCAAAATAATTTTATATTTTGAAATTTACGTTTAATTTTAATTTCTCCCCCTACATTCTGGATTTCAGGAAAATCGTTGGAGCCGTTTCCGAGATTCCGAAATATATATATATATATATATATAGTATATATATATATGGTATATATATATATGTACCTATACATATATATAATAAATATATATATATATATATATATATATATATATATATATATATATATATATATATATATATATATATATATATATATATATGTATATATATATATATATTGCATTAATGATGTGCAGTCATCTGGATCGGCCTTAGTTATGGGTGTGCCTCAAGGCTCAATCCTAGGTCCTTTTCTGTTTTTAGTATATATAAATGATTTACCGTATTTTACTCAGAGTATATGCGATATTGTACTGTTTGCTGATGACACATCTTTGATATTTAAAATAAATAGAAATGACGACAATTTTGACGAAGTAAACAGTGGTTTGTCGCAGGTTGCTCATTGGTTCAGACAAAATAATTTAGTACTGAACTCAAATAAAACAAAATGGATAGAATTTGTATTACCTAATGCTGCTAAAACAGCAAATAGACTTTTTATAAATAATGTTTCACTAAAAACAGATAATGCAACTGTATTTTTGGGAATGACTTTGGATACAAAACTCCAATGGAGCACACACATAACAACTCTTGCAGGGAAACTCAGTTCAGCGGCCTATGCCGTTCGAAAGATTAGACAGTTTACTGACGTCGAAACGGCAAAACTTGTTTATTTTGCTTACTTCCATAGTGTTATGTCCTATGGAATATTGCTATGGGGTAAATGCGCGGATAATGAAAAAATCTTTGTATTACAAAAAAGAGCCGTACGTGGCATTTACAATTTAAGACCGCGGGATTCCCTGCGAGAGAAGTTCAAGGAAATAGGTATTCTTACATTTGCATCACAGTATATTTTAAGTAATTTAATTTTTGTATATAAAAATATAAAAAATTATAAAACAATAGGCGATGTATATAATAGACAAAGTAGGAACCGACATAAGCTAGCGGCCCCTGCTTTGCGCCTTGAAAAAGTACGTAAGTCGTTTGTGGGTTTGGGTATAAGATTCTATAATAAAATTCCACAATCAATTTTAACTTTGCCATTACAGCAGTTTAAAAACACTATTAAGGAGAGGCTGATACAGAAAGCCTACTATACTGTTGAGGATTATTTAGACGATAAAAATGCGTGGATATAAATATTGTTCGACCCTGTACAAGATAGAAACATTAAATGTAACTAGCATTAAGAATTGTATTTTTTTTTTAAAAAGAGCAACCGCCGAGTTTCTTGCTGGCTCTTCTCGGTAGGAACAGCTTTCCGAACCAGCAGTAGAGTTGACGATTCAAAAGCACTTGTTTACAAGTTTATTTGAATAAAGAATATTTTGAATTTGAATTTGAATTTGAATTTGAATTTGAATTATATCACTACCTAATATCTATTATGGATATCCGCGCGCGGACAACAGCGCGCACGTACACCTCCATGGCATCGCGCCACTCCATGCGCTACCACCCGATGGACGTTCCCTGCCTCGCGAGCTCCTGCGGTCACCGTCTCCGCGGCCCGATGCGGATGACGACGGCGACGACGAGGACGACGCGACGGGCGATAGGGCGGAAACACCGGATATAACAAAACCACCAGACCAATACATACCCGAAGACGACTTTGAGGTCTGGGAGCTACCATTTCCAGAGCTCCCCACCGAACAAGACATCCATTAGGTCACCTAGGTGACCTGGGCTTACGGCCCAAATACCGACACCTTTAGGTCACCTAGGTGACCTAGGTGAAACACGTACCGGGCTTAAGTGCCCGCGAGGAGATGCCCGGGTAGTGAGGAATACCTCGAGGCCCGCACCCCGTTTACCCCCACCCGGGAAGTAAGCGAGAAGACCCTTCGTCGTATGGAGATCCTTAAAGTAACGCCTAATTATAAATTATTTAATAGCCAAACCTCGTACATTTAACGAAATAGTTTTATTTCTAACAGGATTATCCGCAAGTCAAACGCAGACGATGGATCCTCTATTGAGCGCACGTTCTAAAACACATGGCCTCTAGAACGGAAACTGCAGATAAACTAACAACCTGCTAGCTAAAAATAGGATGATAAAAAGTGAATACCTCTCTGTCGCAGTGGTACCAGTGTCGACTTCATGGAAAAGGTAGCTGGTTTTGTTTGTTTAATTAAATACCAAAAGAAACCAAATACATCTATGTATCTACAAAAGTAATAATAAAATTATTTAGCTATAATCCTCGATGAAGTAAAATAGAAAATATATATACCTTATGCTAAATATAGAGTGGACAATGTAGACTGGTTTTCATGCCTGATACATGCACAAACCACCACCACCGCCACCACAATACACAAGTTCAAATTCAAATTCAAAATTCAAATTCAAAATATTCTTTATTCAAATAAACTTGTAAACAAGTGCTTTTGAATCGTCAACTCTACCGCTGGTTCGGAAAGCCGTTCCTACCGAGAAGAACGAGCAAGAAACTCGGCGGTTGCTCTTTTAAAAATATAATTCTTATGACTAGTTACATTTAGTCATTACTGTCTTGTACAGGGTCTAAGCAAGCTATATCCACACATTCTTATCTTCAAAGTAATCCTCAACAGTACAGTAGGCTTTCTGGATCAGCCTCTTTATAACAGTGTTTTTTCAAGATCTACAAAGCCTGCTTTGCGATTTTGTCGTGGAGTCTATCTCCTGATAATGCTTGGGATCATGAGGGTGGGATGCTTCCTATCAAGTGCTTCTGAATCGTCAACTCTACTGCTGGTTCGGAAAGCTGTTCCTACCGAGAAGAGCCAGTAAGAAACTCGGCGGTTGCTCCTTTGAATACATAATTCTTATAACTAGTTATATTTAGTAATTATTGTCTTGTACAATGTCGAACAGTATCTAAATCCACGCATTCTTATCATCTAAGTAATCCTCAACAGTATAGTAGTAAATTTGTAAACAAGTGTTTTTAAATTGTCAACTCTACTGCTGGTTCGGAAAGCTGTTCCTACCGAGAAGAGCCAGTAAGAAACTCGGCGGTTGCTCCTTTGAATACATAATTCTTATAACTAGTTATATTTAGTAATTATTGTCTTGTACAATGTCGAACAGTATCTAAATCCACGCATTCTTATCATCTAAGTAATCCTCAACAGTATAGTAGTAAATTTGTAAACAAGTGTTTTTAAATCGTCAACTCTACTGCTGGTTCGGAAAGCTGTTCCTACCGAGAAGAGCCAGTAAGAAACTCGGCGGTTGCTCCTTTGCATACATAATTCTTATAACTAGTTATATTTAGTAATTATTGTCTTGTACAATGTCGAACAGTATCTAAATCCACGCATTCTTATCATCTAAGTAATCCTCAACAGTATAGTAGTAAATTTGTAAACAAGTGTTTTTAAATCGTCAACTCTACTGCTGGTTCGGAAAGCTGTTCCTATCGAGAAAAATTGTGATTGTATTCAATGTAAATTTGAAAAAATTTTAGAGCCCAAAAACAGGGATAAAACGACATTTTTTAAAATAAAACTTATCTAGATCGACTTTTCTCCCCCAAAACCCCCTACATGCTGAATTTCAGGAAAATCGTTGTATATACATACAAGATTAACTCATTTAAATATTAAGGATATGCAGTGGAATTAATTCAAATTCAAAATATTCTTTATTCAAATAAACTTGTAATCAAGTGCTTTTGAATCGTCAACTCTACTGCTGGTTCGGAAAGCTGTTCCCACCGAGAAGAGCCAGCAAGAAACTCGACGGTTGCTCTTTTGAATATATAATTCTTATTACTAGTTATATTTAGTTATTACTTTCTTGTACAATGTCGAACAGTATCTAAATCCATTCATTCTTATCAATTAAGTAATCCTCAACAGTATAGTAGTAAATTTGTAAACAAGTGCTTCTGAATCGTCAACTCTACTGCTAGTTCGGAAAGCTGTTCCTACCGAAAAGAGCCTAAGAGAAACTCGGCGGTTGCTCCTTTGAATACATAATTCTTATAACTAGTTATATTTAGTAATTACTGTCTTGTACAATGTCGAACAGTATCTTAATCCACGCATTCTTATCATCTAAGTAATCCTCAACAGTATAGCAGCCTCTTTTAACCAGTGTTTTTAAACTGCAGTAATGGCAAAGCTAAAATTAATTCCGAATAAAATCAATGATTAAAATCAACACATTAACATTTCGCTTTTAGAAATTATTGTGGGCATATCCTACTGAAGCTGTGATACATATTTATCCTACTGAAGCTGTGATGGCCTAGCGGTGCGACCGTGTGAATCTCTAGAGACGATCATGGGTTCAAACCCGGGCAGACACCAATGAGTTTTTCTATTAAAACTTATGTGTCTAATTGATAATTGCAATTTATCACACGCTTTTCGGTGAAGGAAAACATCGTGAGGAAACCTGCATATCTCTAGAGAATTCTGGTGATATGTGTAACCTACCAATCATTAGAGCAGCGTGGTAGGTCTTAGCTCCAACCCTTCTCTCCAAAAATGGAGAGAGGAGGCCTATGCCCAGCAGTGGGATAGTAACAGGCCGTTACTTACTTACTTACTATATCCTACTAATATTATAAATGCGAAAGTTTTTGAGTATGGATATATGTTACTCTTTCACAGCGTCGTTGAACCAATATCGATCAAATATTTCACAATTATTCCTTATACACCGGAATAACATATAGGCTATAAAGATCCTTTGACTGGCCCGTTGGTGCAGTGGGTAGTGACCCTGCCTTCAGCTCCGCGGGTCGCGGGTTCGATTCCCGCCGAGGGCCAACATTTTCTATTAATGAATTTGTTGGTCTTTGAGCCTGGGTGTATATTTGTATTTAAGTATGTATTTAAAAAATATATAAGTATATATTCACCAGTTGTCTCTCACCCATAACACAAGTATTAAGTTACTTACTTTGGGGACGGACGACCGTGTGTGTAAGTGTCCCATATATTTATTTATTTATTATTTATTAATTTATTTATCCTATTAATTCTACAGGAATAAGATGGCTGCAAGTTGACCACCCTCTTTCTTTCCATCGAAGTGTCGTAAAAGGCGAGTAAGGTAAGGTAACGTCAGGCCGATTGTAAAATACCTAGCCATGTAACAGAATGCTTAAAAGATGTTCTGCCGACCCCACTTAGAGTGGGATAAGGGCAAGAGAATGATGATTAATATCTTTTTGATATATTAAAATCAAACGGTTCAAGGCAGCATTGTGCACATCCTTTTCTATAAACAGAGTGATACTTTTGCCCAATAATGGGACAGTAATAGGCGGTTGGGTTGCAAAATAACGTAAACAAGTTTTCTTTAAATAATACTTTATTCTTTGGCACATATCTTTGGCATATATTAACAGATTAACAATACAAATATATTACATAGTAAATACTGGAAACGTAATGGCTGATTTATTCTAAAACTTAAATTATTCGTTACTTAATTCGTAAATAAATCATTATACTAACTTTTTACACGCCTTATATTATATTTAAACGCTTTTATTTAACTTGCCATGTATGTATGTGAAGGAATCTTGCAAGTTAAATTTGCCCCACTTCCCGGTGTCCGATTGAGATGATACAAACTGGTCCAGTCCCGATCGCGTACAAACAATCAAACAAACTCTTCAGCTTTATATATTAGTATAGACATTCTTTTGTCTAGAAAAGTGTTGGCAACACAATGAAAATCGAGGAGCCACTTCCGTTCCCGCAGGAGCTAGTGTTTTTTACGTCTGTCAAAGAAGGGATTGTCAAGATGGCTGCCAGCGATTAAACTATTAGGCAGTAGGCATTATCTATGTAAACTTCTAAAATAAAATAAAGTGGTCTGTAACTATTAAACGTTTTTGGAATAAGTCAGGAAAGTTAACAAAAGTGAAACTTTTGCCCAATAGTTAGGACAGTAACAGGACGTTGGGTTGCAGCTTTATATATTAGTATAGATTTAGTCCCTCGTTTAAAGGTACTAGATGTTTATTTTATATTTCTAACAGTCTAATTTTGTAGATTTTGTTCAGATTTCAGTTCCAATGCCCACACGTGTTGTGGCCAGCCGGTCCGTCCCTTGCCTTTCTTCTCTGAATTATTCTGAAAAGAGGTATTAGAATAAGAATTTGAATAAGAATTTATCACTTCTTACTGTAGCTTCACTATAGTTATACTTAACTGATAGTTAAGTATAACTATACCGAGGTGTCGTAAAATACGGCAGGATAAGTTGACGTCAGGCAGGCGGCCGGTCGTAAAATACGTAGCCAAACACCTCAGTAAGAAAGAGAGTGGTTTAATCTACTTAACCGGATACCACACGGTGGGTCAAATTACCTTAGTCTCATTTTACGGCACATCGGTAAGAACGAGGGAGGGTCTATTCTAATAAACCGGATACAACACGGCGGGTCGACTTACCTTAGTCGCCTTTTACGACACCTCGGTAAGAAATGTGGGTGGTACTATTCTATTCAACCGGATACCACACGGCGGGTCGACTTACCGTAGTCGCCTTTTACGACACCTCGGTAAGAAAGAGGGTGGTCTATTCTACTAAACCGGATAAAACATTAGATGCTGAATTTCATGAAATTTGTTGGAACCGTTTCCGTAATTCCGATTACATCCTATCATACTAAAATTATAAATGTGAAAGTTTGTGAGTATGGATGTATGTTTGTTACTCTTTCACGGCGAATCCGTTGGACCAATATCGATGAAATTTTTATTCTAATATCTATACTAATATATAAAGCTGAAGAGTTTGTTTGAACGCGCCAATCTCAGAAACTTCTGGACCGAATTCAAAATTCTTTGCGCGATAGTCCATTTATCGAGGAAGGCTATAACCTATATAACATCACGCTAATATGAATAGGAGAGGAGCAGCAATAAAAAATAGTACGAAAACGGCAACATTTGAAGCTTTACTTGCGTGCACTAAGAAAACGGTGATAGTTAATCAAAAATCATGTATTGTAATACATTGTTCTTCTCCGAAAGTTCTAAATAAAAGTCCGCGATAGCATTTGTCTAGCTTTTAAGGGTAACCCACTTTAACCATTTTTATGGTTATCAAAAGACTATATTACTAACCACTCATTTAAATATTAAAGATATACACCTAAATTCGATGAACCAATAAATTGTTTATAAAAAATGTTGCTCCACGGCGAGAATCGAACCCGCAACCCCTGTTTCTACAATCCAAAAAAGCTCCACAAATTAGGGTTATAAGTAAAAAACTTGTACTCGGTTAAACCAAAAAAGTTTTCAGCAAAAAAATCTTAGAAAAAGCTGGGCTTTTTTCTAAAACATCAAATATCGGTTACACGCTTGATCGCTAACAGATGAGCCGTGAGATTTTGAAAAAAGTTGAAACAAAAAATTTTGCTACCGTTCCGTTATTTATTAGTGTATGTTTCGAAATTAGAGTTTTAAGTTTGCCTTTTTTATACGTTTTATATTCAAATTCAAATTCGAAATATTCTTTATTCAAATAAACTTGTAAACCAAGGACTTTTGAATCATCAACTCTACTGCTGGTTCGGAAAGCGGTTCCTACTGAGAAGAGTCAGCAAGAAACTCGGCGGTTGCTCTTTTAAAAATATAATTCTTAATACTAGTTACTTTTAGACATTCCTGTCTAGTACAGGTTTGGAGAGAGCTATATCCACACATTCTTATCCTCCAAGTAGTCCTCAACAGTATAGTAGGCTTTCTGTATCAGCCTCTTTTTAACAGTGTTTTTAAACTGCTGTAATGGCAAAGCTAAAATTGATTGCGGAATGTTATTATTTACAAGTGCCTTTGAATCAACTCTACTGCTGATTAGGAAAGCTGTTCCTACCTAGAAGAGCCTAAGAGAAACTCGACGGTTGCTCTTTTCAAAAGTTCTTATTACTAGTTACATTAATTATTTCCGTCTTGTACAGGTTCAAAGAGAGCTATATCCACACATTCTTATCATTTAAGTAATCCTCAACAGTATAGTAGGCTTTCTGTATCAGTCTCCCTTTAACAGTGTATTTAAACTGCTGTAATAGCAAAGCTAATATTGATTGCGGAAGTTCCACCTATGTAAGTACTAGCTTTTACCCGCAGCTTCGTTCGCGTGGACGGTTGTCGTGTTCATCATCCACCTGCCCTTATCCCAATCCAAGTGGGGTCGGCGCAACATGTTATAAACAAGCTGTCACATGTCTTACTTTAGTCGCATATACGACACCTCGGTAAGAAATTGGTCTATTCTACTAAACCGGATACCACACGGTCGGTCTACTTACCTTAATCGTCTTTTACGACACCTTGGTAAGAAACGAGGTTGATCTATTCTACTCAGCCGGATAACACACGGCGGGTCGACTTTCCTTAGTCACCTTTTACGACACCTCGGTAAGAAGAGGGTGGTCTATTCTACTTAGCCGGATACCACACGGCTATGGACTGTTGTCGTGTTATAGGTTGATAATAAATGACGCTTTAACATCCTATTCCTGTAGAATTAACAGGATTTCTATAGCCTATATGTTACCCTGGTGTATCTGTCTATACTTATATATAAAGCTGAAGAGTTTGTTTGTTTGTTTGATTGTTGTGAACGCACTAATCTCAGGAACTATTGAACCGATTTGAAAAATCCTTTGAATTTAAGATAGTCCAATTATCGAGGAATATATAGCTTTAAGCTCTAATGGCCTAGCGGTGCGACCGTGTGAATCTCTAGAGACGATCATGGGCTCAAACGCGGGCAGACACCAATGAGTTTTTCTATTAAAACTTATGTGTCTAATTGATAATTGCAATTTATCACACGCTTTTCGGTGAAGGAAAACATCGCGAGGAAACCTGCATATCTCTAGAGAATTCCGGGGATATGTGTAACCTACCAATCCGCATTGGAGCAGCGTGGTAGGTCTTAGCTCCAACCCTTCTCTCCAAAAATGGAGAGAGGAGGCCTATGCCCAGCAGTGGGGTAGTAACAGGCCGTTACTTACTTACTTATAGCTTTACACTATATAACAAGGAATAGGAGAGGAGCAGCAATGAAAAATATTATGAAAACTGCAAAATTTAAAGCTTTAATTGCGTGCGCTGAGTAAACGGTGAAAATAATTCAAAAATCATGTATCACAAAATTGTTCCCCTCTAAAAGTTCTAAATAAAAGTCCGCAACAGCGTATGTCTAGCTTTTAATGTTAACCCACTTTAACCATTTTTATGGTTATTAAAATAGTATATTACAGTTACATTCTTTCGACGGATGCGGAGCTAATGGCAAAAGCTAGTTCATTATATAACAAAGTCCCCAAAAGTTGTCCGTCTGTATGTGATCGAATTTCTCAAAATCTATCCCACTGCTGGACATAGGCCTTCTCTTTCCGTTTTTTGTAGAGAAGGGTTGGAACTAAGACCTACCACGCTGCTCCAATGACTGGTAGATTATATTTTACTTATTAAAAAGTAACGGCCTGTTACTATCCCACTGCTGGGCATAGGCCTCTTCTCTCCGTTTTTTTTTTGGAGAGAAGGATTGGAGCTAAGACCTACCACGCTGCTCCAATGCGGATTGGTAGGTTACACATATCCCCAGAATTCTCTAGAGATATGCAGGTTTCCTCACGATATTTTCCTTCACCGAAAAGCGTGTGATAAATTGCAATTATCAATTAGACACATAAGTTTTACTAGAAAACTCATTGGTGCCTGCCCCGGGTTTGAACCCTAGACCTCCTCGAAAGAGGCGCACGGTGTTACCGCTGGGCTACCACAGCTTTTTCTTTTTACTTTCATTTAAAGTAAAGTTTCGAAGGAACGGAAGGTGATCGCGTGTATCTAAAATTAAAAAAGAAACTTCTTAAACGGTTCACCTATAAACTTGAAAATAACCAGACGCAAGACATAAAACTGCGAAACGCAACGCGGCGCTGATTCAAAATGTAAACAGGCAGGTAAAAAAACCGTTACTGCAGCACAAACAAACACTTCCGTTAGTATACTTAATTTATATATTTATTTGTTAGATATACATTAATCTATCTATATCTAATACTAGGAGTCCCGCCCCAGCTTCGCACGGGTATAAAGCATATAGCCTATGTCACTCAGTGAACATCACATTTCTCTACTCCATATTGAATTTTATTATACATATAAACCTTCCTCTTCAATCATTCTATATATTTAAAAAAAACCGCATCAAAATCTGTTGCGTAGTTTTAAAGATTTAAGCAAACATAGAGATATAAGGACAGACAGAGAAAGTGATTTTGTTTTATACTATGTAGTAACGTTTATAGCTACTACTATTTTGATAATTGTCATATTTTTACCATACTTATCCAAAGACTAAATTACGTTTAGCTGTCATTTATGTTTTGTTTTTCCATGTCATAGTCGTTTTTGCTATACCACGTTTTATAGTGACTTGACGGGATAAAATAAATGCGGTCGAACGGGATAAAAAGTATCCTATGTCCGTTTCCTGGTTCTAAGCAACCTCTCCACCAATTTTTAGCCAAATTGGTTCATCCGTTCTTGAGTTATAAATAGTGTAACTAAGACCAACTTTCTTTTATATATATAGATTATAGAGAAAAAAATTCTATGTATGTTTGTAATGTTTTCACACAAAAACTACTGGACCGATTTCAAATATTCTTTCACCATTGGAAAGCTGCATCTTTACTGAGCAATATAGGCTATATTACATTAAAAAATAGGGATCCGTAATAAAATTGTAATAAGGTGTAAAAAATTAGCCATAAAAATCTGTCATCGCATGCGCTGCGGCAACTATTGATGTCATATTTAACAAAAATTAATCAATAATAAATATATAGGACACTTACACAAACGGTCGTCCGTCCCCAAAGTAAGTAACTTAATACTTGTGTTATGGACAGACAACTGGTGAATATATACTTATATATTTTTTAAAAACATACTTAAATACAAATATACACCCAGGCTCAAAGGCCAACAAATTCTTTTTATAGAAAATGTTGGCCCTCGGCGGGAATCGAACCCGCGACCCGCGGAGCTGAAGGCAGGATCACTACCCACTGCGCCAACGGGCCAGTCAAATCAATAGTCCGACTTAGTACTTTCCACTGCCATGAGATCGGTATATACGCGGTTGAAACCGCGGGATATTACTAGTAATATATAAAGCTGAAGAGTTTGTTAGTTTGATTGTTTAAACTCAGGAACTACTGGACTGATTTGATAAATTCTTTCAGTGTAAGATTTTCCATTGATCGAGGAGGCTATATAACCTCACGCTATAAATAGGAGATATAATATAATATTACTAGCGGCCTGCCCCTGCTTCGCATGGGTATAAAATATATATCCCATGTCAGTCAGTGTAAAAAAAGTGATTAAAATCGATCCAGTAGTTTGATTTATTCATTACTGCCCGTGGCCCGCAAGCGTTAAATTTGGAGAAAAACAATTTCCTCTCCCTATACCAAGAAGATTTCCTGCTGTCTTTGGATTATCTAAATTCATATAGTACATTTTTACTTCTTTACTTTTACATTTTCCCTGTGTATTTTATTTTTACAATTAATTACAGTATGTCTTTAAACAAACTCTTGAAAGAGCGACATCGCTGCTAAAGTCGAAGTGTTATAGGGCGAAGCGCGGCGTCCTCACGGCATTTTAAATCTGTAATATCTCCGAAAATGTTCACTTAAATTACATACTGTAAACGGCCATATTGATCTATATTAAATCAACAATTTATTTAAGGTACTTAATTGGATAAGGATTAATGCTGTATTGTATAAAAATTGCTTCAAAAATAAGACATTATTTTTCGTAAAAAGTAAATGACAAAAAATGCTATAGTGGGTTATCCATAAGAGATAGACATATACCATCGCGGACTTTTCTGTAGACCTTTTCAAGGTGTACAAATACTTACTACATTATTTTGATAAATCTCGTAGGGTTTAGCCTGCGTTTGCAATGTAAGCGGAAAAAAATTTAATTATTTACAGAAACCTCAAAAATTACAGTATTTCTCTACTCCGTATTGAATTTTATTATACGTAAAAACCTTCTTCTAGAATCACTCTATCTATTAAAAAAAACCGCATCAAAATCTGTTGCGTAGTTTTAAAGTTTTATGCATACATAGGGATATATGGACAAAGAATGCGACTTTGTTTTATAATATGTAGTGATAATTATATTACATTTAAGTCTAGTAATGTATAAATATATTTCCGTACCACGTTCCAAACGAATCAAATTATAGTACGTCGGTATATTATCTCGCCACAAAACCAGATGGCCTGATAATCTTTTATTAGCGCTAATTTAATAACATAAAAACACATGGCCCAGTGTTACGGGAATAGCGGGAAAACTCGGGAACGGAGCGTTTTATATTTCCGAATGGGGTGGGGTGCAATTCACGGATTCAATACTTGGCGCCTTTCAAAATTACGTAAATCGTTTGTGGGTCTAAGATTCTATAATAAAATTCCGCAATCAATTTCAGCTTTGCCATTACAGCAGTTTAAAAACACACTCACAGTACACAAGTCATAGGTAGAAATTAATAGTTTATATGCATATTTAGACTACTTGATAGATTATTAATGTAAATAGGAGATATATGTATTTTAGAAATTATCTGGGCTAATACAGAATTCAAAAAACTCATTGATGCTTGTCTGGGAAGCGACTTGTGACTCCTTGGTGAAGTTACTTGTTTGATGTTAATAATAGACAAAGTAGGAACCGACATAAGCTTGCGGCTCCTGCTTTGCGTCTTGCAAAGGTACGAAATTCGTTTGTGGGTTTGGGTATAAGATTCTATAATAAAATTCTGCAATCAATTTTAGCTTTGCCATTACAGCAGTTCAAAAACTGTTAAAAAGAGGCTGATACAGAAAGCCTACTATACTATTGAAGATTATTTAGAAGATAAGAATGTGTGGATATAGCTCTCTTTGAACCTGTACAAGATAGTAACGACTGAATGTAAATAGTATTAAGAATTATATGTTTAAAAGAGCAACCGCCGAGTTTCTTGCTGGCTCTTCTTGGTAGGAACAGCTTTCCGAACCAGTGGTAGAGTTAACGATTCAAAAGCACTTGTTTACAAGTTTATTTGAATAAAGAATATTTTGAATTTGAATTTTGACTAAAGAAGTGATAAAACCCCGGATCGAGCCCCACCTGACCAATTAATTTTTCATTTTTTCTATATTTTTTTCAAGTTTCATCTTCTTAGATTAAAAAACATTACCCAGCAAGGTCTCACTCTAATATTTATCTACGTATAAAACTGGTGTAATATAGACAAAGACTTAAAGCTTGTCAGGCGCCAGTTTAAGATAAGCTCAGCCGGCGCCACGGCATCGCTTACAGCTTTCGAACTTTCCCTTGCGAACCATTTCAAGTGGTAGCTTTGAAGAAAGTACATGCGTTTACACTTGGGCACTTGAACTTTACAGTATAAAAATAAAATGTATGAAATAGTTTGTTATTTATGATCGTTGATTTAAACAAAGGAAACAAGGATTATTTGGCACGATTGTAATAGTTTTTGTTTCGTATATATATTGACAACTTTGTTTTAACCTTAACTACATCACCAGTTTTTTTTTAAAGTTACTAGCATCATCATCTTCCTGCCCATATCCCACTCTAAGTGGGGTCAGCACAACATGTTATTAACATGCTGTCACATGATATGGATTTTTACGACCGGCCGCCTGCCTGATGTCAACTTACTTTAGTCGTATTTTACGACTCCTCGGTAAGGAAGAGGGTGGTCTATTCTCCTAAACCGGATACCACACGGTCTGTCAACTTACCTTAGTTGCCTTTTACGACACCTCGGTAAGAAATGAGGTTGGTCTGTTCTATTCAGTCGGATACCACACGGCAGGTCGACCTACCTTAGTCACCTTTTACGACCTCGGTAACGTAAGGAGACTAAGGTAAGTTAACCCGCCGTGTGGTATCCGGCTGAGTAGAATAGACAACCCTCAATTCTTATCGAAGCAGGCCAGTTATAAAATACGTAGCCAAATCATGTGACAACATATTTATAATATGTTGTGCCGACCCCACTTAGACCGGGATAAGGACAGGATGATGATTATAATAAAAAACAAAAAAACTTGTCATGTATAAGGTATGTGAATATTGCCTGCTTCATACACTTAGCATTACATATACTCTTAAACGCGGATTACAGCAAAATTCTATTGTAACTTCTGCTTATAACTTAAAAATAAAAAGAAGAGTTAAAAGAACAGAAGGTAACCTGTGAGTGCTCCGCATTTCTTCTTCTAGGTGGTGTGTGGTGTAGTTCAGCTCTGAAGCCACCAGCTGGCTCTCCATCTGTCTCCAGGACCTTGAGGAGGTATGAGATGTATGAGGTAGCGAGCCGAAGTGTTTTTATCTGGTGACAAAGAAGATATTGCTATATAGAGATGAAGGTACCTGGCTGTAAAAAGGATATAGGAAGAAAGAATTCTGGATCTATCTTCCAATGAATTATGAATGAACTATTTTTAAAAGCTTTTATCCAACTTGCAATGTATGTGAAGATGGAATCTTGTAAGTTAAATTTGACCCACTTCACGGTATGAAAACATCCACTCTACATTAAGCATTATATATATAACTAGCGGCCTGCCCCTGCTTCGCACGGGTATAAAATATATATCCCATGTCATTCAGTGTAAAAAAATGATTAAAATCGATCTAGTAGTTTTGATTTATTCATTACTGCCTGTGGCCCGCAAGCGTTACATTTGGAGAAAAACAATTTCCTTTCCCTATACCAAGAAGATTTCCTGCTATCTTTGGAATATTTAAATTCATATAGTACATTTTTACTTATTTACTTTTACATTTTCCCTATGTATTTTATTTTTACAACTAGCGGCCTACCCAGCTTCGCACGGGTATAAAATATATAGCCTATGTCACTCAGTGAAAAAAATTATTAAAATCGATCCAGTAGTTTTAAATTATTCATTACTGCCCGTGGCCCGCAAGCGTTAAATTTTAAGAAAAACAATTCCCCTCTCCCTATACCAAGAAGATTTCCTGCTATATCTAACATCAAAGTAATTATTAATTATAAAGAAAAAAAAGTAATTATTTACGACATCACATTAGAAACATTACAGTATTTCTCTACTTCATATTGAATGTTATTATACATTCCTCTTGAATCACTCTATCTATTAAAAGAACCGCATCAAAATCTGTTGCGTAGTTTTAAAGATTTAAGCGGTCATAGGGATATAGGGATAAACAAAGAATGTGACTTTGTTTTATACTATGTAGTGATAATCCCTATAGCATGATTCAGTATTCACGCGCGATGGCTTATTATTAGCGTATTTCATGTATAACTTTGGTGTTTCTATACCGATTTCAATGATTATTTTTTTATACAATGGTTAATACTATTCACTTTTTTATTTAGGGATGACTGAGAGTGATATAAACGTAGGAGTAGACAAATATAACCAGAAAGCTTCGAACTGCTAAGCTCTCGGGAGTTACACGTGTTATTGTGAGTCAACCATAAAAGATAGACATATGCTGTCGTGGGATATTTTTTGTATAATTTTAAGGAGAACATTTCCGTCATACATGATTTCTGTGTAGCTTTAACCATCAAGGTTGCACAAGCGACGGAAGCTTAAAAAATGGAGTAACTTCTCCCGTTTTCCCGACATTTCCCTTCACTGCTCTGCTCCTATTGATTGTAGCGTGATGAAAAGTATACTATAACCAGCCCAGGAGTATGAAAAAAAATTGTACCGAGTTTCGTTAAAATCCGTCGAGTAGTTTTTGTTTCTATAACGGTTATACAGACAGACAGACAGACAGACAGACAGACAGACAGACAGACAGACAGACAGACAGACAGACAGACAGACAGACAGACAGACAGACAAAAATTTTACTGATTGCATTTTTGGCATCAGTATCGATCCCTAATCATCCCCTGATAGTTATTTTGGAAATATATTCCAGTTACAGAATTGACCTCTCTACAGATTTATTATAAGTATAGATTAATTACAGAATGTCTTTATATACAACATTCACAGCTTCCTTGTCGTTAAAGAAATTCTTAAAAGAGCGACATACATATAGCTGTTAGATTCGAAGTGCTCTAGGGCGAAGCGCGGCCTTCTCACGGCATTTTAAATCTGTAATATCTCCGAAAATGTTCACTTAAATTACATGCTGTAAACGGCGATATTGATCTATATTAAATCAACAATTTATTTAAGGTACTTAATTGGAGAAGGATTAATGCTGTATTGTATAAAAATTGCTTCAAAAATAAGGCACTATTTTTCGTAAAAAGTAAATGACAAAAAATGCTATTGTGGGTTATCCATAAGAGATAGACATATACTATTGCGGACTTTTCTATGGACCTTTTCAAGGTGTACAAATACTTGGTACATCATTTTGATAAATCTCGTAGGGTTTAGCCAGCGTTTGCAATGTAAGCGGAAAAAAATGTAATTATTTACAGAAACCTCAAAAATTACAGTATTTTTCTACTCCGTATTGAATATTATTATACGTACAAACCTTCCTCTGGAATCACTCTATCTATTAAAAAAAACCGCATCAAAATCTGTTGCGTAGTTTTAAAGTTTTATGCGTACATAGGGAGAATGCGACTTTGTTTTATAATATGTAGTGAAGTAATTTTCTTGGAGCGGCAAAATAAAAAAGTGTGTTGCTCTGAAAAATCAAAGTTTTATTTTTATTCGTCTTAATCACTATATTTACACTATACACTATAAACTAAAACTAATATAAGTACCATGGTATGTTATCTTAGAACTAAAGGTCCTGATTCGGTTTTCAGCGACATCAAGAGTTCAGTTTTTGAAACTATGCAACAGTGTTTACAAATTTTTAATTAAAGAGTGTAGTGTTAACATATAAAAAAAATAAAAATTTATAAATTTTATATTTGTAATTATTTTTTTAATGTTATGTTGTTTTAATTAAATAATTTAACAAGAATAATTAATATTTTATATAATTTAAATAGAATAATTTTTCTACATAAAAAAACTATAGCTAAACTTGTCTTTGACCATAGATAATACACTATAATGAGTGCTTGACAGATATCTGTTAAATTTGAAAAATTACGATGAATATATGTAATATATGGACTTTGATTTGTATATTATTAGTTTTTGTATGTTACGTAGAAAAAAATGTCGCAAAATGTTTTTTGTCCAACAGTCTTTGGTAAAGGTGAGTACTTATTATTAAATTAGTCAAAACTCCTGCCGCGTCTATGGCAATGACGTTTATACTTAGATTATCGAATAGTATTAATTTATATCTGCTTAAAATAATTGTTGCAGATCCTCTAAGAATATGGATTTATTCCAAACTTGGGTACGGAGGATTGGAGGTCCGCTAAATATAATAATTTGGAAGCAGATTACGTGTTCAGAAACCGACGTGTTTTGGCGCAAACATGTTTACATATATCCGTTTTTATTTCCTTAAAAATTTTCCATTTCATTTTAATTTGTTCGATTTGTTAATGTTGTTTTGGTGAGTTATTTAATACACAAGGCAAGTAGTAAAGCCAAGACTTTTCTATATGCATCATTGCTTCTAGGTGTAATAAACGATATAATATCAGATAATTTACGTATGACGTTCTTTTGTTAATGTTTAAAGTACATACTTTATTATTAACTGGACTGGCCCGTTGGCTCCGTGGGTCGCAGGTTCGATTTCCGCCGAGGGCAAACATTTTCTATAAATGAAGTTGTTGGTATTTGAGCCTGGGTGTATATTTGTATTTAAAATTATATAAGCATATATTCACCAGTTGTCTGTCACCCATAACACAAGTATTAAGTTTACTTACATTGGGGACGGACGACCGTGTGTGTAAGTGTCCCATATATTTATTTATATTTATAATGGTTTGATTTGTATTTATAACTTAAATTTATAATTTGTAGATATTACTTGTTTATTTTGTACATAAATAATATAATGAGCTTTATATTATAAAGTTAGCTTTTCGCATATATATTTATAAGCCCGCAATACTAAAGTAATTGTAATTTTCGTTATATTCAAATCAAAAGTAATTTATTGTTAAAACGAATGTATTATTTATACAAAATAGATAACTTTTCAATAATTTTGTTTTTTCATTTCTTTTGTATTTATACCCCGCCCTACTGCAAAAATATTATATATATATAGTATATATAGATATATATGACCCTTTTGACCTTTTTAGTACATAACTGATCTCTAGATGGCGCTAGTACGGATCACAAAAAACTACTGCGAGTTACCCATCTATTTCATTATGTACACTGTAATCTTTGATAAGTACCTGAAAAATCAAAGAAACGACAATAAAGTTTATATTTTGCCCTTAAATATTTACATTATATCAATCCTGTTAATATTTGCTTCAAACATTTTTCTTTTGACGGCGTCAATTCGTTTCCTTTTCCAAATTTAAAATTGAGATGTGTACAATCAAAATTAAAAAGAATTTATATTCTTTACATCTCCCCCCCCCTTTAAAAAATATTTTGTTTAACAAAAATTCTAGCTACTTATATTTAATTAGGTAATTGAGTCGAATTTCATAACGTTAAACTAAATTTTACAACATTAATCTTATTTTCTGTTTTACTTCATCCACTCTACATTTAGCATTATACATATTTTCTATTTTACTTCATCCACTCTACATTTAGCATTATACATATTTTCTATTTTACTTCATCCACTCTACATTTAGCATTATACATATTTTCTATTTTACTTCATCCACTCTACATTAAGCATTATACATATTTTCTATTTTACTTCATCCACTCTACATTTAGCATTATACATATTTTCTATTTTACTTCATCCACTCTACATTTAGCATTATACATATTTTCTATTTTACTTCATCCACTCTACATTAAGCATTATACATATTTTCTATTTTACTTCATCCACTCTACATTTAGCATTATACATATTTTCTATTTTACTTCATCCACTCTACATTTAGCATTATACATATTTTCTATTCTACTTCATCCACTCTACATTTAGCATTATATATATTTTCTATTCTACTTCATCCACTCTACATTTAGCATTATATATATTTTCTATTCTACTTCATCCACTCTACATTTAGCATTATATATATTTTCTATTTTACTTCATCCACTCTACATTTAGCATTATATATATTTTCTATTTTACTTCATCCACTCTACATTTAGCATTATATATATTTTCTATTTTACTTCATCCACTCTACATTTAGCATTATATATATTTTCTATTTTACTTCATCCACTCTACATTTAGCATTATATATATTTTCTATTTTACTTCATCCACTCTACATTTAGCATTATATATATTTTCTATTTTACTTCATCCACTCTACATTTAGCATTATACATATTTTCTATTCTACTTCATCCACTCTACATTTAGCATTATATATATTTTCTATTTTACTTCATCCACTCTACATTTAGCATTATATATATTTTCTATTTTACTTCATCCACTCTACATTTAGCATTATACATATTTTCTATTCTACTTCATCCACTCTACATTTAGCATTATACATATTTTCTATTCTACTTCATCCACTCTACATTTAGCATTATACATATTTTCTATTCTACTTCATCCACTCTACATTTAGCATTATATATATTTTCTATTCTACTTCATCCACTCTACATTTAGCATTATACATATTTTCTATTCTACTTCATCCACTCTACATTTAGCATTATATATATTTTCTATTTTACTTCATCCACTCTACATTTAGCATTATACATATTTTCTATTCTACTTCATCCACTCTACATTTAGCATTATACATATTTTCTATTCTACTTCATCCACTCTACATTTAGCATTATATATATTTTCTATTCTACTTCATCCACTCTACATTTAGCATTATATATATTTTCTATTCTACTTCATCCACTCTACATTTAGCATTATATATATTTTCTATTCTACTTCATCCACTCTACATTTAGCATTATATGTATTTTACTTCATCGCGGATTATAGCAAAATAATTTTATTATTACTTTTAATATTTTAAATAATGAAATCTCTAACCTTTGTCATCTTAGTGTCGGGCAGAACGCTCGGTATACGGTCTCTGAGTTTAGAGAATGCGATATTGATGCTCTGCGATCTCGCTCGCACCATCTGACAAACGTATAAGTTAGAATGAGAGAGTATAAACATAGAGAATTAAAAAATTATTTTGCTACCCGAACTAAAAATTTTTTTTAACAAAGTTTTTATATTATTTTGCTACAGTCCGCGATGTTATAATAATATTATAAACAAGTCAAATTAAAAAGCTTTTGACAACATTCATTTTCAAAATATGAATTTTCATCAGTCATATTAACTGTTGAGCAGTCTTCCCTCGTCTGGAGCCAATCCTGACATCAGGTCATGCTTATCATAAACATGCATTGTCATCGGGACTGGACCAGTATGTATTTCATCTCAATCGGACACCGGGAAGTGGGTCAGATTTAAAAAAGCTGAAGAGTTTGTTTGTTTCTTCTTTAATCTCAGGAACTACTGGACTGATTCAGGAACTACTTGATTGATTGATTGGAATAATTCTTTGAGTCTAAGATAGTCCATTTATCGAGGAAGGCTATAGGCTATATAACATCACGCTAAGATGAATAGGAGAGGAGCAGTAATAAAAATAATACGAAAACGACAAAATTTAAAGCTTTCCGTGCGTGCATTAAGTAAACTGTGAAAGTTATTCAAAATCATACTTCAAATTGTAATTGAAAATTATTCTCCTCTAAAAGTTTTAAATAAAAGTCCGCGACAGCATATCTCTAGCTTTTAAGGTTAACCCACTTTAACCATTGTTATGGTTATCAAAATACTATATTACGGTCTTAATGGAGGGCGGAGCCGCCTGGCAATTGCTAGTAAATAATAAATTCAAAGCTGTGGTAGCCCAGCGGTATGACCGTGCGCCTCTTTCGAGGAGGTCTAGGGTTCAAACCCCGGGCAGGCACCAATGAGTTTTCTAGTAAAACTTATGTCTCTAATTGATAATTGCAATTTATCACACGCTTTTCGGTGAAGGAAAACATCGTGAGGAAATCTGCATATCTCTAGAGAATTCTGGAGACATGTGTAACCTACCAATCCGCATTGGAGCAGCGTGGTAGGTCTTAGCTCCAATCCTTCTCTCCAAAAACGGAGAGAAGAGGCCTATGCCCAGCACTGGGATAGTAACAGGCCGTTTTTTACTTACTACTTACTAATAAATTCACCTTTCAATTTGATCACAATAATATATTTCAATTTTAGTACCAGGCTTACCGAGTAATAAACTTGGTAAATAAAAAATAAATAAATGTCCGATTATAGGAGCTTGATCCTAGTTATTACACATCTCTAGACTGCCCGTTCCCAAAATGAGCTACCATGACTTTAAAATTGACAGCAAAATTAGTCTTTTACATTCAATGTAAATTTTAGTATTTATTAATGCCCAAAAACAGGGATAAAAAGAATTTTTTAATAAAACTTAACTAGATCAATTTCTCTCCCCCAAAACCCCTGCAAGCTAAATTTCACGAAAATCGTTGTAGCCGTTTCCGAGATCCTTAGGAGAATCGATCTAGCTAGGTTTTATTAAAAAAATAAATCGTTTTATACTTGTTTTTGGGCATTCAAAAATATTAAAATTAATATTGAATTGAATTTTCCCCATCAACTGTCAAGTCAGCGTAGCTTATTCGAGGAACGGGTGGTCGCGAGAAATGTACCTAGGATCGATCCCCAACTATATTATTATATTTTTTTGAAAAAAAATCCCGAGCAAGGCTCAGTTACCCAGATATTTCATATATACAAGACTAACTAGTTGTTAATATATTTATATAAAAGCAACTGGTTCCTTGGGAACGGGGACGGCCCCTAATGTGGGACGCAACATGCTTTGGCCTCGTCCCATATCAGGGAAACAGCGTCAAGACGGAGCTGCGGCGGAAATGGCCGAAACCGGCAAACGGCGGAAGTATGCATCTCTCATCGAGAGTTATATATTTGTGCCGTTTGCAGTCGAGACCCTAGGGCCGTCGAGTCAAAGTGCAAAATTTTTTTTATCCGTTTTAACACCTCGGTTGATTGCCTCTTCAGGTGACAAGAGGGCTGGCTCCTTTCCGCACAAAGAATCAGCTTAGCGATTCAGCGCGGAAACGCTGCCAGCATTCTTGGGACCATTCCACGTGGGCATGATTTGTATAGTCCTAGCGTGTAAGTAATTTAAGATAGATATAACTTGTACATTTTTTTTTTTTAACGCCGTGTGGTATCCGGTTGAATAGAATAGTACCACCCTCTTTTCTTACCGAGGTGTCGTAAAAGGCGACTAAGGTAAGTCGACCCGCCGTTTGGTATCCGGCTGAGTAGAATAGACCAACCTCATTTCTTACCGAGGTGTCGTAAAAGGCGACTAAGGTAAGTTGACCCACCGTGTGGTATCCGGTATAGTAGAATAGACCACCCTCATTCTTACCGAGGTGTCGTAAAATACGACAGAAGTAAGTTGACGTCAGGCAGGCGGCCGGTCGTAAAAATGCTGCCAAATCATGTAACAGCGTGTTTATAACATGTTGTGCCGACCCCACTTAGAGTGGGATAAGGGCAGGAGGATGATAACTTGTACATTTTTTACTTCGATTATTTATAGATTAACTCATTTAAATATCAAAAATTAAAGATATCTGGTAATATTAAAGTCTTACCTTAGAAAGTTTCGTGTCAGGTGGAACGTTGGGTATGCATTCCCTAAGGTCGGTGAACGCTGTGTTGATACTCTGGGTCCTTCTGCGTTCCTTCTTGTTAGCTGTGGTCCTTCTTTTGACGACCCGGACAAAAGATGGCGGCGGTCTGTCGTACCGGGGCAGGGATTGCATATCGCAGTCTATACCTTTGGTAGGATTAATATATTTTTTTAAAATAAATATATGGGACACTTACACACACGGTAAAGCAATTTTGAAGCAATTTTTATACAATACAGCATTAATCCTTATCCAATTAAGTGCCTTAAATAAATAGTTGATTTAATATAGATCAATATGGCCGTTTACAGCATGTAATTTAAGTAAAAAATTTCCGGAGATATTACAGATTTAAAATGCCGTGAGGACGCCGCGCTTCGCCCTATAACACTTCGAATCTAGCTATGTCGCTCTTTCAAGAGTTTGTTTAAAGACATTCTGTAATTAATTGTAAAAATAAAATACATAGGGAAAATGTAAATGTAAATAAGTAAAAATGTACTATATGAATTTAGATATTCCAAAGATAGCAGGAAATCTTGGTATAGGGAAAGGAAATTGTTTTTCTCCAAATTTAACGCTTGCGGGCCACGGGCAGTAATGATTAAATCAAACCTACTGGATCGATTTTAATCATTTTTATTACATTGACTGACATGGGATATATATTTTATACCCGTGCGAAGCAGGGGCAGGCCGCTAGTAGCCTGCTAAATGCGGTATATCTATTTAAAAAAACCGCATCAAAATCTGTTGCGTAGTTTTAAAGTTTTATGTATACATAGGGATATATGGACAAACAAAGAATGCGACTTTGTTTTATACTACGTATTTTTTTTAAATAAATATATGGGACACTTACACACACGGTCGTCCGTCCCCAAAGTAAGTAACTTAATACTTGTGTTATGGACAGACAACTGGTGAATATATATTTATATAATCTTTAAATATATACATAAATACAAATATACACCCAGACTCTAAGACCAACAAATTCATTTATAGAAAATGTTGGCCCTCGGCGCGAATCGAACCCGCGACCCACGGCGCTGAAGGCAGGGTCACTACCCACTGCGCCAACGTGCGCATAAATAAAAGTCATACCAAATAATTTATAGAATTAGGCGTTACTTTGCGGATATCCATAATACAAAAGTAATAATTAAATTATTTTGCTATAATCCGCGATGAAGATCAGGAGATAGAGTCTATCTCCTGATGATGCTTCGGTTGAGGGGCGAAACGATTGTTGAGTTTGTGATAGTGAACGTATATAGTGTTTGTGTATTGTGGCGGTGGTGGAGGTTTGTGCATATGTTTTTACGAATCCTGCATGTATCAGGTATGATAACCGATTGTCCACTCTACATTTAGCAGTATATATATTTTCTATTTTACTTCATCGCGGATTATAGCAAAATAATTTGATTCAAAGTCATACCTGTATTATTTTGTGCGTAGTTGGGGTGTATCATGCTGTAACTCTCGTATGGATCATTGTTGGATATCTGCATCTCTTCATATCCTGTCAATAAACAAAAATACATTAAAGATATAAGCTGTGATGGCCTAGCGGTGCGACCGTGTGAATCTCTAGAGACGATCATGGGTTCAAACCCGGGCAGACACCAATGAGTTTTTCTATTAAAAACTTATGTGTCTAATTGATAATTGCAATTTATCACACGCTTTTCGGTGAAGGAAAACATCGTGAGGAAACCTGCATATCTCTAGAGAATTCTGGAGATATGTGTAACCTACCAATCCGCATTGGAGCAGCGTGGTAGGTCTTAGCTCCAATCCTTCTCTCCAATAACGGAGAGAAAAGGCCTATGCCCAGCAGTGGGATAGTAACAGGCCGTTACTTACATTAAAGATATACTAGCTTTTACCCGCAACTTCGTTTGCATGGACTAATAGATGGCGCTTTTCAATGTCATCCTATTTCTGTTGAATTAACAATTTCTATAGCCTATAAGTTACCCCAATTTATAAGGAATAATTGTGCCAAATTTCATTGATATTGGTTCAGCGGATTCGCCGTGAAAGAGTAACAAACATACATCCATACTCACGAAGATTTCCTGCTATCTTTGGAATATCTAAATTCATATAGTACATTTTTACTTATTTACTTTTACATTTTCCCTATGTATTTTATTTTTACAATTAATTACAGAATGTCTTTAAACAAACTCTTGAAAGAGCGACATCGCTGCTAAAGTCGAAGTGTTAGAGGGCGAAGCGCGGCGTCCTCACGGCATTTTAAATCTGTAATATCTCCGAAAAAGTTCACTCAAATTAAATGCTGTAATCAGCCATATTGATCTATATTAAATCAAAAATTTATTTAAGGTACTTAAATGGATAAGGATTAATGCTGTATTGTATAAAAATTGCTTCAAAAATAAGGCATTATTTTTCGTAAAAAGTAAATGACAAAAAATGCTATAGTGGGTTATCCATAAGAGATAGACATATACCATCGCGGACTTTTCTGTAGACCTTTTCAATGTGTACAAATACTTAGTACATCATTTTGATAAAACTCGTAGGGTTTAGCCAGCGTTCGCAATGTAAGCGGAAAAAAATGTAATCATTTACAGAAACCTCAAAAATTGCAGTATTTCTCTACTCCGTATTGAATGTTATTATACATACAAACCTTCCTCTTGAATCACTCTATCTATTAAAAAAACCGCATCATCATCTGTTGCGTAGTTTTAAAGTTTTATGCATACATAGGGAAATATGGACAAAGAATGCGACTTTGTTTTATAATATGTAGTGATATCTTAATATTTAAATGAGTTAATCTTGTATATATATATATTTTCCGAATCTTGGAAACGGCTCCAACGATTTTCCTGAAATTCAGCATGTAGGAGGTTTTGGGGGAGAAAAATTGATCTAGCTAGGTTTTATGTAAAAAAAATATTGTTTTATCCCTGTTTTTGAGCATTAAAAAACACTAACATTTATATTGAATTGAATTTTCGCCATTAACTGTCAAGTCGACGTAGCTTATTCGGTTAGCGGGCAGCATCGAGAAATGTGAGTGCCAAGGATCGATCCCAACTAAATAATTGTTTTTTCTATTTTTAAAGTTTTTTCTTGTAAAAAATTACCGAGCGAAGCTCGGTCACCCAGATATTTTAAATATTTAAATGAGTTAATCTTGTCTGGTATATATGTATATATATTTTTTCTCAGAAACGGCTCCAACGATTTTCCTGAAATTCAGCATGTAGGGGGTTTTGGGGGAGAAAAATCGATCTAGCTAGGTTTTATGTAGAAACAAATTCGTTTTATCCCTATTTTTGGGCATTAAAAAATACTAAAATTTATAATAAATTGAATTTTCGCCACGAACTATCCAGTCAACGTAGCTTATTCGGGGAACGGGCAGTCTCGAGAAATGTAAATTCCTAGGATCCCGACTAAATAATTGTATTTTTTATTTCTTTTTTAATAATTACCAAGCAAAGCTAGTCACCCAGATATTAATATTAGTAAGATAAGCTTATTAGCAAACAAAACGATTATTATTTAAAATTTCAACTACTAGTGCACTTATCTTAAATTAATAAGAATATTGTTAATCCTTACCATAATTCCTGCCAATGTAATTACTGGTGTCGTGATAAATATCCTGGGCATCGAACTCGTGACCTTCTCCGTTAACACCCGGCCAGTACACTGCGCCGTCCATGGGGCTACCTATATGAACATTGAAGAAACTGTTATAGCAGCTGCTAGCAGTTGCCATTACAAGTGCTTTTGAATCATTTAATTTATAGAATTAGGCGTTACTTTGCGGAGATCCATAATACAAAAGTAATAATAAAATTATTTTGCTCTAATCCGCCGAAGCCAATTTAACTTGTGACGGATGTGGTCAAACTTACCAAATCCAATAAATATATCTAATAGCTAGCTCCAATAAATATATATAATAAGTTGTAACCTCAACCTCACACGCACAAACCTCCACCACCGCCACCACAATACACAAGCACCTGTCGTGGAGTCTATCTCCTGATGATGCTTCGGTTGCGGGGCGAAACGATTGTTGAGTTTGTGATAGTGAACGTATATAGTGCTTGTGTATCGTGGTGGCGGTGGTGGAGGTTTGTGCATGTGTTTTTTACGACTCGTGCATGTATCAGGTATGATAATCGATTGTCCACTCTACATTTAGCATTATATATATTTGCTATTTTACTTCATCGCGGATTATAGCAAAATAATTTTATTATTACTTTTGCTTTTGAATCGTCAACTCTGCTGGTTCGGAAAGCTGTTCCTACCGAGAAGAGCCAGCAAGAAACTCGGCGGTTGCTCTTTTAAATATATAATTCTTATTACTAGTTACATTTAGTTATTACTATCTTGTACAATGTCGAAGAGTAGCAATAGGTACATATTCTTATCATCTAACTCAGGGCTTCTTAAACTTTGTTATATAGCGATCCCCTTCAAGCTTAGGAAATTTTAAATGACCCCCTCCTCCATATAATGAAATATATATTAACCGTAGATGTAGATGTAATATCGTACTATTTTACAATGTAAATAACAGTTTTGCATTGCCACTTTTTTCAAAAAATAGTTATAATAAAACTACAATAGTATATTGTATGATTTTTATTTGTATTTATATTTGTACGTAGTGTGTATACTAATTTTAAAATTTTATTTATAATTGTTGTAAACTAACCGATCATAAATTTAATAAAATCTATTTAATTAAATTTCATGAAAAGGGGTAATGAAGGAACTTAGGAGGAGAAATGTCAATAAATCTTTGTTAGAAAAGTTCTTTAAAGGACAGCTGCAGCCATGTAGTTGTATCAATAATGATTGAAAAGTATCAGATCTTTGCGACGCCCCTTTCAGTAGTCTCGCGACCCCCCTGGGGGTCGCGACCCACAGTTTAAGAAGCCCTGATCTAACTAATCCTTGATAGTATAGTAGGCTTTCTGTATTAGCCTTTTATTAAGTGTTTTCAAACTGCTGTAATGGCAAAGCTAAAGTTGATTGCGGAATGTTATTATACAATCTTGTACTTTCGGAATTTTATCATTATCTTAGGCCGTGTGGTATCCGGCTGAGTAAAATAGACCTCGCCTCGGTAAAAAGAGGGTGGTCTATTCTATTAAACTGGATTCCACACGGCGCGTCGACTTACCTTAGTCGCCTTTTACGACACCTCGTTAAGAAATGAAGTTGGTCTATTCTACTCAGCCGGATACCACATGGCGGGTCGACTTACCTTAGTCGCCTTTTACGACACATCGGTAAGAAATGAAGTTGGTCTATTCTACTCAGCCGGATACCACACGGCGGGTCGACTTACCTTAGTCGCCTTTTACGGCACCTCGGTAAGAAATGAAGTTGGTATATTCTATACCACACGGTTTTCTTAATAGTATATATAATAGGCTTTCTGTATCAGCCTCTTTTTAACAGTGTTTTTAAACTGCTGTAATGGCAAAGCTGAAATTGATTGTGGAATGTTATTATAGAATCTTATACCATTATTTTATGGTTACCTTGGTGAGTAAGCTGTGGTAGCCCAGCGGTAACACCGTGCGACTCTTTCGAGGAGGTCACGGTTTCAAACCCGGACAGACACCAATGAGTTTTTCTGTTAAAACTTATGTGTCTAATTGATAATTGCAATTTATCACACGCTTTTCGGTGAAGGAAAACATCGCGAGGAGATCTGCATATCTCTAAAGTTCTGGAGATATGTGTAACCTACCAATCATTGGAGCAGCGTGGTAGGTCTTAGCTCTAAGCCTTCTCTCCAAAAACGGAGAAGTGGCCTATTCTCAGCAGTGGGATAGTAACAGGCCGCTACTTACTTACTTACCTTGGTGTGATGGCTGACAGTAAAACGGCGGTTCATATCTTTCGAATCCCTCATCTGAGGGCGAGGTGCTCCCATAACTTGACATTGCCTGGAACAACAAACAAATCAAAATATTAATGGAGTTTAAAGTATAATAAGTAAGTAAGTAACGGCCTGTTACTATCCCACTGCTGGGCATAGGCCTCTTCTCTCCGTTTTTTTTTTTGAGAGAAGAATTGGAGCTAAGACCTACCACGCTGCTCCAATGCGGATTGGTAGGTTACACACATCCCCAGAATTCTCTAGAGATATGCAGTTTTCCTCATGATGTTTTCCTTCACCGAAAAGCGTGTGATAAATTGCAATTATCAATTAGACACATAAGTTTTTACTAGAAACTCATTGGTGTCTGCTCGGGTTTGAACCCTAGACCTCCTCGAAAGAGGCGCACGGTGTTACCGCTGGGCTACCACAGCTTAAACAAAGTATAATACAAAAGTAATAATAAAATTATTATGCTATAATCCGCGAAGAAGTAAAATAGAAAATCTTTATATTTAAATGAGTTAATCTTGTATATATATATTTTTTCTGAATCTCGGAAACGGCTCCAACGATTTTCCCGAAATTCAGCATGTAGGAGGTTTTTGGGGGGGAAAATTGATCTAGCTAGGTTTTATGTAAAAAAAAAATTGTTTTATCCCTGTCTTTGGGCATTAAAAAACACTAACATTTATATTGAATTGAATTTTCGCCATTAGCTGTCAAGTCGACGTAGCTTTTTCGGGTAACGGGCAGCCTCGAGAAATGTGAATGCCAAGGATCGATCCCCAACTAAATAATTTTTTTTTCTTTTTTTTAAAGTTTTTTTTTGTAAAAAATTACCGAGCGAAGCTCGGTCACCCAGATATTATATATAATGCTAAATTTAGAGTGGAAAATTCTTTTTCATACCAAATACATGCAGGATTCATAAAAACACATGCACAAACACCAACAACTCGGTAAGTAATGAGGGTGGTACTATTCTATTCAACTGGATATCACACAGCGTCGAAAACAGAGAAAACGACATTTTTTGAAATGAAACCTAACTAGATCGATTTTTCTCCCCCAAAACTCTACATGCTGAATTTCAGGAAAATCGTTGGAGCCGTTTTAGAGGTTCAGAAAATATATCTTTAATATTTAAATAAATAAATATATGGGACGCTTACACACACGGTCGTCCGTCCCCAAAGTAAGTAACTTAATACTTGTGTTATGGACAGACAACTGGTGAATATATACTTATATATTTTTTAAATACATACTTAAATACAAATATACACCCAGGCTCAAAGACCAACAAATTCATTTATAGAAAATGTTGGTCGGCGGGAATCGAACCCGCGACCCGCAGAGCTGAAGGCAGGGTCACTACCCATTACTCCAACGGGCCAGTCGAATTTTGTGAGTCGAAAATTTGATGAGTTAATCTTGTATATATATAAAGATTTTCGGAATCTCGGAAACTGCTCCAACGATTTTCCTGAAATTGATCATGTAGGGGGTTTTGGGGACAAAAATCGATCTAGCTAGGTTTTATTTTAAAAAAACACATTTTATCTCCGTTTTTGGGCATTAAAAAAATACTAACATTTAAATTTAATATAAAACACTATTTTTGCCGTAAATTGTCAAGTCTGCGTAGCTTATTCGGGAAACGGGCAGTCTCGAGAAATGTAAATACCTAGGATCAAGCCCCACCTATCCAATTTTTTTTTTAGTTTCTTTTTTTATTTTGTAAAAAATTTCAATGTCAACCAGATACTATATATATGTAAATACAAGATTAACTCATTTAAATATTAAAGAGATATTAAAGACTACAATTAAAGACAATTTATATTACACTAGCAATCGCCAGCGGCTCCGCCCGCGTGGTAAGATAAAAATGTAATATAGTCTTTTGATAACCATAAAAATAGTTAAAGTGGGTCAACCTTAAAAGTGAGACATATGCTGTCGCGGACTTTTATTTAGAACTTTTATAGGGGAACAATTTTGTAATACATGATTTTTTAATAACTATTACCGCTTGCTCAGCGCACGTAAGGGAAGCTTTAAATTATGCCGTTTTCGTAATATTTTTTATTGCTGCTCCTCTCCTATTCATAGCGTGATGTTATATAGCCTATAGCCTTCGATAAATGGACTATCTTACACTGAAAAATTGTTCAAATCGGTCCAGTAGTTCCTGAGATTAGCGCGTTCAAACAATCAATCAAACAAACAAATTCTTCAGCTTTATATATTAGTATAAATAAATTATAAAAGTAGTAGCGGCCTGTTATTATCCCACTGCTGGGAATAGGCCTCTTCTCTCCGTTATAAGAGAGAAGGATTGGAGCTAAGACCTACCACGCTGCTCCAATGCGGATTGGTAGGTTACACATATCTCCGAAATTCTCTAGAAATACGCAGGTTTCCTCACGATGTTTTCCTTCACCGAAAAGCGTGTGATAAATTACAATTATCAATTAGACACATAAGTTTTAATAGAAAAACTCATTGGTGTCTGCCCGGGTTTGAACCCATGATCGTCTTTAGAGATTCACACGGTCGCACCGCTAGGCCATCACAGCTTATATTTTTATATAGAACAAAGAAATTTATAGAATTAGGCATTACTTTGCGGAACGCGAAACGTAACGTAAACGAATATCACATCACATCACAGCTTATAAATAAATTATAAGCAGAGTATTTTGTACCAAACAAATAACTCATTCATTCAAGTTATTAAGAACAAAATAACTTTTTTTATTGGTTTCCCTTCCATACTTTCATTAGCCACAATATGCGCCCACTTGACCTAATGCATAGTTATTTTTGTATCAATCAAACATTATCTTATGGCACTTGAAACTCAATTACTGCATGTCTTTATGAGTAACAGATTTTAAGTTCGACGCTCCTTTAAGTAGGGGTAAAAAATTGTATACAGACTAGGAATGGGAGTGGAAACAATCGATTAATAAATAATCGATTTTTCTCTCTTCAAAATATATCGATTTATAATAGTAGATTATGATACTGTTGCATAATAAGGGTTTATAGTATCACACGAGTGTTATAAGACCAAGTTATGTAAAAAAGCTGTGATGGCCTAGCGGTGCAACCGTGTGAATCTCTAGAGATGATCATGGGTTCAAACCCGGGCAGACACCAATGAGTTTATCTAATTAAACTTATGTGTCTAATGGATAATTGCAATTTATCACACGCTTTTCGGTGAAGGAAAACATCGTGAGGAAACCTGCATATCTCTAGAGAATCCTAGGGATATGTGTAACCTACCAATCCGCATTGGAGCAGCGTGGTAGGTCTTAGCTCCAACCCTTCTCTCCAAAAATGGAGAGAGGAGGCCTATGCCCAGTAGTGGGATAGTAACAGGCCGTTACTTACTTTACTTACTTACTATGTACAGTGTCATACACTACTTTACTTTCATACTATAATACGTAAAACAATATTAATAAAAACAAAACTTTGTTTAAATATTGAAAGGATTTTTAAATGTCAAATGTTATGTAAAAACTCATGCACTACCCGACACCGATAATACAACAATACACAAGCAATGCACACATTCACCACCACAATCTCAACAATTGTTTCGCCCCGTAACCGAATCATCGTCAGGATCGTTGCTTTACGATTTTGTCGTTACGTCTATCTCCTGACGATGCTTTGCATGTATCTGGTATGAGAACGAATAGTACACTCTACATTTAGCATTACATATATATTCTTTTATCACGGATTATAGTAAAATAATATTCTCATTACTTTTGTATTATGGACCGACTAAGGTAAGTTGACGTCAGGCAGGCGGCCGGTCCTAAAACGCAGCCAAATCATTTTACAGCATGTTTATTACATGTTGTTCCGACCCCAAACCCCAATACGACCCCAATATGGACCTCCGCAAAGTAATGCCTAATTCTATGAATTATTTAAAATCGATTATCTCGAAACGAAAAAATCGATTATTTAATAACCGATTTATTCGTTTCGCAACCCTTTCCGTTACATTACGTTTCGCGTTCCGCAAAGTAACGCCTAATTCTATAAATTCCTTTGTTCTATATAAAAATATAAATATACCGTTTTTTTGACAAAAAAAAACGATACCCAGTCAATGTTTTATCGTATTTGTAACGACCTTTATAACGTAAACATAGTTTGAGAACGTGTGGAACATGTGTGGACATCGGACTTGTGTGGAAGGATATTATGACAATTTATTTGATGAACGCTCTTCAATCTGAAAACATTGTCACTATTAATTTATAAAATTAGGCGTTACTTTGCGGAGATCCATAATACAAAAGTAATAATAAAATTATTTTGCTATAATCCGCGATGAAGTAAAATAGAAAATATATATAATGCTAAATGTAAGTGGACAATCGGTTATCATACCTGATACATGCAGGATTCGTAAATACACATGCACAAACCTCCACCACCGCCACCACAATACACAAGCACTATATACGTTCACTATCACAAACTCAACAATCGTTTTGGCCCGGAACCGTAGCATCATCAGGAGATAGACTCAAACCACTATACAAAATCCACAACCAAAATACAAGCTTTGCGATTTTGTTCGTGGATTTTGTTAGTGATGTTTTTGATAGTGAACGAAACTAAAATATAGTCTTTTGATAACCATTAAAATGGTTAAAGTGGGTTAACCTTATAAGCTACACATATGCTGTCGCGGACTTTTATTTAGAACTTTTAGAGGAGAACAATTTTGTAAAACATGATTTTTGAATAACTATCACCGTTTACTCAGCACACGCAACGAAAGCTTTTAATTTTGCCGTTTTCGAAATATTTGAATTGCTGCTCCTCTCCTATTCATCTTAGCGTGATGTTATATAGCCTTCTTCGACAAATAGACTATCTTACACTCAAAGAATTTTCCAAATCGGTCCAGTTGTTCCTGAGATTAGCGCGTTGAAACAAACAAACTCTTCAGCTTTATATATTAGTATAGATAATTTTGAATACCGAAAAACATTAAAGACCTTATTAACAAAAATAAACTTACTATTAATGTATATAGCACACGGATAAAAACTCCGCACAATTATTTTATACTTCAATCACAAATTCATTTCACTTATAAATAACACTTTTTTTTAATTAACAAAGCACTGCCATCCAAAAACATTAAAATTAATATCTTAATTAGGCTGAATATTCACAACCATTGCCCTTTAATTATTGCTTTAAAAAACTTTTATACGGTTCTATTGTTTATTGTTCGTGTTGAATTAAAAAAATTCTGTTCCTTTTTTAAAAAAAGGCGCGATCGCGTGCCCTCACGTCAGCCACAGACTAAATACTGCCAAGCGCGATCTCTCCCGTTGGCTGTTAGGAAACGAGCCACGCCTTTTGAAAGGGGCGGAATCTGAATCACATTAAGATAAATGTTAGAATAATGTAATTATAGAGTAATTTGACAATGTAGATAAAGTAGCATAATGTAGGGCGCGAATTGGATACACTTGTGAGTAATGTACCACAGATTACAGTAATGGACCTGTTTTATATCTGGGTATTTTTTTATATATAGACTAGTGGCCCAATCCGGCTTCGCACGGGTATAAAATATATAGCCTATGTACCGCATCGTCAGCTAATAATGTCAACATTAGAAGCAATTTGTAATTTGTTATTCAGTCGCTAATTAATACGCAAAAATGTAATACGTATAATGAATATATCTCCATCTGCATTACTTTGATTCGCTCCACAAGAGAAGTCCACCCCACAAGCAAACACCTACGGCATAGCCTATGTCACCCAGTGCAAAAATTAATAAAAATGAACCAGTAGTTTTGATTTATTCATTACCGCCCGTGGCCCGCACGCGTTAAATTTGGAGTAAAACAAACCGGTATGCCCCTGCATTTTAAATCTGTAATATCTTTGAAAGTGTTCATTTAAACTATACGCTGTAAACGTATTGCCATATTGATTTATATTAAATCAACAATGTATTTAAATGTATTTATTTTAAGGTACTTAATTGGATAAGGATTAATGCTGTATTGCATAAAAATTGCTTTGAACATAAGGCATTATTTTTCGTAAAAAGTAAATGACAAAAAATGCTATTGTGGGTATCCATAAGAGATAGACATATACCATCGCGGACTTTTCTGTAGACCTTTTTAAGGTGTACAAATACTTAGTACATTATTTTGATAAATATCGTAAGTTCAGCCTGCGTTTGCAATGTAAGCGGAAAAAATGTAATTATTTACGGCATCACATTAGAAACATCAAAAATTACAGTATTTCTCTACTCCATATAAATGTTATTATACATATAAACCTTCCTCTTCAATCACTATCTATTAATTAAAACCGCATCAAAATCTGTTGCGTAGTTTTAAAGAAATAAGCATACATAGGGATATATGGACAAACAAAGAAGACTTTGTTTTATACTATGTAGTGATTTATACTTTCGGAATCTCATAAATTTATCGGGGTTTTGGTGGAAAAAGTCGATCTAGCTAGGTTTTATTTTAAGAAATCGGTTTATCCCTGTTTTTGGGCATAAAAAATTATTAACATTTAAATTTAATAAAAAACACTATTTTTGTCGTAAATTGTCAAGTCAGCGTAGCTTATTCGGGGAATGAGCTGTCTCAATCGACCTAGGATCGAGCCCCACCTACACAATAATTTTTTTCTTTTTTTTTAAGTTATTTTTTTTTGTAAAAAATTACCGATCAAGGCTGGGTCAAACAGATATTAGATAAATAAGAAACAAAGGATTAGACCACCGTCATTTCTTACCAAGGTTTCGTAAAAGGCGACTAAGGGAAGTTTACCCGCCGTGTGTTATCCGGCTGAGTAGAATAGACCAACCTCATTCTTACCGTGTCGTAAAATACGACTAAGCTAAGTTGATGTCAGGCAGGCGGCAGGTAAAATACGTAGCCAAATTATAACATGTTTGTAACATGTTGTGACTCCACTTAGAGTGGGATAAGGGCAGGAGGACGATGTTATTACAATCACGTACGGAAATAGATCGGAAGTTGTTCGCATTGGTAGAGCTTAGCATCCAATCATAACGCCGTCTGTCCTGGGCGGGGTTTATCACGTAATACGTTAACTTATAAGTTACTAGTAATATTCCGCGGTTTCACCCGCGTACACACCGATCTCATGACAGTGGAAAGTCTACTAACTCGGACTATAGATTTATTTTTGTTAAATATATCATCAATAGTTTCCGCAGCGCATGCAATGACAGATTTTTATGACTAACTTTTTATTATTACATTTTTATTACAGATCAATATTTTTTTAATGTAATATAGTAATATTGCTCAGTAAAGATGCAGCTTTCCAATGGTGAAAGAATTTTTGAAATCGGTCCAGCAGTTCTTGTGTGAAAACATAAATACAAATTGTTACTGTTTATAAATGAGTATAGACTAGGTTTTAACCGCAACTTCGCGTGGACTGTTGTCGCGTGATATGGATAGATGGCGCTTTACAATGTCATTCTCTTCCTGTACAATTAACAGGATTTCTATAGCCTATAATTTACCCCGGTGTATATAATAATTTTACAAAATTCCGTCGATATTGGTTCAGCAGATTCGTCGTGAAAGAGTAAATCGCAATTGTATCTTACTTACCTTATTTATACCTTACCTTATTTATTATTTTTTAAAACATCATCATCTTCCTGCCCTTATCCCACTCTAAGTGGGGTCGGCACAACATTTTACAAACATGTTGTCATATGACTTGGCTACGTATTTTACGACAGGCCGCCTGCCTGACGTCAACTTACCTTAGTCGTATTTTACGACACCTCGGCAAGAAATGAGGTTGGTCTATCTCAGCCGGATACAACATGGCGGGTCGACTTACCTTAGTCGCCTTTTCCGACAGCTCGCTAAGAAATGAGGGTGGTACTATTCTATTCAGCCGGATACCACACGGCATTTATTTTTTAAAAGATATTAAAACAGATATTTAAACGAAGGCGCCGATGAGATGTAGGATTCGAACCCGGGTTTTGAACATTTTCGGTCCCCCCCGTTACACATCGGCTATCGCAAAAAATCCTTTGATTTCGATTTTACATTTTACCATATTTTTGAGTTGAGCACCCTTTATCCAAGTAATCCTCAACAGTATAGTAAGCTTTCTGTATCAGCCTCTCTTTAACAGTGTTTTTAAACTGCTGTAATGGCAAATGTACCGAAACATAGGCTTAGAATATTTGATGCGATCGATTTTATGTAAATAATTACGTATTGAGTATATAAATACTACAAATTATAAATATTTCACATTAAACAGTGAAAATATAATAGAGAACGCATGGGCTAAAAATTTCGATGTTTTAATGATATTATACTAGATGGCACTGTTATAGTTCCATGTAAGAAAAAAGATGGCGTTGGTAAAACATCAATTATTTTCAATTTTAATTGACTCAAGTCAATTGGAATCAAGTTTTTTAAGACCTAAATAATTTTCAGTTCTGAATGGTGCAGACAAATAATATAAGTATAACACATGCACATATGTACTAAAATTGTTGAATCATAATAATCAATTAATTTCATTTTAAAGGCTAATTTCCTGTTCAAAATTTCAGATTATAGACCGCCGTCAACCCGCCGTGTGGTATCTAGCTGAATAGAATAGACCAACCTCATTTCTTACCGAGTAAAAGGTAAGTTGACCCACCGTGTGGTATTCGGTTTAGTAGAATAGACCACCCTCTTCTTACCGAGGTATCGTAAAATACGACTGAGGTAAGTTGACGTCAGGCAGGCGGCCGGTCGTAAAAACGCAGCCAAATCATGTAACAGCATGTTTATAACGTGTTGTGTCGACCCCACTTAGAGTGGGATAAGGGCAGGATATATAGAGGAGCCATAGGTAGATCTGAATGAATGGCGTAAAATTTACGAAGCCTCGATGAGCAAAAATTTCGATGTTTCAATTATATTATACTAGATGGCACTGTTATATGTAAGATGGCGTTGGCAGAACATGAATTATTTAGAGTTTAATTTGACAAAGCTTTAAAGCCATGGACGAAGGAATATACTTAAATTAATGGTGAATTATTTATCCAAGTTTGAAGCAAAAAAAGAAAATTTGATTAATAGCCTGGAATCAAGTCTTTTAAGGCCTAAAATTTTTTCAGTTCTGAATGATACTGACAGATAATATAAGTATAATAAACACATGCATCTATGTATTGAAATTATGCTCAAAAATATTAGATGAATTTAAATTTAGTTCCTAATTTAATGACTAATTTCCTGTTCAAAATTTTCAAATGTTAGAGGACCACAGAGTTATTAAAGTAAATAGAGGAGTCATAGGTAGGTCTTAGTGTTATAAAAAAATAAGGGAAAAGATAAGAGAGTAAACCTATAGTTATTTTTTTCTTTTGTGTGATTACACAAAAGAAAGTAAAGTGGCTTTTTTTTTCCTAGCCACAGTATAGTAATTCCACGATTTAATCTAGCACGAATGTATACGATATCATAGAGTAAAATAGAGTAGGGAAATAAAACAAGAATAAAATTAAAAAATTATTTCATTTAATAAATTTTCACTCGTCGCAAGCGATCGCCCTGTGGAATAGTCGCCCATTGGAATTAGCGAAACGCTTTCATAGCTGGAAAGAAATATATTTTTTTACAAAATCATAGACAAAATATATGCAAATCTTATTTACGAATTTCAATACTTTTATTATTCTATTACTACATATACTTTTTGACGTTCCCCATAGCTAGTAGAGCTTCATACAACAGCGTGATGACTAGTCACAGTCATACCACCAGCCCTCCACTACACGTCGCCCTAAGCCGCGGTCCGGCCTCACAGGAGGCACCCTTAGGACGACGTTCCCCATAGCTAGTAGAGCTTCATACAACAGCGTGATGACTAGTCACAGTCATACCACCAGCCCTCCACTACACGTCGCCCTAAGCCGCGGTCCGGCCTCACAGGAGGCACCCTTAGGACGACGTTCCCCATAGCTAGTAGAGCTTCATACAACAGCGTGATGACTAGTCACAGTCATACCACCAGCCCTCCACTACACGTCGCCCTAAGCCGCGGTCCGGCCTCACAGGAAGCACCCTTAGGACGACGTTCGCCATAGCTTCTAAACTTAATTAAATAAAAAACTACTATATCCTTGTCTTTACACTATCCTCGCCCAGTGAAGCTTTAAGTCTTTATTTCTAACATATTGAATAACTTGCGGCCTGCCCCTGCTTCGCGCGGGTATAAAATATATATCCCATGTCAGTCAGTGTAAAAAAATGATTAAAATCGATCGAGTAGTTTTGATTTATTCATTACTGCCTGTGGCGGAAAAAAATGTAATTATTTACAGAAACCTCAAAAATTACAGTATTTCTCTACTCCGTATTGAATGTTATCATCACTCTATCTATTAAAAAAAACCGCATCAAAATCTGTTGCGTAGTTTTAAAGTTTTATACATACATAGGGATATATGTACAAACAAAAAATGCGACTTTGTTTTATAATATGTAGTGACAATAAACTAAACTCAAAAACTACTGATCTAATTTTAAACTATTTGGTTAATTAAAAATCAATTCTTACTAACTTAAATACATTAAACACCTACAAATGAATACCTACCACTAAAACTAACAATAAATTAATACCACTAAAACAAAAGGGCAAGTACGTAGCCATAGTTACTAGTGATTAACAAAAATCTCACCTCATTCTATCGCAGACACATCCAGACTAACATTAACATAACCCATATTCTCTCTGTGGCGCGGCGACACGACATGTCGCTTCGCGTTCTCCCCGTCATCGACATCCGCATCGCAAACACCGCATTTCAACCTCCCAAACTCGTAGTAAACATATTTGTTCCTCGACAACAGGTTAATATTATGTTTCAACTCCAAATAGAAACGGAATATATTCTCAGCCGACGGCCTGTCCACAAAGTGATCGGCGTAAACCAAATGCGAGAGCAAAGATCTGATAGAATTGAAGACACCATTACAAGGAACACAGTTGAATGAAGCACCTTCGCTGTGCAGCACGTAATTGCCGCACATATAAACACTTATAACGTCGCCTTTATTAGCTTTCGCTTTAGAATCAACCAACGAAGTCTCATGATCCACGTCTGTAAGTATATGCTTGACAGCTTCGTTCACATCGGCGAAACTTTGGTCGCACAATTCGCATTTAACCTCATCCGAAACCGCAATTCGGTTCCATTCCATTAAAGTTTTATCGTATTCCGGAAAGAGCGCAGAACGGATCAATTTCGCCACAATCTCCACGTGTTCGATGCTTTCGAAATGCTCCACTATCGCTCCAAACGACGGCAGAGCGACGTAAGTTGGACATATAGCGCAAACGTAGAAATTGCCGAAACTTGCAAAATATTCAGCCGGTCGGCAATGATTTTTGTATAGCAACGCCAGTTTGTAAGGCGCTGCGTTGCGCAAATGCTTCTTCTGACGGATATGGTTGAAAAGGACCTGTCTTGGACCCTTCAGCGTCATGTCACAACAGGAGCAGTAGTTCGAGAGTTTATTGGCTGTTTTTATGAAGTTCTCGATGACGACGTGGTCGCGATTGTTCAAAGGCTTGCCGGTGCTCACTATAAACTTAGCCCAATCCAAACTCTTTGGGCCCCACTCGTCCGGCACTGGCCCGTCTTGGTTATTCGCTTTAATCTTCCTGTACAGTTTATCAGATAACCGCGCTAGATGGTTCTCGTCTAGAATATGCATTATCACAGTTTCGTTCTCTACAGAGATCTTGCAAAGCCCGCAGTACAGGCCATGCGCGTCGTTTGTAACACCGTTGTTGAAGAGGAATTTGTAATTTATATCCTTGATTTTCTCAACGGACACGTCTCCTATATTCGATGTGATGTGCTTGTCCGCTTGCAGGACGCAAGAGAGGTTGTGTATGTGCGTATCGCTTAGCACGTGGTTCAGAACGCTGTCGTAACGGAACCTTAGCGTGTAATATTCACATGTCATGCAGAAAAATGCAAGTTTCCCAGTACGGTCGTCAACTAAGGTCAATAGTTTGTGATTCTTCAGCAGTTTAACGATCATATTCTCGATCGGTCCGTAATAGCGATGTTTCTTTATTATATTCTTTGTTGGCCTCTCTGGCGCAGGTTCGGCATCGTCGTTCTCGAAATTTTTGTTAGTATCAACGGCAAAATTCTGGTTGACATTGTCCTTGATGCTCATGATTAACGGAGCCACCGAGCTGGTGAGGGTAGTGAAGTCAATTAAGGCGATTTTCTGACAGAGTTTGCTGTACGCTTGCTGGTAAAACTTGATGGCAGCGTCGACGCTCGCCTCAGAGTTATCCGGCAAATGTCTAATCAAGGCGGTTTCTAATTTCGCCGGGAACAGTCTATCAAACTTCTCGCCTGGCCTCAACATCAGGTCTATATTTTGCCCAGAGTTCTCTCCACACTCCATAGCAGAGAGACGTCTCGACATTTTCGGCAGTACTATAGGCTCGGCGACGTCAACGCTCTCCCTTTTCATCTTAGGCAAATGCGCTGCTATGCTAAAATGTTTCTGAAGAGACTCCATCAGAGGTTCCTCTTCACTGATTTCAATTTCGACATCGCAGTCGGTGCATATGTGAACTTGGGTTGCTTTCTCCGAAATTAGAAATTCAGTTTTAAGCAATTCAGGCACTTGGCTGACGAGCAAGCTATTGAACCGTTGCCTCTGGAGGCTGCTCTTTTTCTCCGTCGTGAATATATATTCAACCTCAACAGACTCTCTGACGATGTGATCGTTAAATATTTTCATCATTCTCTTGTTCAGATTATCCAGATAGCAGACAATGACCGGACTCTGTTTGGTTATTGGATGATTTTTTATTCTAGCTATATGATCGCACGCTTTCTCCAGTACATCCCATTCCTTGTAAGTAGGGACTGATAATTTGGAGACGGCCTCGCATATTTCCTCCAATTCATTTTCTAAATTAGACATCACGTATTGAGTTATAAAAACAATTTACTTTGTTCAGTAAAAATGTATAAAATAATTATATATGTACACTGATTCTTATATTATAAGACTTATCTCGATATCACCGAGAATAATAGTCGATTGTCAAGCTTGGATGCTGTGACGATGCTGTGGTGATATGGTCCGTACAATATTGCTTAAAGTTGTGCGTTTTGAAGCCCGGAAGAGGTTAGTTTGAAATTTTTTATACAAATGAGTTTGATCTGGAGACTATCACCGCATTTCAAGATCTGTAACGTGACAAAAAATTAAAAATTATTTAATGATTTGCATTCGGAATTTAAATAAATATTAAAAACTAGCAATTGCCAGTTGCTCCGCTTGCATGGAAAGATTAAAACCGTAATATAGTTGTTACAACATGTTTTTAATACAACCTCCTTCGTAGAGTTGGCGATTAATATGAAAAAGCATTGTGGCTGTCATATTTTTTTGTGTCATTCATTGAGTTGTTGAGAAAGAGTAAATGAGTTGACTTTGGGAAAATTGCTTTTTATTTATTGAATAAGTATAAAGGAGAAATATTGTCGTTTATTATATTGTCGTTTATAATAAACATGAAAATGGTTAGTGAGTTAACCAGTAAAGCTAGACATGCTTTTAGAAGAGAACAATTTTATAATACATGGTTTTTGATTAACTTTCACCATTTACTTAGCACAGGCAAGGAAAGCTTTAAATGTTGCCATTTTTGTAATATTGTGTATTAGCGTGATGTTATAAAGCCTAGAACCTCGATAAATGGTCTGCCTTTTATTTAAAGATTTTTTCAAATAGGTCCAGTAGTTCCTAAGATTAGTGTGTTCAAACAATCAAACTAACTCTTCAGCTGTATATATTAGTATAGATTTATAAAAGCCACAATATCACAAACTACTGATGGCTGTAGTATGAGAAAATTCTCACAAAAAAATGATATTTCATGAAACATTTCTATTTGTACATGACCCTTGCTTAAAAATAAAAAAGTCCCCCTAGAAAAACTACTATTAAAATTTAAAGATTATTTTACCAAGGACCAATAGTTTAAATTGTTATTAGTTAATATATTAAATCATCATCCTCCTGCCCTTATCCCGCTCTAAGTGGGGTCGGCACAACATGTTATAAACATGCTGTCACATGATATGGCTGAGTTTTTACGACCGGCCGCCTGCCTGACATCAACTTATCTTAGTCGGCTTTTACGACACCTCGGTAAGAAATGAGGATGGTACTATTATTCTGCAGGATACCACACGGCATAAGTTACCAAGGACCAATAGTTTAAATTGTAATTAGTTAATATATTAAATATTGCATAATATTGCATTTGAAAAATCAAAATGCCTGGCAGTTAAAGATTAAAACAGTTACAGCAATTTTATTATACTATAATAACTATTACAAGCTACCTTCCTTGATAAACTCTCATATTAGAACCTAAAAGTGTCTTGATATTCCGGTAAACTGGTTTAATAACCTGGGCATATGTCTTCAAAATATAATATACTAGCGGACCGCTCTGGCTTCATACAGTTATAAAATATATAGCCTATGTCACTGGGTGATAAAAATAATCAAAATTCATCCACTAGTTTTGATTTATTCATTACTGCCTGTGGCCCGCATGCGTTAAATTGCTTCAAACATAAGGCATTATTTTTCGTAAAAAGTAAATGACAAAAAATGCTATTGTGCGTTGTCCATAAGAGATAGACTTATACCATCGTGGACTTTTCTGTAGACCTTTTCAAGGTGTACAAATACTTAGTACATTATTTTGATAAATCTCGTAGGGTTCAGCCTTTTTAGGTTCGCCAATCTAAGCGGAAAAAAATGTCATTATTTACGACATCACATTAGAAACCTCAAAAATTATAATATTTCTCTAATCCATATTGAATGTTATTATACATATAAAGCTTTCTGTTTAATCACTCTATCTATTAACAAAAACCGCAACAAAATCTGTTGCGTAGTTTTAAAGATTCAAGCGTATATAGGGATACAGACAGACAGAGACAGACAGGGAAAGCGACTTTGTCTTATACTATGTAGTGATGAGGCATCTCATACCTCAATAGAAAGTAAACAATATTTTCCTACTAAACTAATTGATAATATAAATACTGTAATGTAAATACAAAGTAATGATAATAACTAGTACGCGGAAATGCATTAAGGTTCAAATTCCTTTGAAAACTCAGTATAAGTAACATAATTGCATATATGACGTTATAGCCACAGTTTTCGGAATATTTTACATTAAAACATGATTAACATGATAATCTACGCATTAAATGTATCTGAATTTCTCAAAATACCTATTCCTTAAAGGAGTAATCACGTAAAAATTTGTGGTATTTGTTGTTTAATGACATACGAAAATGTAAGTGAGGTTATAATGATAGTGCATATCATTTTAAAGGCTTATACCACGACATATATTAAGCAAATGATGAGTTTTACGTATAAATATATAATATTTACCTGTAAATCTTGATTTTGTGCATGGCAGCGTACTCTGCCTATATTTTTTTGTACGGGCACTCGGTGACAGTCCTATGGTGACATGATAGACAAATAGACAATAGACCGAAGCATGAACAAGAAACAACAGACTAAAAAATCTGTTTATGTAGTATTCGCGAATATTGTATTAGATTTCTTAAATATTCTTATGTATTTTTTAAAATATAACTGTGAGATAAAATGTGTTACACATTATTTGAATATACCTAATTGTACTTCAATCAATTTCATATAACAAAATGAAAGGTTGCTTCAGTATAAATAAACATGCAATAGAAATCAACATTTATTTGAATAGTGTCACCTTGAGTCAGTTTATTTAATCAGTTTGCTTATTGAATTTGTAATTTATTGTTTAGCTTTTATTTGCTTCGCTACTTACAACTTGTAACTTATAAAAGAAAACATTATTCTGAAGGGTAGGTAAGGTGAAAACGATACACTCAATGAAGTCAATTATTTGGAGCTATAATTTTTAATAAACAATGAATGGATAAAATATTAATTCATAACTAAAATACTACATTGTCACAAATATGACCTTATTTGTTTTTATTTTAGTAATAAACATTAAATAATTAGTATAATACATTAAGTTTACGATGTTAGTTATAAACATAATATAAATAAACGACAACTCTATAAATAATTATATAGAATTTAATTTATGTGTAAATTGTTTATTGAATAACCATTAATTCTATATTTCAAGAATGCTATATAGTAGATTTTTTTTGTTTTGTAATGTTTTAGCTGGTTCAGATAAAAAAATACAGTCTTATAGTTGTGTATCGATATGTGGAATATAAATAAAACGAGTGGACGATGCAGATGTAAAGTATACTTGGGATTCACCCCACTAATGCTCTGGAAAAAAATTAACATTATGACCATTCTTACATATACAGATACTATTCTACTGAAACTACTATACTATTTAAAATGAATAAAGAGAAATCTGTTATACAGTGTTATTTTTAAAAGTTCTTTGTAAGGTTAAGATATAGCTTCGCTCCCAGACACTAAATAATTTAGATAAATTTACATATTCAAACAATTCTAATTATACACTTTACAATATTACTTGCGTAGTAATCTGCTTCGCACGGGCTATATCACTACATAGTATAAAACAAAGTCGCATTCTATGTTTGTCCATATACCCCTATGTAATCTTAAATCTTTAGGACTTCGCAACAGATTTTGATGCGGTTTTTTTTAATAGATAGAATGATTCAAGAGGAAGGTTTATACGTATAATCACATTCAATACAGAGTAGAGAAATACTGTAATTTTTGAGGTTTCTAATGTGATGTCGTAAATAAGTTCATTTTTTTCGCTTATATTGCAAACGCAGGCTAAACCCTACGAGATTTATCAAAATGATGTACTTAGTATTTGTACACCTTGAAAAGGTCTACAGAAAAGTCCGCGATGGTATATGTCTATCTCTTATGGATAACCAACAATAGCATTTTTTGTCATATACTTTTTATGAAAAATAATGCCATATGTAAGGCGAGAACAGATAATGGTAGACAAAAGAGGAGATGAAATAGATTATGAAAATTTTTAAAGTTAGGAGATGACTTGTTTATAGTTATTTGTGAAACGGATTTTATAATACAAACTTAAAATTAGTTAATGTGACGACTTATGTCATCTAAAAAGACGCGAATCCAAAGCAATTTCAAAAATATATTACATCTCAATCATAGATTATTAACTATAAAATAGATGGTTGAGATTCATACATTGGCGCGAGCCTATTTTCGGTGGCATGGGGGGGGTGCAGAGTAGCACTATAGCTACTTACATTCTCATTCATAAAAAACTATCTGCCTCTCACCCGTTTCATTCATAAAAACGGATTTAGTCTCAGCTCTGACTCTTTCTCACATATGGAGTAGTAATATATATAACGTATGACGTAAAATCGTAGTAAAATTAGTGATGTACTTGGTGCGCTAAAACCGTAACTAGTGATGTCAAAGTTTTATCGATTCACATTTTACTCTTACCGATTATTTGGATAACCGGTTTTCCTGTAACATATTAATAATGATTTTTAGATTTTAATAAAACAAAATATTTAAGGAAATTCTTTAATAGACTTTTACTGTAATAAAAAAATTTATATTCAACAGCCGTTTTACATTTCTATGTGCATGCTTCTTAAAAAAAAAAGTTTTTTCCTAAACACGCTAAAAGTGCAACTTCAAAAATGATTACTATTTTTAAATAGGAAACAGAATCGGCGATCATGTATCTTGAAAATATAGGAATTGTAATTTAAATTATTATATATTATTATTAAATATAATTAATTATAAGTATTCACTCGAAAACAAATTTACAAGATTAGTATTTGAAACAATAGATGCTTTCGTTTTTATCGTTTTAGTATTTAGGAAAAAACATTATACTTAAAAGGAGTATACTTGATGGTAAATTATAAATATTAGTCTTTTTTAGATATATTGGTAGTAGTTTTATAGAATATTAGTGGTTTTTATCTCTAAGTATAATATTTTCCATCAAACCAGTTAACACTTCGGATTTATACATATAAAGTAAGAATTAAATTGTGAAATTTTGCCATAATTAATGTGCCAATTGATACCAAGCTTTTCGATGAAAGAAAACATCATGAGGAACTATACTCCATGGGTTAAGTATTTAACTAAATGTAAACATGTCAAAACAGGTAGTTTATAGTAGGCATTATCTGCCTACTATAAAGTACCTTTTTTATTACAACACATTATACTAACATTTAATATAATTTTTAATTCTTTTAAAGAATTTAAAATTATTGATAGTATTCGCACCACTTTATTATGGCGTGATTGCTATCAATAATTTTTACAAACTTTGAAACAATAAATAAGAATTATAAAATATTTAAAGAAAACGATGGATAATATTAAATACACTAAATTACTACACATTTAAGTATCACAGAGTGAAGCTCGTAGAATATTGATATTATGTTGCGTTGGTTAATCTAATTACCATTTTAGGTAGTTTACTTGGCTAATTTGTATCTGCTGAATTTTATTAAATTATATATTGCTGTTTTGCTATACTAAAGGTATAAATATTTAATTTTAGAAAATACCAATCAATTTATGAAAATAACATTTATAAATATTAGAGATATTCTTTTGACAACTGCAGTTGAATCCCAATTTTTTCATTTGTTAATAATATTATTGTTATGACATATTTGTCACTCCTGAATCACATGGTTTTGTTTGTTTACATCTTGTTATGTTTCTATACTTATGGAGTATATATAGTAAAATAATAAAAATTTTGAATCAATTTTTAAATGTTAATAATAGTAATATTAGTTAGTTACTTTTGCCTCATGTATCATAGTTCTATAACTTTACTTGCGATAAAATTTTCCATTTCCATTATCGTTTTCCAAGTATCTGCAGTACTGTGAATTCTCCTTAATTGATACACCGTTGTCTAACTCGCATTATGATTACGATTATGCAAAAAACTTTTAACAAATCATATTTATGATTAATGCAAGTTAACCAGGAATTATAGTTTTTTAAGTTATATACATTTTTGACTAATTAACACTTTACATGCCATATAATGCCATTCCAAAGATATAAGTTTTTGTGATGGATAATATAATTTTAACTAGATCAAATCTTTCAGTTTTATTAGACAATAGCGTAATTATAAAAATTTCACAATTTAAATAATCCTGTTTTGAAAATATATTACTCCCAGGATTGCTCAGGTTTTTAGTTTTGCTACACAAGTAAAAACACGTGTTTTGAATAGGAATAAATGGTGTTAATGTTAAAATACACAATTTTTAGCAGCAATACAGGCAGAACTCATATTTCATTATAAGCCCGTCGTTTAAGCAAACTAACAATTAAACTAGCAACTAAGCAATTGTTATTCATTTTCCTAAGTAATGAAAATTTTAAACCCATTCATCTCAAAATATAAGTTTTTGAGTTGTACCGCTATTGCTGCACATGACCGATATATCAATATACTGAACCGGTAATATGATATGGCTTGGGTCTGGAAAATATTTCTGATGGAATACAAGGTACTATAACTATCAAACAATAATATTAACCAATCATGTTTTAAACAATGAAACCAAATTATGATCCGTTCTAGTGTGCTAGAGCCCCCTTATCCACGGATTTGAGAAAAAATCCATTGGGTCCTAGTTAAGAAGTTTCAAACTTCATAATGTTTGTCAATTATACTAATATGAATACTATTTTGAAGACACAACCTTCTCTTGAGTCCTCTAGCATTGAAGCGGACTTTTACAGCCTTATTCCAAAATTCCGAATGTTTCAGGCGGCAAAATAAATTGTTAGTGAATAAAAGCATTCGCGCTGTGAAAATGTTATTACTAATGTCAATAAATGAGGCTAAATAATTATGATTCGACTGAAGCTCTTCATATATGTTCATCTGCATCATCGGGCTCGTGGACACTTCCCGGCGGAAGAGTTCGCAGCATATTTAACCTGTAATAAATAAATTATTCTTTAATAATGTGATAACATGTTTAAAACATGTTGTGCCTACCCCATTTAGAGTGGGATAAGGGTAGGAGAATGATGCATTGACAAATAACAGAGATTTTAAATTTTAAAAATATATTTTTAGCTTCTACTGGTCTTAAATAGTGTCTGGAAAATATTTTTTTACTGTCTATAACTTTGTCTACAGTTATATTTTAAGTATAGAATAGAGACTATAATTATAAATTTTGTTTTTTTAATAATAAAATATAAGGGGTATCTGTGACAATCTTTGTGTTATGTTAAATATCTTTGATTTTGTACTGTTAGCAGTACCAGGCTAAAAATATTATGCTTTCCAAATACTGTATTGTATGTGACAAAGTTCCAATGATCATCACTAATATGTCTTTTAAGCTATTCTTATATCACACACTTTTTTGCATCACTATAATAGAGGAAAAATTGTACCAAACATTTTTTGTTATATCTCAGTTAGCCCATTAGACATATAAGCTTCAGTTTTAATAGAAAGTGAAATGGACAGACTGACATACTTTACATCAAATATTTACTTGCCTTCATCTAGTCAAATCAATTGACCTAATCATGTGCTTCATCCCATAAAGCATCAACAGCATATAGCCCTTAGACGTCATCCCAATGAGTACTCTCTTTGGCTATGACCAGGTTCATCTGAAAATTATTGCAAATACATTTTAATAAATATGGAACAAGCTATGGATAGCTCAGCGGTGAGGCCGTTCGACTCTGTAAAGACGATCATGGGTTTATACCCCGCGCAGGCACATGTCTAATTGACAATTGCAATTTATGACACGCTTTTCGGTGAAGGAAAATATGGTAAGGAAATCCGCATACTTCTAGCGAATTCTAGGGATATGCGTAACCTACCAATCCGCATTGGAGCAACGCGATGGTAGGTCTTTGCTACAATACTTCTCTCCAAAAAACGGATAGAGGAAGCTTATGGTTCCCACTGCTGGGGTGGATAACAGGCCGGTACTTTAAACATACACATGCCAATTTTTGTGTTTACAAACAAAAATGATTTATATTTGAAACATTTTAACTCACTTGAAGAATATCAGCCATTGTATCAGATATTAATGAATTCATTGCAACAACAGTAGCAGTGCCTTGACCAGACACAGTTACTCAGACAAAAAATCTAGTTGAAATGTGCATAACTAAATGGGATAGTATGTTAAAGTATCTTGAAGAAATAACTTTCTGTTAAATAATTAAAGTATGTCTGTAATCCATATTGTCTGTCGCAGAAAGAATAAAAACTATTCAGAAATAACCACCTAAAACATAGAATATAACTGATATTGGGTATGACATATGATATACAACACTTCAATAAAGCATACACAATAAATATTACTATAGAAGGAAAAGTTTTATTTTTATTATTTTAGTTTTATTTTTACTTATATTTTAAAATTAAAAAATAAAACTTCCCTATATTATCACAGTTCAATAAAAACACTAAGGATATACTATAATGCTATATGCTTCGAGGTCCCTGCTTTAATAAATGTATATATAAATTGAAAAACACTAGCTTAAATTGTACTATATATTATAGAAAAAGAATATAGCACGAAAAATGCTATATTTTTATCGCTAATTGCAATTGTCGTGCTTTTTTTAATTAACTGTGAATGGAACGCACCCGCAGCCCCATAGGGAATGTAGGAACGAAACTCATTCATGTATTTACGGGGCTTAGTTAGTTAGTAGCTCTAACTCCGTGTCATTATCCAGCGAAAAGTAATAAAAAATAATCATGGAAAAATAAATAATGATTGAAAATAGATGTGTCCTATTTTTTTTCCTGAATTTCCTAAAAGTACTATATTTTTTTGATTTAAAAAGAAAAATAGTATTTTTCTTCAAAAAAAGGTGGCAACCCTAATCGCGCCCTTTTTGATTAAATAGGGGCAACACTGTGCCGTTATTGTTTTCGGTGGGGACTGGAGTGGGGAGTCTTCCATTTGATAAAACGTTTCAGTGACATTCAGTCCTTGTTCGTCATTCAAGAGAAGTGCATCTCGGAACGGGAATTGTGGTATTCCTATTATATCGTGTTATTGTATATAGTGTGCGTTAACAAGAAGTTTATGGAATTGTCTAATTTTAATTAAAAATCATTTGTTGGTTTATATATTTTTGCGTAAGTAAAAAGTGATTACAGTTAGTTATATATTACGTATAACGAACGTTTCAGGTGAGTCAGTACGTTTCAATTTTCTTCGTATTAAATAGTGCAAAAGTATAGTTTATTTGTTATTAAGTTTTGGATAACTACTCACATTTTATCCGAGAATGTTTGTTGAAATTCAAACATTTGAGTTGTTGAGTTTGTGATAGTGAATGTATATAGTGCTTGTGTATGGTGGTGGCGGTGGTGGAGGTTTGTGCATGTGTTTTTTACGAATCCTGCATGTATCAGGTATGATAACCAATTGTCCACTCTACATTTAGCATTATATACATTTTCTATTTTACTTCATCGCCGATTATAGCAAAATAGTTTTATTATTACTTTTGCGTAATTACTCTGTTTGAATCATAGCTTAGGTAAATATAGATTATAGTATAGTAAATATACATTAGCTTCAAAAGCGCGCTACTTTGTAAGACGTTTTATTAACGGGCTAGCCATTATAAAGGTGTCGTACTGATTTCTGAAATTGCGCAGTTTTGGTAATTCGTGCGTCATTATTTTTTACAATTTTTTTTGTAATGGTTATGTGTTGCGGTTGGCAAAGAGCCGGTATTTGGCACCTGCAATACATGTAAAACCTTAATTCTTTTCCCAGTCGCTTTTGGCTACTGATGTTTGAGTGCACGCTTACATCTGTGGCTAAAATTACGGGAATCTAACTTAGCTTCATAAATTCAGACTTCACTTGAGTATTAGTTACCTCAAATGCATTTTCTCAAATTACAGAGGTCCTGGTGGTTGACGCTACTGTTCGGCCTGGCGCTGTTCGAGCGCTCGAGGCGACGGCGGAGCGACAGCAGCTGCGGCATAGCCGGACGGGCCGGTCTGGGGTGAGGGGTGGCGGCACGTCTCCATTGGCAGCAGCGAGGCCAGATCAGCGTAGCTCGTGGAGTCACGAGGCCAGCTGTCGGACTGCCCTCCTGTAAAATTAATCCATTAATTTCATTCAATCCATTAATTTTTACATTTTTTTTTTGTAATGGTTATGTGTTGCGGTTGGCAAAGAGCCGGTATTTGGCACCTGCAATACATGTAAAACCTTAATTCTTTTCCCAGTCGCTTTTGGCTACTGATGTTTGAGTGCACGCTTACATCTGTGGCTGAAATTACGGGAATCTAACTTAGCTTCATAAATTCAGACTTCACTTGAGTATTAGTTACCTCAAATGCATTTTCTCAAATTACAGAGGTCCTGGTGGTTGACGCTACTGTTCGGCCTGGCGCTGTTCGAGCGCTCGAGGCGACGGCGGAGCGACAGCAGCTGCGGCATAGCCGGACGGGCCGGCCTGGGGTGAGGGGCGGCGGCACGTCTCCATTGGCAGCAGCGAGGCCAGACCAGCGTAGCTCGTGGAGTCACGAGGCCAGCTGTCGGACTGCCCTCCTGTAAAATTAATCCATTAATTTCATTCAATCCATTAATTTTTACATTTTTTTTTTGTAATGGTAATGTGTTGCGGTTGGCAAAGAGCCGGTATTTGGCACCTGCAATACATGTAAAACCTTAATTCTTTTCCCAGTCGCTTTTGGCTACTGATGTTAGAGTGCACGCTTACATCTGTGGCTGAAATTACGGGAATCTAACTTAGCTTCATAAATTCAGACTTCACTTGAGTATTAGTTACCTCAAATGCATTTTCTCAAATTACAGAGGTCCTGGTGGTTGACGCTACTGTTCGGCCTGGCGCTGTTCGAGCGCTCGAGGCGACGGCGGAGCGACAGCAGCTGCGGCATAGCCGGACGGGCCGGCCTGGGGTGAGGGGCGGCGGCACGTCTCCATTGGCAGCAGCGAGGCCAGACCAGCGTAGCTCGTGGAGTCACGAGGCCAGCTGTCGGACTGCCCTCCTGTAAAATTAATCCATTAATTTCATTCAATCCATTAATTTTTACATTTTTTTTTTGTAATGGTAATGTGTTGCGGTTGGCAAAGAGCCGGTATTTGGCACCTGCAATACATGTAAAACCTTAATTCTTTTCCCAGTCGCTTTTGGCTACTGATGTTTGAGTGCACGCTTACATCTGTGGCTGAAATTACGGGAATCTAACTTAGCTTCATAAATTCAGACTTCACTTGAGTATTAGTTACCTCAAACGCATTTTCTCAAATTACAGAGGTCCTGGTGGTTGACGCTACTGTTCGGCCTGGCGCTGTTCGAGCGCTCGAGGCGACGGCGCAGCGACAGCAGCTGCGGCATAGCCGGACGGGCCGGCCTGGGGTGAGGGGCGGCGGCACGTCTCCATTGGCAGCAGCGAGGCCAGACCAGCGTAGCTCGTGGAGTCACGAGGCCAGCTGTCGGACTGCCCTCCTGTAAAATTAATCCATTAATTTCATTCAATCCATTAATTTTTACATTTTTTTTTTGTAATGGTAATGTGTTGCGGTTGGCAAAGAGCCGGTATTTGGCACCTGCAATACATGTAAAACCTTAATTCTTTTCCCAGTCGCTTTCGGCTACTGATGTTTGAGTGCACGCTTACATCTGTGGCTGAAATTACGGGAATCTAACTTAGCTTCATAAATTCAGACTTCACTTGAGTATTAGTTCCTTTAGTTGCACTTAGTCTAGTGCTATTCCATCTCTGAAAATAATTTTAAAAAATTAAAAAAATTAAAAATTGTTACTATTCAAATAGAACCTCTTATGAACAAGGTTGTATTTGAATCTATATGAATAGTTGTTCTATAATATAAAAAAAATGTTGTCTGTGTCATTATGCATTGATTTGTTAAGAAAGAGTAAATGGGTTCACTTTTAGAAAAATTGCTTTTTATTATTGCATAAGTATGAAGGAGAAATATTGTTTGTTATTTAATTTCTGTTAGATATAAACAGTTGCACATTTTAAGTGATTTATAAATTACATAAATATTTACTTTCAGTTTTATAGAACAGTCTTTTAATATTGCTTTTATTCTTTCATTCATTACACATACTATTATATCTTTTATTAGCACTGTAAATGTAAAGATATCTCAAATCATAACTATAAATAACATCATGTGACAATCATATTAAAATTAAAAATTACTCTTAATCTTGGATCTGAGGATTCTTGAATCTGCAATTAATCAATCAATCGTTTAATCAATCGTAAATTTAAATTTTGCTTTTGCTTTTTAATTAAAAATCAACAATAGTGTTATATAAAGCAATATACCCTATATTGCTTCATACAGAATAAACTTGCTCTCTTTTGCTATTTACTCCCTTTTCATCGGAGTCTCATTATAAAAAACTTGACAATCATTTTTAAAGTTCTAATATAATACAATAAAGTATACAACTTCAATTAAAAAATACTTCTAAAAAAAATATTAAGTAGACCATTTAAGTTATGTCCAAATTATTCATAACTAAGGTAGATACACACTTATGATCAATTAGAACAACTTCTAAAAAACTTTCACTTTAATGTTCCATTATTAATCATTTATTGCACTACAAGACACTAGAAGCTATATAAAATCGCAAGACATATCCTTAATATAATAATGAATATAGCTAATTCATCAATCGAAATTAATGTACATATCATAATTTTTATATAACGATAACTAAGTCAAATATGAAATAAAAATTATACTGCATGTTAAAGGTTTTAGGCTATCCATGCAAGGTTAGGTTATTATATTTAGATGTGAGAATGTAAATTTTAAGAAAGCTCTTACTATTATTGAGATGCACAAAATTCATTAAAACTCAACACTTACATTTATATAATGATTAAGTAAATCCTCTTCTTATTGTTTTATAACTGCACGTTTCTTCGTTGTTATATTTCTCATTTTAAGAAATATCTCAACAGCTACTGGTGAAATAAGACTTGATACATTTAATTTGCTTCTAGTGATATTTGTTTCAAGAATTTTGCTAACTAAATTAAAACAAAATTATACATTTTAGTAAAAATTAAAGTACTAGAACTTTACAACGGGAAATTTAAAAATTTAATACACCGCCTATTCATTGATAAAATCAACTTGTTATATGATAGACAGTCAAAATGAGAATGAGTGCGTAAAAATATGTATGTAGGAGTGGAGCGAGATGCAGCTGAGACTATTTTCATACGATTCATTCATAAATACGTACATGTGCAAGAGGGATGCGAGATAACATGTGTTGGCGCCTGTAGTAAAACCGCCCTGATCTCAATCAGCTGTCATTAATAGTATACGGCTGGTTTTATTTAGATATTTGTCTGTGGCTACCAAGTAAACAGAAATTATGTTAAAAAGCCTATTTTATTAATGTACAGTTCTTATTTTTCATTATAAACGTAATAAATTGGTGAACAACTGCAGTTTATCGCTATGGATGTCGAACAGATCGACGACATTGCCATGATACCCGACGATATGTTATGCTCAGTTTGCAACGCTGAATTTCTCGATTTTGAAGACTTAAAACTACATATACTGCAAGTACATCTAACGGACGCGAGGAAGAGAAGATTTTGTAAGATATGCACTCAAATTTTTCCTGATATCGAGGCGTTTGCGTTACATATAAGAAACGAACATATTTGCGATTTTAAATGTTGCAAATACTGTTCTAGACTGTTTTCAGATACCAAAGAGTTGCAAATACACGAAAGCAAACATAATACAACGAGTCTCTATCCAAAAATGTCGTGTTCGCAGTGTAAAACTGTTTGCTATAACAAAATCGATTTAGAAAATCACGAATTTACAGAACATAGTGACTCTAGCGATGGTTTAATAATAAGAGATTGTTTCTCTATTCTCTCTTCGTTACTCAATATGAATTTTAGACGATTTCTTGAAGCTACAAATGCTAATGTTGAATATATATGTGCTGTATGTGACATAACAACTTCTGATATTTTTATATATGTGCAACATTTATTAGATAAAAATTGTCGTTCATTCTCTTGCGACCAATGTTTCAACGTTTACTCCATCAAGTCTAGACTCTCAGCTCATATACTAAGCCATATTCAAGACTCACAAAAGGCTTCAAAAAAACAATGCCATAAGTGTAGAGAATTGATTGATGCGACAACATTGAAGTCACATTTGGAGACATGTGTTCAAATGAACTGTGTGTCTTGCGACTTGACCTTTAATTCCATTAATTTATATACTGAACATATGACAAAGCATGCAAGAAAGGTTCCACTAGAGGTCTGTATATATTGCTATCGACAAATGGTTGGCCCGAAAGCTATGGAGAAACATATTGAACGAGCTCACAAACATGAGATCCATCTATATAAATACCACTGCACAGACTGCGATAGACTGTTCAAGCATCCGAAATTTCTTTTCGCACATTTTTATACAAGGCACAAGGATTTACATCCATATACTTGTAAGATATGTGATAAAAAGTTTAGAATTCGCAAAGGTTTCACCTTGCACATCAAATTGGATCACAAAAGTGTGGGCTTTGTGGAGTTTGATGATAATTTTCATGTATTTTTTACTGATAAGAAATCTGAGATGCAGTCTAAGTGTCAAGATGTGCTTGAAGAAGCAGTAACAAGTAATGAGAATGATCAAATAAGCACTGATAAAGAATCTCAGTTCACAGACACATGTCTTACAGAATCTAATACAGAAGAAAATGATAATGATGTATCAAAGTTAGGACAAAATGATATTAGTGTAGTTGAAATTGATTCAAACTTAGAAGAAAACAGCCATATGAATGAAACCCCACATTCAGAAGCTGAAGAGGAGGTAGTTGAAGTTGCATCTAGAAATGAAAGCAATGAAATAGATTTGAAACTAAATGATAAACCAGTCAAACGTAAGAGATCTTATAGGATACGAAAGCCTAATAAAAAACGTAAAATATTGAAGTCGGATAACATTGAATCCGATGCTTCCTCTGAAGACTCAGACACTCCATTACTAACAATTCATAAAAGGTTAAAATTAAGATCAAATAATAGAAAAATATTCGGAACACCATGGAACAAAGTGTTGAAAAATACTAAAAAGTCTAAAACAAAGAAATTTATTTGTACAAAGTGCAAAAGAAATTGTTACACTTATCAAAATTTCGAGCGACATAAAGCGATGCACGCGAAGAACGAGACAAAAGTATGCATTAAATGTAATGGAAAATTCGATTCAGTCAAAGATCTTAACGAGCATATAAAATCGGAACATTCTACATCCAAGCTTACTGAGACTTTAAAGAAAATGTTAGAAAAACGTAAAAACACCGAAACTAATAAAGCCTCTTCTAATACTGATGGTGAAGAAATAGTTCTTGATGATACAATTGAAGACAGAGAGCTGTCAACATCAGAAAAGTTTCGCCAAACAGTTAAAAGAGTACCAATTGATATAACGAACACGAAAGTAACAATCACACCGGTCGACAAAGATATAATATCTGTAAAGAAGTATTTAGAAAACTTTATGCCAGATAGCAATGAAGTTAAATTGAATGTAATTCCGCACAAACTTACTCTAGACAACAGCGGAGTAATACGTCGTCCTTTGATAAAACTGACTAAAGTCATGCAAGACCCTGATATAACATTGCCAGTTAAATTAAAAATGCCTATAAAATTCAGTGATGATACAAATGAGAAATACGACGTGAGCATACGTTTGGTGCAAAATCCAGCACCTCCTACAATGAATTTCGACAACTTAATCATTAATCAATATGATGAACCGATCAATTTTGATGATGGATATGATTATGATACAGTAATGGACTCTAGAATTGATACCATTCCTGATGTAGCTCAAGAGGTTTATCTAATGGGTACAGAAGAGCCTTGCAAAGTGTTACAGACTTTGGATTTAAAGGATTATAGAGCGTGCAATCCTGTTGCTATAGCTCAACTAACATCACAAGAGCCGTTCTATAAGATTTCCAAAGTAGAATCATTTCTCAATAATGAAGGAGTACAGTTAAAAGTTAAAGATGCTGTCGAAGACGAACCTCCTAAAGATATAACTTTACCCAATGGTACGAAATTAGTCAGCGTTAATCCGTTAGCTCATTTGATGGATAAGGAAACGATAAGTCAAGTTATGAAAGCGAGGAAACCAAAGTATCCATACTATAAGCCTAAATTGCGAAATATAACAGAGACTATAACTAAAGCGATGGAGACGCTGGAGAGGCCTAAGAGAGTGTTGAAAAGGAAAGCTCGATGAACATTTTTAAAGTCCAAGTAATTTCATCCGTATTATATCAAAGGCTGTTTGTTATTTCAGAAGTTATCTCTTAAGGAACGGGGACGCTTTCTATATTAAGGAAACAACGTCAAGTCCTGGCCAAAACTATATATAATTTTCACGTTTATTTTCGCACAATATATACAGTAACGGCCTGTTATTGTTATGGGTTGGAGCAAAGAATCACCACGCTGCTTTAATCCGGATTGGTAGGTTACACATATCCCCAGGAATTCGCCAGAGATATGCAAATTTGCTTACTATTTCCTTCACCGAAAAGTGTAGTAAAGCTAATATCGGGTAGATACATAAGTTTGAATAAAAACTTATTGGTTGGCTGAGGTTTAAACCCATGACCCCCTTTGAGAGAGGAAGACGATCTCAACATTCTTATACACAGCTTGGCGTCTTTTAACTTCTATTCTTAAAGGTGAACGCCGTGTGGTATTCGGCCGAGTAGTATAGACCACCCGTCAAGTTGACGTCAGGCAGGGGGCTGGTCGTAAAATATCATTCAAAAATCATGTGTCAACATGTTTATAACATGTTGTGGTGACTCCACTTAGAGTGGGATAAGGGCGGGAGATTGATGAACAAAAATTGTAATTTTTGTATATACATTTTAATCATGAATAATACCTATTATTATTAAACTAATTAAATATGTATTAAAATTTATTAAATACTACCTGTGCGGACACGCGTTGCTGTGGCTCTGTTTGGTTTCAAATTTCCCACAAAATAGAATTGAATCAAACTTTACAGGATCACCCGCTGTGTCGTTCTAAAGATTTAATTAAAATCATAGATTGTCTAAAAATTTCATTAAAATCGTTCCAGCTGTGTCGGAGTCAATAAAGGACAAATATAAACGTTATTTTTTATATATAAGATTCAAGAATGTAAATACATCAACTATAATTATGTAATGAAAATGTACAAGAGAATTTACAAATATAGAAAGTAATGTATTAGTTTTTAAAATAAATATTTATTATTTTACAATGTTTTCTTCAATTGAAAGATTCTCCATGATAACGTAATTTACATATAGTACAGTAAAGGTCTGTTACTATCCCACTTCTGGGCAGAAGCCTCCTCCGTTTTTGTAGAGAAGGTTTGGAGCTAAGACCTACCACGCTGCTCAAATGATTGGTAGGTTACACATATGGCTATAATTTTTTAATCAGAAAGAATAAATTCGTTCACTTTTGAGTAAATTCTTTTGAAAGATATCGTTCTTATGAGTTTTTCTATTAAACTTATATTATTATTAATTGTATTAAAGTGACCTAATTAAAAGTTGTTTAGTAGCAAATATGAATTAAATAACGCACGCTTACTATTAAACTGACCTAATTCAAAATTAGTCCTAATTGATGTGGTTTTTAATCCTTATTTCAATGCCATCTATGACATCGTGCTGCGAACTATTATAAAGACCTATTTTTTTTCTTGTTCTTCCAAGTTAAGGGTCTCTTTGACACTCTTTGATAAGTTTTGTAGGCGTTACGCTGCTTATTGCTATTTGATATAAAACAACTTTTTTTAATTAGGTCACTTTAATACTAAGTGTGCGATAAGTTTAATAGAAAAACTCATAAGATATTTTTCAAAAGAATTTTCGCAAAAGTCAACCAATTTATTCTTTCAACATCATCATCTTCCTGCCCTTATCCCACGCTAAGTGGGGTCGGCACAACATGTTATAAACATGCTGTCACATGATTTGGCTGCGTTTTTACGACCGGTCGCCTGCCTGACGTCAACTTACCTCAGTCGTATTTTACGACACCTCGGTAAGAAAGAGGGTGGTCTATTCTACTAAACCGGATACCACACGGCGGGTCGACTTACCTTAGTCGCCTCTTACGACACCTCGGTAAGAAATGAGGGTGGTACTATTCTATTCAGCCGGATACACGGCTTCAATTTATTCTTTCAACAACTTGTCATATATCCTCGCACAAATAAAATATACTAGTTGAGCCAGTGCGTCATAAATGTTATCCCGAATTCAAATTTTTAACATAAAAGTAGTAATCGTGAGTTAATTAAAAGAGAATTTAACCGTTTACTTAGCGCACGCAAGGAAATCTTTAAATTTTACCGTTTTCGCAATATATTTTTTATTGCTGCTCCTCTCTTATTCATTTCTGTTATTTATATTTGTCGTTTTTCGACAAAAAAGCTTTTAACAAAATTTAATATCTGTAACTAAACTATTTATATTAATAAAAGAAGTATTATTCTAAATCAGTTATATTCTTTTCATAAAAAATGCTGAAATCAAAGCAAACTCTCATTCGCTATCCGCGGGCTAGCTGCTAATGACAGCGGCTGTCACATCTCCCACGTCAAAATGGCGCGAAAGGCTGTGGCAAGATGTGACGTCATGGCTTGCTTGCTTGCAGTAACGACAAGGCGGCGTTGTTACATATCCTTTATTAAATTAATATATATTTAATATACTTTATGTAATAACCGTAAAGCAGTTCCCTCGTCTGGAGCCAATCCTGACATCAGGTCATGCTTATCATAAACATGCATTGTCATCGGGACTGGACCAGTATGTATCATCTCAATCGGACACCGGGAAGTGGGGCAAATTGAACTTGCAAGACACCTTCACATACATACATTTAAAGTTGAATAAATACAAAAAATATTAAAATAATTTTATTAATACAAAGATACATTTAATACATACAAAGTTAATCACATCGTTGAAGACAACCAGAAATTAAATAAGTCAATCTAATTTAAATTAAATATCTAAAGAATACTTACATTCAGCCATATGGCTTGAAGTCAATTATAAAATGACTTACGCTCTTATACAGGTGTGCTTTGTTTCATACCATAGAAGGGGCAATTAAGGGGGGAGAGGGGGGGGTTCTAATTATCACCAGCTAATCTTTTAGCTAGAATATCATGGGCAGGAAAATAAGAGGTTGGGGGGAGTATATTAACAAACCTATATGAGCCTATATAGTTTGCTTTTATATAAGTGTGCTTTTTCATATCATAGGGGGGGGGGGGGGTTTAACATCAGGAATCTACTCTTTGGCTAGATTACAATAAGAGGAAGGGGGGGGGGGTAAGGTTAGTAGGAACCTCAGTTTATGAGCCTATAGAGCTGCGATATAAGTGATATAGGTTGCTCTTATTCTAATTTCATATAGGAGGGGGGGGGGGGGGGGGAACTATTTTTTAGCTAGAATATCTTGGACAGAACAATGAGGTTGAGAGGAGGATATTAACAAACCTATATGAGCCTATATAGTTTGCTCTTATATAGGTGTGCTTTTTCATATCATAGGGTTGGGGGGGGGTTTACATCAGGAACTACTCTTTGGCTAGAATACAACAAGAGGACAATAAGAGGAAAGGGGGGGGGGGTAGGATATTAGAAACCATAGCTTATGAGCCTATAGATTGTGTTATATAATAGTGTTATTATTTACTGTTTATGAGCTCAGCTGTCATGATGAGATTTAATTAAACCTCTAAGCTAGAGTATCACTGGCGGGGCAATATATTTTTTTGAGAAATGTCCATTAACAAAAAGGTTTTTGTATTGCCCGAATCCTACTATGGAATATAAAATATGAATTAAGCAATATTTCTTATTCATTACATAATTTTTATGAATAAACAAAAACATATAAGTAGGAAATTATATTCGAATTCCAAATCAAAAAAAAATTCATTACGCTTCTTAAATTCATGCAAAGAATTAAATCATACTATCATAAATCACTTAAAAGGTAATAAACGGTATTGTTAAATATTACATATACATTGTAACTTAAATACATACATATTAATAATATACAGGGTGGTTACCGATGTGACATTATTTTTACACACCACAGCACCCTATATATATAAAAAAAAAAACAGTTAATTCAGTGAAATATTTTAGCCACACTAATTATTGCGAGTTTTTGAAAAATGAAACACGGTTTAAAGAGATCAATGACCGTACAATGTATCACGAAACATAACCTTGACCTAGAGACTAAGTAAACCAAACAAATAATGATTTTTTATTACTAATTTCATTTTATTCTTTTTTTCAGTTTGGGGATATGGTTTATTTAAATATTTATAATATTAGTATAGACAAATTTAATCTATTCTACCTTAATTATACATTTTAATGAACAAAAAAATAATAAACTTTTTTATTCGTCCATCGACAATAGAATTTATAAATGTGATTTTGGATTTTTTTTCTAAAGTATATTTAATAATCGCTTAACAATATTATTCATAATTAAGTGAAGAACTTATTTAATTAGAAATTTACATTATAATAAAAAAAATTGGCCTTACATGTCAGTAAAAAGTAGAAAACTATCAAAATCATTAATAAAATAGAATTTAAATATAGAAAAAAAGTTTAGTATCCGGAATTAGCAGTTTGAAAATTAGTCTAAATATCCGGAATTTACGCTTAGAAAAGGTACGGAAAATCCGGAATTGTCAATTTAGAAAATTGATGGATTATTCGGATTCCAGATTAAAAAAAAATTGTTACAATATCTGGAATCCAGATTTTTCCGCCGTGTGGTATTTGGCTGAATAGAATAGACCACCCTTATGTCTTACCGAGGTGTCGTAAAAGGCGACTAAGGTAAGTCGACCCGCCGTGTGGTATCCGGCTGAGTAGAATAGACCACCCTCTTTTCTTACCGAGGTGTCGTACAAGGCGACTAAGGTAAGTTGACTAACCGTGTGGTATCCGGTTAAGTAGAATACACCACCCTCTTTCTTATCAAGGTGTCCTAAAATACAACTAAGATAAGTTGACGCCAGGCAGGCGGCCGGACGTATAATACGTAGCCTAATCATGTGACAACATGTTTATAACATGTTGTGCTGACCCCACTTAGAGTGGGATAAGGGCAGGAAGATGATTTGGAATCCAGATTTTCGTACATATAAAGAATATTCAAAATTAGCATTTATAAATGGTATATTAAAATATGTGCAGAATTTTCTGGGCATATTTATTTCATACATTTTTTTATCGGAATTATATTTTAAACATGGGACATTCTATTCTGATTTAAAATTTTAACAAATGACCGAAATATTTGAAATTTATATTTTAACAAGAATCCAGAATTTAAATTTCCCAATATGGCGAGACTATCCAGATTAAATATTTAAAAAAAACGGGTAGAATATGAGAAATTAACACATTTGATAAACTATTTAATGTCGAGAAACCTTATAATATAAAAAATGTCCACATCATCATTACATTAAAAAACAAATATTTAATTATGTTTTTAATATATATTTTATGTTTTTTGAATAGTTCATGTTCTAAGAAAAAAAATTAAATAACAGAACATACAAAACCGGATAAAATTCTTTGAATAATAAATTTAGAATTAGGCGTTACTTTTGACGAGATCCATAATACAAAAGTAACAATAAAATTATTTCGCTATAATCGCGGATTATCGTAAAATAACTTTATTATTACTTTTGTATTAAAGTAATTTTTATACATTTTCCTTAGCAATGAAAACTTTAAACACCATATTTGTCAAAATATAATTTTTTGAGTTATGACACTGTTGTATTTAATGAGCGAATTATTTAGTCTATTATTGTAGAATTTAGAATTTCCTGTACAATTTATATCCGGTTTTTGTTCTATAGCTTCTAATATTAAATGAACTTTGAATAGAGTTGAAAGCGTTATTTAAAAAAGGAATGGATACTTTTTGGCGAAATGTAGCATATATATATCCGTCTCCCTCTAACTCGTGAGGGCGGCCCGTTGGTGCGAGGAGAGCGGCGAACTCGGCGTCGAGTCGAGGCACAGTTCCGACGCCTTTTCAGCTAGATCCGTTGTTATCTGGAATTAATGGAATTGTATGGAATTAAGTTTACAGTAATTTCTTCATGGAAACCTTTGGAAATGGAATCTTATACAGATATATGGAATTAGAAAGAAATTCGCTTAGTATGGGACATCGTGAGGTTTTTGTGCGTGATCAAATCAGAAATTATAATTATAAAAAATAATCGATTTTTTAAAATAGATTTAGAATGTAAAAAATCTATATTTTATTAATATAATAAAAGTTTATATTAAAATTATCGATTTAAAAAAAAACTATAAATAATGTGAAAATTCGATTATTTTATTATTAAAATATTCGATTTTTTTAAATCGATTTATAATGTAAAATAATCAATTATTTTTTGACATCACTAATAGATATCGTGTTATCCGGGTAGAGTAGAATAGACCACCCTCATTTCTTACCGAGATGTCGTAAAAGGCGACTAAGGTAAGTTGACCCAGCGTGTGGTATCCGGCCGAGTTGAATAGACCAACCTCATTACTTACCGAAGTGTCGTAAAATACGACTAAGGTAAGTCAACCCGCCGTGTGGTATCCGGCTGAGTGGAATAGACCACCCTCGTTTCTTACCGAGTTATCATAAAAGGCGACTAAGGTAAGTCGATCCGCCTTGTGGTATCCGTCTGAGTAGAATAGACCATCCTCATTCTTATCGAGGTGGTAAAATGCGACTAAGATAAGTTGAACCACCGTGTAGTACCCGGCTGAGTAGAATAGACCACCCTCATTTCTTACAGAGGTGTCGTAAAAATCAACTAAGGTAAGTTAGCTCACCGTGTGGTATCCGGTATAGTAGAATAGACCACCCTCATTTCGTACCGAGGTGTCGTAAAATTCAACTAAGGTAATAAATTACCTTGTGGTATCCGGTTTAGTAGAATAGACCAACCTCATTTCTTACCGAGTTATCGTACAAGGCGACTAAGGTAAGTTGACCCACCGTGTGTAAAAGTAGAATAGACCACCCTCATTTCTTACCGAGGTATCGTAAAAGGCGACTAAGTTAAGTCGACCCGCCGTGTGTTATCCGGCTGAGTAGAATAGACCACCCACATTTCTTACCGAGATGTTGTAAAAGGCGACTATGGTAATGCTGACACCACTTAGAGTGGGGTAAGGGCAGGAGGATGACAATCCTAATGGATACCTTGTGTACTGCCAGCGCCGCGCAGTCGGGCGGCAGTCGGAGCTGATGAAGAAGGGCAGTCAGGTGTGGTGGAGGCTCTCCAGCAGCCAGCGCCAGCTGGACCAGCCTGGCCCCCATCTCAGCACGGGCGGCTGCGTGACGGGCAGTCCTAGGGGGTGATGGTCAGAAATTATACTAATATATAAAGCTGAAGAGTTTGTTTGTGTATGTATGTATGTATATAATAGACAAAGCAGGAACCGACATAAGCCTGCGGCTCCTGTATCTCCTGTATCATCCTCTCTTTAACAGTTAAACAGCTGTAATGAGAAACGTCTGTGCGACGCGCGAGGTACCTCCTAGATGAGTGAAGGGGTATTACTCCGTGACGGGGGGGTTACTACTTGACAAAGGGGGTTACTCCATGACAAGAGGGGAATCTCTGTAACGAGGGGGGTAGCTCCTTGATAAGGAGGGGCTTCGTGACAAGGGGGGGTTTACTCCGTCGCTAGAGAGGTTACTCCATGACAAGGGGGATAACTTCGTGACGAGGGTGGTCACTCCGTGACAAGGGGGATTACTTTGTGAAGAGGGGGGTATCTCTGTAACGAGGGGGTAACTCCTTAATAAGGAGAGTTACCTTCATGACAAGGGGGGGGGGGTTACTCTGCTACAAAAGGGGAGTTACTTCGTAACTTCGTAACAAGGGGGGTAATTTCATGACGAGGGGGCACAACTATGACGAGGTGGACGAGATCCTCGAAGGGGATGGTTAGTGAAGTGATGGATTGGGGCTGGGGGGGGGTCAAGTGTTTCTCTACTCACTTAGGACTCAATCCCCGTAGGGCTCTGCAAGCCGCAGCCAGCGAGGGGCGGAACGCCTCGAGACGCGCGGTCAGCGCCGCGCCCCCACTCGTCGGCGGGGGCGTAGCCTCCACTGCACTCACAAGACCACGGATCTGGAAAAGCATTCATATTCCTGGTAGATTTTTGGTCCATAATATAAAAATGTGAACTCAAATGTCAGGGGTCGACAACCTTCAACGCTTAATTTAGGGTTAAGTCCGCCTTTTGTACTATTATATCTTAACTAGCGGCCTGTCAGTGCTTCGCACGGGTATAAAATAAATAACCAATGTCACTTAGTGAAAAAAAATGATTAAAATCGATCCAGTAGTTGATGTTGTAAAATGATTTTTGGCTGCGTTTTAACAACCGGCCGCCTGCCTGAAGTCAACTTACGTTAGTCGTATTTTACGACACCTTGGTAAGAAAGAGGGTGGTCTTTTCTACTAAACCGGATACCACACGGTGGATCAACTTACCTTAGTCGCCTTTTACGACACCTCGGTAAGAAAAGAGGTTGGTCTATTCTACTAAACCGGATACCACACGGTGAGTCAACTTACCTTAGTCGCCTTTTACGACACCTCGGTAAGAAATGAGGTTGGTCTATTCTACTCAGCCTGATACCGCACGGCGGGTCGACTTATCTTAGTCACCTTTTGCGACACCTCGGTAAGAAAAGAGGTTGGTCTATTCTACTCAGCCGGATACCACTCGACTACCAAAAAATATCCTATATAGTCTTAAATTAATTATGTTATACCAATTATAATTAAGTAATGTAAGGTTCAATAATTTGAAAAGAATTTAGAACAAATGTTTTAATTTATATCGGTAATTTTTGTATCAAATTAACAAAATAGATATGATTTGACTAATATTGTGAATGAAAGGTAAAATGATAAAAGGGTAAGTACTAGAGAGAGGGGGGCATTATATTTTGTGATGTGCTACTGTGTTTATAGTGTGCGGAATAAATATAAATATAGTTGGAAGTGTAAAGTGATTTAAGTGTGGCCGTTCTTACAGTTATAATTTTACAATCAAAAATTTTTTAAAAAGGATATATTTTATAAATAATAAAATAAATAAATAAATATATGGGACACTTACACACACGGTCGTCCGTCCCCAAAGTAAGTAACTTAATACTTGTGTTATGAGTGACAGAGAACTGGTGAATATATACTTAAATATTTTTAAATACATACTTAAATACAAATATACACACAGGCTCAAAGGCCAACAAATTCATTTATAGAAAATGTTGGCCCTCGGCGGGAATCGAACCCGCGACCCGCGGAGCTGAAGGCAGGGTCACTACCCACTGCGCCAACGGGCCAGTCAGTATTTTGTAATAAACACATTTTTTATTTAACTTTTATTTTATTTTTGAGATCAGTACATATTGCCTTTACTTCATTTACAAACCGGATACAACATTATATTTTTTATTCTCTTTTGACAATCCTTTGACCCTATCGGACGAATCATACCGTGATAGGATATCTACAGTTATTCTTACCTCGTCACACACTCTCAGGTAGTGATACAGGGCCTGCCCTCCGGTCTCCCATCCGCTCACTTCGTGTCTCGCCGCCGCGGCGTTCATTTTCTCCAATATACCTTTTATGCTTTGCAGATTATCTGAGAAAAAGACACAATATATAAATACTAGCTTTTACCCACAACTTCGTTCGCGTTAACAGTTAGTATTAACCAGTAACTTCTGTCACTCTCCAACCCTGCAAATATCTCCATCACAAAAATCAAATCGATCCGGGAAGGCTGAGAGAGATAAATTTATGTACCTTAAAAAATGTTGGAAAAAAAAATTGTTAAAAAAGTGTACAAAGGTCAACAATATATCGCTTTTTCGAGAGCATAGTTTCATAATATTAGTAAAGAGCCCGTGCTTACATGAAATATACATTAAAATAGCTCAATTAAATTTATTCAGAAGTCACGGGTTCGAACCCGGGCAGACACCAATGAGTTTTTCTGTTAAAACTTATGTGTCTAATTGATAATTGCAATTTATCACACGCTTTTCGGTGAAGGAAAACATCGTGAGGAAACCTGCATATCTCTAGAGAATTCTGGTGATATGTGTAACCTACCAATCATTGGAGCAGCGTGGTAGGTCTTAGCTCCAAAAACGGAGAGAAGAGGCCTATTCTCAGCAGTGGGATAGTAACAGGCCGCTACTTACTTTAAATTTATTCAATAAACAAAAACCGAAATATAAATAAACTTTCTTAAAATTACTTTTTTCTCGAATTGAAATTTTGAACGTAAAAGTAGTTATCGTGAGTTAGTTATGTTATAGTTATTTTTGAATAACTCACCGTTTACTCAGCGCAAGCAAGGAAAGATTTAAATTTTGCCGTTTTCGTAATATTTTTTATCGCTGCTCCTCTCCTATTCATCTTAGCGTGATGTTATATAGCCTAAAGCTTTCCTCGATATACGGACTATCTTACTTGTAAATTTTTTTCAAATCGGTCCAGTAGTTCCTGAGATTAGCGCGTTCAAACATACAAACTCTTCAGCTTTATATATTAGTATATATAGTACGGATCAAATCTTCTTTCTCCTGCACATATCCCACTCTAAGTGGGGTCGGCACAACATGTCAGAGCATGAGCAACGTGATTTGACGAAGTATTTAACGACTGGCCGCCTACCTGACGTCAACTTACTTTTGTAGCCGTTTGCGACACCTCGGTAAGAAATGAGGGTGGTCTATTCTACACAGGCGAATACCATACGGTGGGTCGACTTACCTTAGTCGCCTTTTACGACACCTCGGTAAGAAATGAGGTTGGTCTATTCTACTCAACCGGATACCACACGGCGGGTCGACTTACCTTAGTCGCCTTTTATGACACCTCGGTAAGAAAAGAGGGTGGTCTATTCTACTCAGCCGGATACCACACGGCGGGTCGACTTACCTTAGTCACCATTTACAACACCTCGGTAAGAAAATGAGGGTGGTCTATTCTACTCAGCCGGATAACAAACGGTGGGTCGACTTACCTTACTCGCCTTTTACGACACCTCGGTAATAAATGAGGGTGGTCTATTCTACACAGCCGGATATCACTATTAGGCGTATAAAAGGTAGATATGACTTACCAGCCAGCACTGCTTCAGGCAGCAACTCCTCGACCAGCACCCGATGAGCAGAGTTCCATTCCTCAGCACCCACCAAGTACTCCACCTCCAGAGATGGTTTACGCTGCAAAATTAATTCAAATTCAAACGCCTTGTTGTATCCGGCTGAATAGAATAGTATTACTCACATTTCTTACTGAGCTGTCGTAAAAGGCGACTAAGGTAAGTCGACCCACCGCGTGGTATCCGGTTAAGTAGAATAAACCACCCTCTTTCTTATCGAGGTGTCGTAAAATACGACTAAGGTGAGTTGACGTCAGGCAGGCGGCCGGCCGTAAAAACGCAGCCAAATCGTGTGACAGCATGTTTATAACATGTTGTGCCGAACCCACTTAGAGTGGGATAAGGGCAGGAAGATTAAATATATATATATATATATATATATATATATATATATATATATATATATATATATATATATATATATATATATATATATATCTTGTGTGTGTGTACACACACACACGCACGCACGCACGCACGCACGCACGCACGCACGCACGCACACACACACTCAAAATCTTAACTTTTCAAAATGAACTTGTATTCGTTATGGAATATTTAGGAATTAACGTAATTTAAGTAAAATCTTACCTCATACTTGGCTCTGTAAGCTTGCGCTTTCAGCAACCACTTCTCCGGGACCCCCAGCTTCTTTATGAGCTCCAAACGACTCCTCATCTCCGGGGTGTCAGCTTTGGATGGCGCGTGACGCGTTATGACGGCACGTATCAAATGGCCGCGCCTGGATATTGAAAATTTTAGGATACCCTCGAATTAATGTTTTATTAACTCAGTACCTAGGTGACCGAGCTTTGCTCGGTAAATTTTTTTAAAGCTATAAAAACTATTTTTTTTTTAAAAAAACGGTTGCCTGTAAAGTCGGTTTTACGGGCAAAGATTTTACGTGACAACGTCTTTTTAATTGGATTGGAGTGGGAGAGAGACGCAAGGCATTCGCCAGTCCGGCGGGCCTCTCTTTCGTCCGGTGACACATTGTGACAGACGTGAGCGGGCGTTACACTTTTTCACGAGTGACTCCAAGCCGCAACCTAATTTAAGACGTTGTCACGTCAAAAAATTGAAAAAAAAATATGAAAAAATAGTGGGGCAAGTGAAGTGAGGTGCCCATTCCCCAAATAAGCTATCATGTCTTTACGATTGACAGCAAATATTGTCTTTTGAATTCAAAGTAAATTTTAGCAATTTTATTTTATTGTTACAATTAATTATAGAATGTCTTTATATACAACATTCACAGCTTTCTTATCATTGTACATTATTTTGATCAAACTCGTAGGGTTCAGCCTGCGATTGCATCGAGGCGGAAAAAAATTTAATTATTTTCGACATCACATTAGATACCTCAATAATTACAGTATTTCTCTACTCCATATTGAATGTTATTATACATATAAACATTCCTCTTCAATCACTGTATCTATTAAAAAAAAACGCATCAAAATCTGTTGGGTAGTTTTAAAGAAATAAGCATACATAGGGATATATGGACAAACAAAGAATGCGACTTTGTTTTATACTATGTAGTGATACAGACGGTGCAACCGGCTACTTACGCGATCTCATCAGAGTGGTAGACCACTATCTACTTTGGTTTCAATTGCCCATACAAGACAGTCAAACCGGACAATACAGACAGACTAGACAAGACATACAAGACTGACAAGACAGATACAAGACATAAAAAAGTAGGTAAGTAGCGGCCTGTTACTATCCCACTGCTGAGAATAGGCCTCTTCTCTCCGTTTTTTAGAGAGAACGGTTGGAGCTAAGACCTACCACGCTGCTCCAATGATTGGTAGGTTACACATATCACCAGAATTATACATCGATATGCAGGTTTCCTCACGATGTTTCCTTCACCGAAAAGCGTGTGATAAATTGCAATTATCAATTAGACACATAAGTTTTAACAGAAAAACTCATTGGTGTCTGCCCGGGTTTGAACCCCATGACTTCCTCGAAAGAGTCGCACGGTGTTACCGCTGGGCTACCACAGCCATTAAACAAGACATACTTTTTTGAATTTAAACTATCCTGAGTAGTATTCATAGTTAATGTATAGAACCGGCTATACTCACGTGTTATTCTATCGGGTTAACCCGACTAGTTTCGAACCCATCCGGGGCTCTTATTCGTGAGCTCTTTACACGACGTTATCGAAACTAGTCGGGCTAACCCGATAGAATAAGACGTGAGTAAAGCCGGTTCTATACATTAACTAAGACATACTTTCACATAAATAATATTAATACGGGCAAGATGTCCAGCTCACGCGATTTTATCAGGATGGTAGGCCAGCGCCTGCACGGCCTGGTGCCAGTTGCCCATAGCCTCCAGCTGCTCCGCGGCCCCCGTCACGCTGGCGACCGACGGACTGCCGAACCACGCTCCTAGGAGAAAGCTGAGAAAAACAAGATTTACTGAGATTTATTGACATTAAAGGTAGGCGGAGTGATTAAAAGTTTATTTGAATCACTACATATTATAAAACAAAGTCGCATTCTTTGTCCATATATCCCTATGTACGCATAAAACTTTAAAACTACGCAACAGATTTTGATGCGGTTTTTTTTTAATAGATAGAGTGATTCCAGAGGAAGGTTTGTACGTATAATAACATTCAATACGGAGTAGAGAAATACTGTAATTTTTGAGGTTTCTGTAAATAATTACATTTTTTTCCGCTTACATTGCAAACGCAGGCTAAACCCTACGAGATTTATCAAAATAATGTACTAAGTATTTGTACATCTTGAAAAGGTCTACAGAAAAGCCCGCGATGGTATATGTCTATCTCTTATGGATAACCCACAATAGCATTTTTTGTCATTTACTTTTTACGAAAAATAATGCCTTATGTTCAAAGCAATTTTTATACACTACAGCATTTATCCTTATCCAGTTAAGTACCTTAAATAAATAGTTGATTTAATATAGATCAATATGGCCGTTTACAGCATGTAATTTAAGTGAACATTTTCGGAGATATTACAGATTATAATGCCGTGAGGACGCCGCGCTTCACCCTATAGCACTTCGAATCTTTTAAGAGTTTGTTTAAAGACATTCTGTAATCAATTGTAAAAATAAAATACATAGGGAAAATGTAAAAGTAAATAAGTAAAAATGTACTATATGAATTTAGATATTCCAAAGATAGCAGGAAATCGTCTTGGTATAGGGAGAGGAAATTGTATTTCTCCAAATTTAACGCGTGCGGGCCACGGGCAGTAATGGATAAATCAAAACTACTGGATCGATTTTAATCATTTTTTTTACACTGACTGACATGGGATATATATATTTTAAACCCGTGCGAAGCAGGGGCAGGCCGCTAGTAAAGAATATTTTGAATTTGAATTTGATCATCTAAAATTATGCACAGTTTGGATTTAGAAATAATCTATCAACTGAAAGTGCTATACTGGCCCTTAAGCAGACTGTGAATACTGTCCGTGATACTGACAGAAAAACTCCTGTGTATGCTGCTTTTCTGGACCTCTCCAAAGCATTTGACCTTGTTTGTTATGAGAACCTGTGGGCCAAGTTAAAGGAACTGAATGTACCTTCAGATTTGATAAATATGCTCAGATTTTGCCCACAAACAAACAAGGTCAAATGGGCTGGTTCTTACTCAGATACACACCACCAAGAATATGGAGTGAGGCAGGGCGGACTGACATCTCCAGCACTGTTTAACTTATATATTAATCAGCTGATTGGTGAACTCCGCAGAACTAAGGTTGGATGTTCCATTGATGGAACAATAATCAATAAGTTGAGTTATGCTGATGGTTCTCCTGAGTCCATCAATCAACGCACTCAGAAGGTTGCTTAATATATGTGAGTCATATGCTGCGTCACATGGTCTCGTATATAATGTAAAAAAAGCGAGCTACTAGTTTTTAATTCAATTCAATTCAAAATATTTTTTATTCAAATAAACTTGTAAACGCGTGCTTTTGAATCGTCAACTCTACTGCTGGTTCGGAAAGCTGTTCCTACCGAGAAGAGCCAGCAAGAAACTCGGCGGTTGCTCTTTTAAAAATATAATTCTTAATATTATTAACATTAAGTCGTTACTGTCTTGTACAGGTTCAAAGAGAGCTATATCCACACATTCTTATCTTCTAAATAATCTTCAAGAGTCACCTTCAAGAATCACCCACAAACGAGTTACGCACTTTTGCAAGACGCAAAGCAGGAGCCGCAAGCTTATGTCGGTTCCTGCTTTGTCTATTGTATACATCACCTATCGTTTTATAATTATTTATATTTTTATGTACATAAATTAAATTGCTTAAAATATACTATGAAGCAAACGTAAGAATACCTGATTCCTTAAACTTCTCTCGCAGGGAATCACGCGGACTTAAATTATAAATGCCACGTATAGCTCTTTTTTGTAAAACAAAACATTTTTTCATTATCCGCGCATTTACCCCACAGCAATATTCCATAGGACATAATGCTATGGAAGTAGGCAAAATAAACAAGTTTTGCTGTTTCAACGTCTGTGAACTGTCTTATCTTTCGAACAGCTTAGGCCGCTGAACTCAGTTTCCCTGCAAGTTTAAAAGTCATTTCCCCACCAAGGATTACAGGTGTAACCTCCACGAAGATTAGTAATGTGGTAAAGTTACCTGAGACTGTAGTCGAAGGGGTCGGCCGTGTACGCAGCGGGGACGAGCTTAGGCCGTCCGTTGAACGCGCGCGCACGTATCAGCTCGTAGCGGAGGTCGAACACGCGTCGAGTTTCCTGTACAAATTTTTATTTTAAGTAGGGTAAAGTGCCCAATTATTGACACTTTTAGAACGAGCGTATAAATAGAAATAAATATAAGCGTTCCACAGTTTCCAAATAACGATAAATTTTGGTAAATATAGACAACTATTTTAAGAGGATGCCAGTAAAATCAAATTCTAACTAGGATATTATTTGTTATTGAAATTATGATATTTATCGAATTGTTGGTTTACCCAAATATTGACACAGAATTCCCTATTATCGGCAATTCAAATTCCAGTTTATTGACACTCTTCAGTTTTCATCAGTATTCAAAAATACTGATGAAAACTTAATAAAGCACGCAGATGGGTACCTTATTTAAGTTTTTATGTATTAAAAGAAACGATTACATATCTAAAACAATTTAATTTTTAAGAAAACGATAAATTATTACTTAATTAAGAATCGTTGTTGAGTTTGATCGTTGAATCGTTCTTACAAATTCTGCATGTATCAGGTATGAGAACGAATAGTACACTCTACATTTAGCATTACATATATTTTCTTTTATCGCGGATTATAGCAAAATAATATTCTCATTACTTTTGAATGGAACTAGTTATAAGTATAAGAATTATTTTAAAAGAGCAACCGCCGAGTTTCTTGCCGGCTCTTCTCGGTAGGAACAGCTTTCCGAACCAGCAGTAGAGTTGACGATTTAAAAGCACTCGTTAACAAGTTTATTTGAATAAAGAATATTTTGAAAAAAAAAATCGTGCGGTAACATAATGCATTTTTTTTCCAATCCTAAATCGAACCTACGACCAATCCTCTGTCGTAAACTCAACTTACCATTCCAGTGATGGTATAGGCCTCTTCGTAGGGCGGGGCCGGGAACTGCATTCCCATCTCGTCGTAAGGCAACGCCGTCAGGTCTGGATCCTCGGCGGTGGTGAAGTAGGCTTCGTATGTACGGACGATCTGCTCCAGGGTGGGGATTTGGGGGCAAAGGTACCTGAGGGAACGTCGGGAGACACATTAGTTTAAAGCTTATTATATTTACTTCCATAGCATTGTGTCTTATGGAATACTGTTATGGGGTAAATCCGGGAATAATTTCAAAATCGTATTTATTGCAAAAAAAGAGACATACATACATGCCATTGGATAAGGGGTGTGAAATCCGCCGTTTGCTAGCCGGGTGAATAGAATAGATCACCCTCATTTCTTACCGAGGTGTCGTAAAAGGCTACTAAAGTAAGTTGACCCACCATGTGGTATCCGATTGAGTAAAATAGACCACCCTCATTTCTTTACGAGGTGTCGTATAAGGCGACTAAGGTAATTTGACGTCAGGCCAATCGTAAAATACCTAGCCAAATCATGTGACAACATGTTGTGCCGACCCCACTTATAGTGGGATAAGGGCAGGAGAATGATGATAAGTAAGGGGGATATGTAGTTGTAAGTCGTTACTTTAATGGTTAGTTAAGATATATTCCGAACCTGGCCGTAGCTGTGAGGGCGCGCAACCAGTCGAGGGTTTCCAAGTGGGTTGGGGGTCGCAACCCCGCCAGCAGACTGAGCGTCGCGCGGCGGTTGCTCGCGATCAGGGGTTCCGCTCCACACTCCTGCCACGTGTGCAGCTGGCGGGCTACTAGGGACTTGAAGGCTGGATCACCTGAGGACATTTTAACGCAAAAGTTACAATTACGATAATGTACAAATAAAATTGCTAGCTGTGGTATCACCGTGCGCCTCTTTCGGGAAGGTCTAGGGTTCAAACCCCGGGCAGGCACCAATGAGTTTTCTAGTAAAACTTATGTGTCTAATTGATAATTGCAATTTATCACACGCTTTTCGGTGAAGGAAAACATCGTGAGGAAACCTGCATATCTCTAGAGAATTCTGGGGATATGTGTAACCTACCAATCCGCATTGGAGCAGCGTGGTAGGTCTTAGCTACAATCCTTCTCTCTATAAACAGAATAATAACCCACTTCTGACCTCCATCTAAAAGTGGGATGCTAAGTGGCCATTTTGCTTTTGTATATTATATACATTACCCTCAGCCTGTGCGATTAATGCCGCCATGTTGAGGTCACCGCAGTCCCGTGACAGCTTGCAGGCTTCCAGTATCCTTCCACCGACAAGCAGGCACCACACCTTAGCGCTGTGCCCGTCCAACTCTGTAACGAGATATCAATATAAGAGGCGCCTAGATTCAATAATCACAATAATATAATAATATATAGGACACTTACACACACGGTCGTCCGTCCCCAAAGTAACTTAATACTTGTGTTATGGACAGACAACTGGTGAATATATACTTATATATTTTTTAAATACATACTTAATTACAAATATACACCCAGGCTCAAAGACCAACAAATTCATTTATAGAAAATGTTAGCCCTCGGCGGGAATCGAACCCGCGACCCGTGGAGCTGAAGGCAGGGTCACTAACCACTGCTCCAACGGGCCAGTCAAGATTCTATAGCATGGGTATTACCCAAAAGCATTAGTTTTAAGGAATCATAAGATCCTTTGGCGCAGACATCTCTCAAAAGACTCTAACTCTACAGGCACACGATCGTATGGTGTAAAAATTTCCCATGGGACTCTAAATCCATAAGGCCCAAGATCGTGTGGCAAAGACATATCCCAAAACACCCTAAATCCATAAGGCAGATGATCCTATGGCGTAGACATCTCCCAGATAAATGAGACAAGATCCTAAGTCCATAACTCACAAGATCCTGTGGCGAAGACATCTCCCAAAACTAACTAAATCCATAATGCTCTTCTGCTTTATGGATTTATTTAGTTACATGGGAAAGACATCTTCCAAAAACACCATAAATCCATAAAGCAGAAGATTCTGTGACATAGTCATATCCCAAAACACCCTAAATCCATAAAACAGTAAATCTTGCGTCGCAGACATCTCCCAAAACACCCTAAATCCATAAAGCAGAAGATTCTGTTGCATGGAAATCTCTAAAAAGCCCCTAAGTCTAAATATATATGCGTAATGGCTGTTGCCCCAACAGTAAATACGATACTGTCTCTTTCTATCTCCACTAAACTATATCTCCCTCTCAACTTCCACGCCTCGTACGTTCAAAACGTAAAGCATATAATATAAGTTTTTTTTTTTCAAAAATCTTACCATCCTCCAGCTCCGCAAGTTTGGCCGCCGCCAGGTCCCTATCAGTAGCCTCGGATACAGCATCCTTGAGCCACTTAAGCAAGCACTTGTGCCGGTGGACTTTGGAGTGTATGTCATTACCCGGAATACCTGTAACGTACAAAGAATTGTGAACAACTATTTTTACCAGCTCCTGCTCTGTACCTTGCAAAAGTACATAAGTCGTTTGTGGGTTTGGGTATAAGAGTCTAGAATAACATTCCGCAGTCAATTTTAGCTATGCAGAATTTGTAAGAACTCATGCACTACCCGACACCGATGGCACAACAACACACAAGCACTGCGCACATTCACCACCACAATCTCAAGAATTGTTTCGCCCCATAACCGAAGCATCGTCTGGAGATAGACTTCACGACACGGCTTTACGATTTTGTCGTGGAATCAGAGTGCATGAGTTCTTACAAATTCTGCATGTATCAGGTATGAGAACGAATAGTACACTCTAGATTTAGCATTAAATATGATTTCTTTTATCACGGATTATAACAAAATAATATTCTCATTACTTTTGAATTGTAATTGTGTTTATATTTTTTGTTGTAATTGCTACCGAACCAATAAAATCAAAAAGAGACTATAGGGAAGTAGAGAAAGAGTGAATAAAAGTTACGAGTGTGAAAGAAAGAGAATCGCATGGGTCACTTACCATCGTTGTCCAAATCAGCGCCCCAAAGCGCTTCGCAGAGCTTCCAGACTTGAAGACAATAACCACTCGATACACCAAACTGTAAGAGAACATGTTTGTAGTTTGATACGAAATCTATACTAATATATAAAGCTGAAGAGTTTGTTTGTTTGGACGCGCTAATCACAGGAACTACTGGACCGATTTGAAAAATTATTTCAGTGTAAGATAGTCCATTTATCGAGGAAGGCTATAGGCTATATAACATCACGCTAAGAATAGGAGAGGAGCAGCAATGAAAAATATTACGAAAACGGCAAAATTTAAAGCTTTCCTTGTGTGCGTTAAGTTAACGGTGATAGTTATTAAAAAATCATGTATTACAAAACTGTTCCCCTCTAAAAGTTCTAAATAAAAGTCCGCGACAGCATATGTCTAGCATTTGAGGATACCACACTTTAACCATTTTTATGGTTATCAAAAGACTATATTACGGTTTCAATCTTTCCACACGGGCGGAGCCGCTGGCGATTGTTAGTTACCAAATATAATATAGGCTAACCTTTTAACACAGTCCTCGCCTGCGGGTTAGAAGGGCGGCGGTAGGATGAGAATGGGGACTGAGGTAAATGCGGGCATTCACCTCTTGTATATCTATTCTATATAAATTCGCATTTAAATTATTGAAAATAGTCGTTAAAGTAAATCATCTTCCTGCCCTTATACCACTCTAAGTGGGGTCGGTACAACATGTTATTAACATATTGTCACATGATTAGGCTGCATTTTACGACCAGCCGCCTCCCTGATGTCCACTTACCTTTGTCGTATTTAACGACGCCTCGGTAAGAAAGAGGGTGGTCTATTCTACTTAACCGGATACCACACGGCGGGTCAACTTACCTTAGTCGCCTTTTACGACACCTCGGTAAGAAATGAGGGTGGTCTATTCTACTTAACCGGATACCACACGGTGGGTCAACTTACCTTAGTCGCCTTTTACGACACCTCGGTAAGAAATGAGGGTGGTCTACTCTACTCAGCCGTAAACCATACGGCTAGGTATTTGTTTATAAGTATAAATAATAAAAATTAACTCACACTAGAGCTGTAGTCCGCGGTTCTGCTTGCATTGTTCAGTAGTCGATTCAACAGCTCGCGTCGGTCGCGCGGCGATTCGCGTACGACAAGTCGCGGACACGACTCGTGTCGTGTCGCATCCGTGTCGGTGAGTACTGAGAACTCCAACAGACTGGCCAGTTGTCGCGAAAGTGTTTCCTGGTATATAACAACATAATATAGTAAAAAAAAAGTAAAGTAACGGAGTCCACTCTACATTTAGCATCATATATTGTTACAATATGTTTTTAATACAACCTCCTTCATAGATTTAGCGATTAATATGAAAAAGCATTGTGGCTGTCATATTTTTATGTGTCATTCATCGAGTTGTAGCGAAAGAGTAAATGGGTTGACTCTGGGAAAACTGCTTTTTTATTTATTGAATAAGAATAAAGGAGAAATATCGTTGTTTGTTATAATATATATTCCTTTTTTAACGCGGATTATAGCAAAATATATACTTTTGTATTATAATTTAAACTCCATTAATATTTTGATTTTGTTTGTTCCAGGCTATGTCAAGTTATGGGAGCACCTCGCCCTCAGGTGAGGGATTCGAGAGATATGAACCGCCGTTTTACTGTCAGCCATCACACCAAGGTAAGTAAGTAGCGGCCTGTTATAATCCCACTGCTGGGCATAGACTTACTCTTTTTTTTTGTAGAGAAGGATTGGAGCTAAGACCTACCACGCTGCTCCAATGATTGGTAGGTTACACATATCTGCAAAATTCTCTAGAGATATGCAGGTTTCCTCACGATGTTTTCCTTCACCGAAAAGCGTGTGATAAATTGCAATTATCAATTAGACACGTAAGTTTTAATAGAAATCTCATTGGTGCCTGCCCGGGGTTGAACCTGTGACCTCCTTGAAAGAGTCGCACGGTGTTACCGCTGGGCTATCATAGCTTCAAAATCTTGACAACATTAATCCTTCAACTAATATCCTCCTAATATCCTAGTGGAGTCTATCCTTCTGATGATGCTTCGGTTTCGGGGCGAAACGATCGTAGAGATTGCAGTATTGAGTGTGTGTGGTGCTTGTGTGGTGGGTTGGTGTTGCGGCGTTTGGAAATACGTGTGGTGACTTGTCTCGCATGTATACGGCATGTGATTATTGCTTCATACACTAAGCATTACATATGAACACTTGAAGTAAATAAGGCACTAAGTACCTAAAAATTAATATTCGAACTAAGTATCCAATTTGGTTCTAAAATCGATTTTAGAACCAAATTGGATACTTAGTTTGAATATTAATTTTTAGGTACTTAGTGCCTTATTTACTTCAAGTGTTCATATATTCTCTTAACATTATCCTCCTGCCCTTATCCCACTCTAAGTGGGGTCGGCACAACATGTTATAAACATGCTGTCACATGATTTGGCTGCGTTTTTACAATCGGCCGCCTGCCTGATGTCAACTTACCTTAGTCGTATTTTACGACACCTCGATAAGAAAGTGGGTGGTCTATTCAACTAAAACGGATACCACACGGTAGGTCAACTTACCTTGGCGCCTTTTACGACACCTCGCTAAGAAATGGGGGTGGTCTATTCTACTCAGCCGGATACCACACGGCGGGTCGACTTACCTTAGTCGCCTTTTACGACACTTCGGTAAGAAATGAGGTCACACGGCGGTCATATATTCTCTTAACAAACGCGGATTATAGCAAAATAATTTTATTGTTACTTCTAAATTACTTTTATGTTCATAATTTCAATTCGTGAAAGGTTTTGTTACGCACTGATTTCCACAGAAGCGAAGCCAAAAAAACTAGCTGAGAGAGCCTCGGCTAGTTTTATATAAAAAATACTTCTAACTTACCGCGGCCAAGTTGTTGTGTGCCCGCCCCACCGCCAATCTGACGACGGTGGGTTCACTCCAGTCATCATCAGCTCGACCCCTGACATAATTTCCCAAATCACTCAAGTCCCCACCTGGAAATGTCCATTAACTATTAGGAAAATAGCAACAGGAGCAGAAAATAAATAAATAATAAATAAATAATAAATAAATAATAAATAAATAATAAATAAATAATAAATAAATAATAAATAAATAATAAATAAATAATAAATAAATAATAAATAAATAATAAATAAATAATAAATAAATAATAAATAAATAAATATATGGGACACTTACACACACGGTCGTCCGTGCCCAAAGTAAGTAAATTATTACTTGTGTTATGGACAGACAACTGGTGAATATATACTTATATATTTTTTAAATACATACTTAAAAACAAATATACACCCAGGCTCAAAGACCAACAAATTAATTTATAGAAAATGTAGGCCCTCGGCGGGAATCGAACCCGCGAGCCGCGGAGCTGAAGGCAGGGTCACTTCCCACTGTTCCAACGGGCCAGTCAGAATCGATATCTATAAGCAACCTCCGAGTTTCTCTTCTCGGTATTAACAGCTTTCCGAACCGGCAGTAGCACTTGTTTACAAGTTTATTTCAAAAGCACTTGTTTACAAGTTTATTTAATTAAAATATTTTGAATTTGAATAACTAGATAAAGTAAAACTTACTCTTAGGCAAGTCGTTGACAGAGTCGTATGTAGAGAGGTAGGCCAGAATGCCAGCCGGGCCAAAGCCGACGCGAGTATGCCGAGAACGGCACACCGACATGTCCGCAAAGTGAGCCGCACCCACGCGACCTTGGACAAAATACATTTATCTATATTATTGTTATAAACATGCAAAAACGATTCGTAACTTTTAATACATAGAGTTCAAATTAATTACTCTGAAACTCATACGAGCCAACAGTATCAAACTTTCATACAAACGTAATCTCATACGGGTCACCAGTATCAAACTATGATACATAGGTAATCTCATACGGGTCACCAGTATCAAACTATGATACATACGTAAACTCAAACGGGACAACAGTATTAAAATTTGGTACATACGTCAACTCAAACGGGACAACGGTATCAAACTATGATACATACGTCAACTCAAACGGGACAACGGTATCAAACTTTGATACAAACGTAATCTCATACGGGTCACCAGTATCAAACTATGATACATACGTAAACTCAAACGGGATAACAGTATTAAAATTTGATACATACGCCAACTCAAACGCGACAACATTATCAAACTTTGATACAAACGTTATCTCATACGGGTCACCAGTATCAAACTATGATACATACGTCAACTCAAACGGGACAACAGTATCAAAGTTTAATACATACGTCAACTCAAACGCGACCACAGTATCAAACTACGATACATAAGTCAACTCAAACGCAACAACAGTTTCAAACTATGATACATACGTCAACTCAAACGGGATAACAGTATCAAAGTTTGATACATACGTTAGCTCATACGGGGCAACAGTATCAAACTTTGATACAAACGTAATCTCATACGGGTCACCAGTCTCAAACTATGATACATACGTCAACTCATAAGCAACAATTGTTATAAGCTCTGACACAAACGTCATCTCATACGCGCCAATAGTTGTAAGCTCTGACATAAACGTCAACTCATACGCATCAATAGTTATAAGCTCTGACACAAACGTCATCTCATACGCAGCAATAGTTGTAATCTCTGACATAAACGTCAAGTCATACGCACCAATAGTTGTAAGCTCTGACACAAACGTCAACTCATACGCACCAATAGTTATAAGCTCTGACATAAACGTCAACTCATTCGCGCCAATAGTTGTAAGCTCTGACATAAACGTCAAGTCATACGCAGCAATAGTTGTAAGCTCTGACATAAACGTCAACTCATACGCGCCAATAGTTGTAAGCTCTGACATAAACGTCAACTCATACGCATCAATACTTGTGAGCTCCGACACAAACGTCAACTCATACGCGCCAATAGTTGTAAGCTCTGACACAAACGTCAACTCATATACGCAACGTACTCTTAATATTTGAATACATTTTAATCGTTCTTATTTTGGACGAAGCATTATCTGAACCCAATTTCGTCGTCGCTAGTGCATTTATAGTCTACTCGATAATAGATGGCGCTTTTCAATGTCATACTATTTTTGTAGAACTAACAGGACTTCTATAGCTTATATATTATTCCGGTGTATAAGGAATAATTGTGCCAAATATTGTCGATATTAGTTCAGCGGATTCACAGTGAAAGAGTAACAAACACTACATACTCACAAACTTTCGCATTATTAATATTAGTAAGATACGATTTTTAGTTTCGTTATAGCTATCCATTTTATTTATGTATATTTTAAGAATTTTTTGTTGTTTTCTGTATTTTTATTTAATGTAAACTCACCGGCGATGGTATGTTTGAACGGCGGCACCTTCCTGTGGTACTTCAGCACGATGGTGTGCGGACGGACGATTAGCGGCCGCATTATCACCTCTGAAAAATTATTTTCAATGATTTTATATCACGGAAACTAAGTACAGACTTATAATGGCGTACCCATAACAGCACTTTAGATTTGATACGAGTAACAAATTCAAAATTTCAAGATATCTTAGATAAGTAACTAGCGGCCTGCCCCTGCTTCGCACGGGTATAAAATATATAGACCATGTCACTCAGTGAAAAAAATTATTAAAATCGATCCAGTAGTTTTGCCGCTGTAAAAGAGTAACAAACATACATCCATACTCACAAACTTTCGCATTTATAATATTAGTGGGATTGCAAGACTAAGTTGGTATGGGCATGTAAAAATATAATATGTATATATATAATCATCATCGTCCTGCCCTTATCCCACTCTAAGTGGGGTCGGCACAACATGTTATAAACATGTTGTCATATGATTTGGCTACGTATTTAACGACCGACCGCCTGCCTGACATCAACTTACCATTGTCGTGTTTTACGACACCTCGGTAAAAAAGAGGGTGGTCTATTCTACTTAACCGGATACCACACGGCGGGTCGACTTACCTTAGTCGCCTTTTACGGTACATCGGTAAGAAATGAGGGTTGTCTATTTTACTCAGCCGGATACCACACGGCGGGTCGACTTACCTTAGTCGCCTTTTACGGTACATCGGTAAGAAATGAGGGTTGTCTATTCTACTCAGCCGGATACCACACGGCGGGTCGACCTACCTTAGTCGCCTTTTACGGTACATCGGTAAGAAATGAGGGTTGTCTATTTTACTCAGCCGGATACCACACGGCGGGTCGACTTACCTTAGTCGCCTTTTACGGTACATCGGTAAGAAATGAGGGTTGTCTATTTTACTCAGCCGGATACCACACGGCGGGTCGACCTACCTTAGTCGCCTTTTACGGTACATCGGTAAGAAATGAGGGTTGTCTATTTTACTCAGCCGGATACCACACGGCGGGTCGACTTACCTTAGTCGCCTTTTACGGTACATCGGTAAGAAATGAGGGTTGTCTATTCTACTCAGCCGGATACCACACGGCGGGTCGACTTACCTTAGTCGCCTTTTACGGTACATCGGTAAGAAATGAGGGTGGCACTATTCTATTCAGCCGGATACCACACGGCGTGATATATATAAATATAATGTCATTAAAAAAGATGGAAGGATTGTATGAAAAATAATATGCATATTAAAGGAGTGGCACCAGAGTTGACGAATGATAGAGATGAGATGATAGAGAATGGAAAAAGAAGATATATTCGACTGGCCCTTTGGAGCAGTGGGTAGTGACCCTGGCTTCAGCTCCGCGGGTCGCGGGTTCGATTCCCGCCGAGGGCCAACATTTTCTATAAATGAATTTGTTGGTCTTTGAGCCTCGGTGTATATTTGTATTTAAGTATGTATTTAAAAAAATATATAAGTATATATTCACTAGTTGTCTGTCCATAACACAAGTATTAAGTTACTTGCTGTGGAGACGGACGACCGTGTGTGTGTCTCATATATTTCTATTTATTTATTTACTTTTTATATTTTTTCCTTTGTATTTTATTTTTAAACATACATAGGGACATAGGGATAGACAGAGAAAGCTACTTTGTTTTATACTATGTAGTGATTGGTTTACATTATAACAGGTCTATTCGGTGCGTCCAAAAGACGTTTTGTCCCAAAAGAGAAAAAAAAGAAAATAAAATTGTGCCGTCCCCCCCTTAGAGTGGGATAAGGGCATAAGATGATGAATATTAATAGGATTGCTAATCAAACTCACCGTCGCTGGGTGGTATCGCTGCTGGAGAGATGACTTCGAAGCTCGTCTCCCGAAGTGGAGGCTGCTTGATGCTGGATGCTGTGACGCTGGTCTTCGTGAGAGGTACCAGCTGCTCGCCGGTCGAGATGGATCCGTCATCTTCCATTTCTGTGGGTAGAAAATATTTTTTTTACACGCGTTCAAGTAATACTGTTAGTTATGTCCTGCCCTTATCCCACTCTAAGTGGGGTCGGCACAACATGTTACAAACATGTTGTCATATGATTTGGCTACGTATTTTACGACCGGCCGCCTGCCTGACGTCAACATACCTTAGTCGTATTTTACGACTCCTCTGTAAGAAAGAGGGTGGTCTATTTTACTCAACCGGATATCACACGATGGGTCAACTTACCTTAGTCGCCTTTTACTACACCTCGGTAAGAAATGAGGGTGGTACTATTCTATTCAGCCGGATACCACACGGCGTTCAAGTAATACTGTATGGAACGTAAAGTCGATCATTCACTGTTCAACGAATTAAAATTTTAAATTAGGATATTAATGACTAATGTAACTAGTTATAAGTATAATTATGAATTTGCATATTTTGAATTCGAATTTGAATTTAAGTGATAAATATATGGGACACACACACGGTCGTCCGTGCCCAAAGTAAGTAAATTATTACTTGTGTTATGGACAGACAACTGGTGAATATACACATATATATTTTTTATATTACATACTTAAATACAAATATACACCCAGGCTCGAAGAGTCAACAAATTCTTTTAAAGAAAATGTTGGTCCTCGGCGGGAATCGAACCCACGACCCGCGCAGATGAAGGCGGGAACACTACCCACTGCGCCAACAGGCCAGTCAATTTAAGTTAATATTGTTAAGGGCTCTACGCCGTGTGGTATCCGGCTGAATAGAATAGTACCACCCTCATTTCTTACCGAGGTGTCGTAAAAGGCGACTAAGGTAAGTCGACCCACCGTGTGGTATCCGGTTAAGTAGAATAGACCACCCTCATTTCTTACCGAGTTGTCTTAAAAGGCGACTAATGTAAGTTCAACTGCCGTGTGGTATCCGGCTGAGAAGAATAGACCACCCTCATTTCTTACCGAGTTGTCTTAAAAGGCGACTAATGTAAGTTCAACTGCCGTGTGATATCCGGCTGAATAGAATAGTACCACCCTCATTTCTTACCGAGGTGTCGCAAACGGCGACTAAAGTAAGTAGACGTTAGGCAGGCGGCCGGTCCTAAATTACGCAGTTAAATCATGTTTATAACATGTTGTGCCGAACCCACTTAGAGTGGGATAAGGGCAGGAGGATGTTGATTTGGAATAAAACAAATATAATTTAATTGAGATCTGGCTTTGTTAGTAATACACGACGTTGACTAATGATAGAGGAGAATGGAAGAAGAAGACATATTATACCGACCCCACTTAGAGTGGGATAAGGGTAAGAGAATGATGATTGTCAACGGCTCTAGTTGTGTTATGGTGGTATGATGGTGTTATGGCGTGGTACTTACCAACATCAGCATAAAGCGACGCCTTCATCAACTGCACGTGGTGGCTTTGCCGGTGTTCGAGTCGCGCCAGTTCACTGGTGGGACTCTTCACCGCAAACGCTGAAATAATGAGACAATTTTAACAAAGCATACCCTACTGTCATCCCACTGCTGGGCGAAGACTGCTTTCTTATTAGAGACAAGCAATCGCCAGCGGCTCCGCCCGCGTGGAAAGATTATAACCGTAATATAGTATTTTGATAACCATAAAAATGGTTAAAGCGGGTCAACCTTAAAAGCTAGACATATGCTGTCGCGGACTTTTATTTAGAACTTTTAGAGGGGAACAATTTTGTAATACATGATTTTTGAATAACTATTGCTGCTCCTCTATTATTCATCTTAGCGTGATGTTATATAGCCTATAGCCTTCTTCAATAAATGGACTATCCTACACTAAAAGAATTTTTCAAAACGGTCCAGTTGTTCCTGAGAGAAGTTAACACAAATAAACAAACTCATCAGCTTCATATACTAGTATAGATTCTTTATTAAGTGGCTTTACTAAAAAAAAAATAACATACCTCTATTATCATCATACAGGCTTTGGGCTTCGTTACCGTCATCAACTGCGTCCACGTCGAAAGCTGAAACAGAATGTTATTTAATTTATAGAAGTACCTGGCTGTTGTTACAGAATGTTATTTAATTTATAGAAGTACCGGGCTGTTGTTAAAAGAATGGTATTTAATTTATAGAAGTACCGGGCTGTTGTTAAAAGAATGTTATTTAATTTACAGAAGTACCTGGCTGTTTTTACAGAATGTTATTTAATTTAAAGAAGTACCTGGCTGTTGTTACAGAATGTTATTTAATTTATAGAAGCACCTGGCTGTTGTTACAGAATGTAATTCAATTTACAGAAGTACCTGGCTGTTGTTACAGAATGTTATTCAATTTACAGAAGTGCCTAGCTGTTGTTACAGAATGTTATTTAATTTAAAGAAGTACCTGGCTGTTGTTACAGAATGTTATTTAATTTATAGAAGCACCTGGCTGTTGTTACAGAATGTAATTCAATTTACAGAAGTACCTGGCTGTTGTTACAGAATGTTATTCAATTTACAGAAGTGCCTAGCTGTTGTTACAGAATGTTATTTAATTTAAAGAAGTACCTGGCTGTTGTTACAGAATGTTATTTAATTTATAGAAGTACCTGGCTGTTGTTACAGAATGTTATTTAATTTATAGAAGTACCTGGGTGTTGTTACAGAATGTTATTTAATTTATAGAAGTACCTGGCTGTTGTTACGGAATGTTATTTAATTTATAGAAATACCTGGCTGTTGTTACAGAATGTTATTTAATTTATAGAAGTACCTGGCTGTTGTTACAGAATGTTATTGAATTTATAGAAATACCTAAAAGTATAAAGAAAAGGGTGGTCATATCTGGGACTTGATCCGTATTAGGATACCGGGTATTCAAATGATTTATAGAAGCAGGCGCTTCTTTGCGGAATTCCGTAGTACAGAAGCTGTAATACAATTATTTTAATATAATCCACGTTTATTTATAGAATTTATGCAACTAGCAATTGCCAGCGGCTCCGTCCGCGTGGAAAGATTAAAACCTTAATATAGTCTTTTGATAACAATAAAATGGTTAAAGTGGATTAACGTAAAACGCATATGCTGTAGCGGAGTTTTATTTAGAACTTTTAGCGGGAATTTTTTTTGTAATACATGATTTTTGGATAACTTTCGCCGTTTAATCAGTACACGCAAGGAAGGCCTTAAATATTTGCCATTTTCATACTATTTTTTATTGCTGCTCCTCCAATTCATCTTAACATGTTAATCATGTTATATATACTGGCAACCCAATAACGCAAACCTAAAAAAATTATTATTATGATATTAATAATAGTAATAAATAACCTTAGAATAGCGGAATAATAGATTTTTATATTTCTGTTATATGTTTATTTATAGAAACGTTAAATTTAATAGGTATAAATTTTGTTAAGTTTAGGGTATATTAATATTGTTTTATTATAGTTGTATTGTGTTTTATATTAGTAAAATCTATATGTGTATTAGGATATGTATTAGGATAGTCCGTGGTAACCTAGGGTGCCACCTGAAAATCAGCGTTGCAGTATTTTATATAAGATGCTTCAACTTATTGCTGAGGTGGCTGCCCTTTGACCACGTAGTTTGTAAGTTTTTTATTTTTTTATTTATTAAACTTTGTACCTTTTAATTTCTTTGTGGTCAATAAAACTTGATTTATTTATTTATTTATTTATTAAAGCCTATTATAGCCTTCCTCGATAAATGGACTGTTACTGAAATATTTTTGAAATCGGTCCAGAAGTTACTGAGATTAGCGCATTCAAACAATCAAACAAACGAACTCTTCAGTTTTATATATTAAGTATAGAAATACAGATATAACTTAAAATACATACTTAAATGCAAATATACACTCAGGCTCGACAAACAAACAAATTATATTTTATAATTAATGTATAGAAACCGGCTATACTCACGTGTTATTTTATCGGATGAGCCCGACTAGTTAGCTAGCCCGATAAAATAACACGTGAGTATAGCCGGTTTCTATACATTAATTATGAATTCCACTCACGATAGTTTAAATTCAAAAATTATAATTTGTAAAATCGATAATAATTTAAACAAAATAATGGTAGAAAGTCGTGAGTAGTTCGCGGGACGAGTAATTAAAATTTTGACATATACGTCAAACTCATATCCGCGCACTCAAATTCAAAAAAACCTGTCGTTATTATCCTCCTGCCCTTATCCCACTCTAAGTCGGGTTGGCACAACATGTTACAAACATGTTGTCATATGATTTGTCATATTTTACGACCGGTCGCCTGCCTGACGTCAACTTACCTTAGTCGCCTTTTACTACACCTCGGTAAGAAATGAGGTTGGTCTATTCTACTCAGCCGGATACCACGCGGCAGTAAAAATAAAACCTGCCGTTATATTTTCCTAAAATCGTTCAAATCTGCTACGAGGCATAAATCTAAGACTGTTTGACAAGAATCAAACCAAAATCCACGTACCTTTAGAAGTGCCTTCCATCAAATTGAGCGAGGTCTGTTGCATGGCGTAGAAATCGTCCGAGGGCGGCAGACCGCTGGCGCTGAGACCTCCTATGTTGGCCAGACCCCCTAGGCCCCCTAAACCTCCTAGACCCCCTAGACCACCCAGTCTGGCTAGATCTACACTGGGTCCGGCCGCGGTAGTCGTGGCAGGCGGTTTTTGAGCTATAATTAAAGTTTAACAACAATAAATATATAATCGGGAAGTAAGTAAGTCAATTTAAATGTCAATCTATACTTATTGAGCTATGATAGACCAGCGGTAACACCGTGCGATTCTCAAGGAAGTCACGGGTTCGATCCCGGGCAGACACCAATGAGTTGTTCTGTTAAAACTTATGTGTCTAATTGATAATTGCAATTTATCACACGCTTTTCGGTGAAGGAAAACATCGTGAGGAAACCTGCATATCTCTAGAGAATTCTGGAGATATGTGTAACCTACCAATCATTGGAGCAGCGTGGTAGATCTTAGCTCCAATCCTTCTCTCCAAAAACGGAGAGAGGAGGCATATGCCCAGCAGTGGGATAGTAACAGGCCGCTACTTTACTTTATTATACTTATTATAAAACACTAAATAATATTAAAATTGTTTTGCTATAATCCGCGATGAAGTAAAATATATCTATACTTATAATAAATCTGTAGAGAGGTCAATTCTGTAACTGGAATATATTTGCAAAATAACTATCAGGGGGTGATTAGGGATCGATACTGATGCCAAAAATGCAATCAGTAAAATTTTTGTCTGTCTGTCTGTCTGTCTGTATAACCGTTATAGAAACAAAAAGTACACGACGGATTTTAACGAAACTCAGTACAATTGTTTTTCATACTCCTGGGCTGGTTATAGTATACTTTTCATCACGCTACAATCAATAGGAGCAGAGCAGTGAACGGAAATGTCGGGAAAACGGGAGAAGTTACTCCATTTTTTAAGCTTCCGTCGCGTGTGCAACCTTGATGGTTAAAGCTACACAGAAATCATGTATGACGGAAATGTTCTCCTTAAAATTATATAAAAAATATCCCACAAAAGCATATGTCTATCTTTTATGGTTGACTCACAATAACACGTGTAACTCCCGATAGCTTAGCAGTTCGAAGCTTTCTGGTTATATTTGTCTACTCCTACGTTTATATCACTCTCAGTCATCCCTAAATAAAAAGTGAATAGTATTAACCATTATATAAAAAAAGAATCATTGAAATCGGTATAGAAACACCAAAGTTATACATGAAATACGCTAATAATAAGCCATCGCGCGTGAATAATGAATAATGCTATAAGGATTATCACTACATAGTATAAAACAAAGTCACATTCTTTGTTTGTCCCTATATCCCTATGTATGCTTAAATCTTTAAAACTACGGAACAGATTTTGATGCGGTTTTTTTAATAGATAGAGTGATTCAAGAGGAAGGTTTATATGTATAATAACATTCAATGTGGAGTAGAGAAATACTGTAATTTTTGAGGTTTCTAATGTGATGTCGTAAATAATTACTTTTTTTTCCGCTTACATTGCGAACACAGGCTAAGCCCTACGAGATTTATCAAAATAATGTACTAAGTATTTGTACACATTGAAAAGGTCTACAGAAAAGTCCGCGATGGTATATGACTATCTCTTATGGATAACCCACAATAGCACTTTTTGTCATTAACTTACTTTTACGAAAAATAATGCCTTATTTTCGAAGCAATTTTTATACAATATAGCATTAATCCTTATCCAATTAAGTACCTTAAATACACTGTTGATTTAATATAGATCAATATGGCCGTTTACAGCATGTAATTTAAATGATCATTTTCGAAGATATCACAGATTTAAAATCCCGCGAGGAGGCCGCGCTTCGCCCTATAGTACTCTGAATTTAGCAGCGATCGGACGCGCAACTAAATGTCGCTCTTTTAAGAGTAACCTCTAAAGAAAACATGTTTGTATTGTCTAATGATAATAAAGCTATGAATGTTGTATATAAAGACATTTTGTAATTGATTTTAAACATAAAATATATAGGGAAAAATGTAAATATGTAGTATATGAATTTAGATATTAGATATAGCAGGAAATCTTCTTGGTATAGGGAAAGGCGAATTGTTTTTCTTCAAATTTAACGCGTGCGGGCCACGGGCAGTAATGAATACCTAAATTAAAACTACTGGATCAATTTTAATCATTTTTTTCACTGAGTGGCATAGGCTATATATTTTATACCCGTGCGAAGCAGGGTAGGCCGCTAGTATATATATATATGCTTAATGTAGAGTGGACAATCCGTTTTTTTTTCCAGATACATGCAAGATTCGTAAAAACACATGTACAAACCTCCACCACAATACACAAGCACTATACGCGGATTATAGCAAAATAAAATTTTGCTCGGTAATTTATTAAAAACTAGCGGCCTACCCTGCTTCGCACGGGTATAAAATATATAGCCTATGTCACCCAGTGAAAAAAATGATTTTAATTTAGGTATTCATTACTGCCCGTGGCCCGCACGCGTTAAATTTGAAGAAAAACAATTCCCCTCTACCAAGAAGATTTCCTGCTATATCTAATATCTAAATTCATATACTACATATTTACATTTTTCCCTATATATTTTATGTTTAAAATTAATTACAGAATGTCTTTATATACAACATTCATAGCCTTGTTATCATTAGACAATACAAACATGTTTTCTTTAGAGGTTACTCTTAAAAGAGCGACATTTAGTTGCGCGTCCGATCGCTGCTAAATTCGAAGTGCTATAGGGCGAAGCGCGGCCTCCTCGCGGGATTTTAAATCAGTGATATCTTCGAAAATGTTCATTTAAATTACATGCTGTAAACGGTCATATTGATCTATATTAAATCAACAATGTATATAAGGTACTTAATTGGATAAGGATTAATGGCTATATTGTATAAAAATTGCTTCGAAAATAAGGCATTATTTTTCGTAAAAAGTTAATGATAAAAAATGCTATTGTGGGTTATCTATAAGAGATAGACATATACTATCGCGGACTTTTCTGTAGACCTTTTCAATGTGTACAAATACTTAGTACATCATTTTGATAAATCTCGTAGGGTTTTAGGTAGCCTGTGTTTGCAATGTAAGCGGCAAAAAGTAATTATTTACGACATCACATTAGAAACCTCAAAAATTACAGTATTTTTCTACTCCATATGGAATGTTATTATACATATAAACCTTCCCCTTGAATCACTCTATCTATTAAAAAAACCGCATCAAAATCTGGGATATAAGGGACAAACAAAGAATGTGACTTTGTTTTATACTATGTAGTGATAATCCTTATAGCATGATTCAGTATTCACGCGCGATGGCTTATTATTAGCGTATTTCATGTATAACTTTGGTGTTTCTATACCGATTTCAATGATTCTTTTTTTATACAATGGTTAATACTATTCACTTTTTTATTTAGGGATGACTGAGAGTGATATAAATGTAGGAGTAGACAAACATAACCAGAAAGCTTCGAACTGCTAAGCTATCGGGCGTTACACGTGTTATTGTGAGTCAACAATAAAAGATAGACATATGCTGTCGTGGGATAGTTTTTATATAATTTTAAGGAGAACATTTCCGTCATACATGATTTCTGTGTAGCTTTAACCATCAAGGTTGCACACGCGACGGAAGCTTAAAAAATGGAGTAACTTCTCCCGTTTTCCCAACATTTCCCTTCACTGCTCTGCTCCTATTGATTGCAGCGTGATGAAAAGTATACTATAACCAGCCCAGGAGTATGAAAAAAAATTGTACCGAGTTTCGTTAAAATCCGTCGAGTAGTTTTTGTTTCTATAACGGTTATACAGACAGACAGACAGACAGACAGACAGACAGACAGACAGACAGACAGACAGACAGACAAAAATTTTACTGATTGCATTTTTGGCATCAGTATCGATCCCTAATCACCCCCTGATAGTTATTTTGGAAATATATTCCAGTTACAGAATTGACCTTTCTACAGATTTATTATAAGTATAGATAAAAAAAAGAAACTTAAAAAAAATTAGGTAGGTGGGGCTAGGGTACTTGGTTGACCAAGCAGAGTTAATTTTTTACAAAATAAAAAAAATACTTAATTTAAAAGCAAAAAAATAAATGGCTAGGTGGGGCTCGATCCTAGGTATTTTCAGTTCTAGAGACCGCCCGTTACCTGTATAAGCTACGATGACCATTTACGGCAAAAATAGTGTTTTATATTCAATGTAAATTTAAGTATTTTTTTAATGCCAAAAACAGGGATAAAACGATTTTTTTTAAATAGAACTTAGCTAGATCGATTTTTCTCTCTCTCTACATGCTGAATTTCAATCGATTTTTACCTACATGGTGAATTTCAGGAAAATGAAATGAATGAATCGGGTATAAGATTCTATAATAAAATTCCGCAATCAATTTTAACTTTGCCGTTACAGCAGTTTAAAAACACTAGTAAGGAGAGGCTGATACAGAAAGCCTACTATACTGTTGAGGATTATTTGGACGATAAAAATGCGTGGATATAAATATTGTTCGACCCTGTACAAGATAGAAACATTAAATGTAACTAGTATTAAGAATTGTATTTTTTTAAAAGAGCAACCGCCGAGTTTCTTGCTGGCTCTTCTCGGTAGGAACAGCTTTCCGAACCAGCAGTAGAGTTGACGATTGAATAGCACTTGTTTACAAGTTTATTTGAATAAAGAATATTTTGAATTTGAATTTGAATGGTTGAAGCCGTTTTCGAGATTCCGAATACATATACAAACAAGATTAACTCATTTAAATATTAAAGATAGACAAGTATGAATTAAATTGACTCACTGGGCGCTGCAGACTTCTGTACTGCCTGCGTGACAAGCTGCCGCTTGAGGATATCCGGCGTGACATCGTCCTCTTCATCGGAATCGGTCAGTCCGTACTTGCTGAAATGCTCCACCTTTTGGAAAAATCCATGCTATTAATAAATAGGATAGATCTCTGTCATAGGGATAAGTTGACCTTTATACACTTTTTTTTACCAATAATGTGTTTTTTCCAACATTTTTTATGGTACATAAATAAATAAATAAATAGTAACTGGTTGACGGAGCGTTGCTCGGTAATTTAAAAAAAAATATTGGGTAGGTGGGGCTCGATCCTAGGTATTTTCATCTCTAGAGACCACCCAATTACGGAATAAGTTATGCTGACTTGACGGTTTTCGGCAATTTGTTTTTTTATTAAAACCTAGCTAGATCGATTTTTCCTTTCCGAAACCTTCTGCATGCTGAACTTCAGGAAAATCGTTAGAGCCGTTTCCGAGATTCCGAATACATATATAGACACTTACACATACGGTCGTCCGTCCCTAAAGTAAGTAAATTAATACTTGTGTTATGGACAGACAACTGGTGAATATATACAGTCAGGAGCAAAACTGAGTCAATGTACTGACTTTTACTATAACATCGAATATTTTAATTATTACCACTCTCATTTTCAATTTTGCATATTTTTATGAAAAACTACAGCTTATTAAGTACACGATCCGCATTAGAAATTTTTGATATTTATAGTTTCGAGCTATGAAATAATTTCCACCGGCTGACTCACTTTTGCACCGCGTCCAAAACGCCTACTGTATGTCAGTATATTCACATTTTTTTAAATTGTTAGAGTTAATATAAATAAACAGTTTTGCTTTGTCTGGTTCAAAGACTTTTATCAAAGTCGTATTGACGCCCATCATGAACGGTTGAAGCCTTTTTTTTATTTGTAAGACTATTCAACAGAATCATGGAAGCGATTTCAACGAATAGTATAAAATCGATCAAAAACTTATTTGAAATAAAAAAATCCACAAGATTTATCGCTAAATAGTGAAATATTAGTCAATCAACAGTTTTAAGAATTTAAAAAAATAATAATACCCTGTGCACAATAATGTCGGTAGTCGATCAAAAAAGTTATCCGTGAGAGATGTGAGAAAAGTGGTCCTCTATTTTGAGTCTGTTCGAGCATACTTAGCTTCCGAAGCAATAAAAATGTTGAAGAACTATATAGGCACAGTGATTAGGAGGTGTACTGTTCCTCGAGCCTTGCACAATGCCAATTTCCGAGCTGTTGAGAGAAAAAAAAGCCGCTTCCTAGTAGAAAAATGTCAAAGCAAGAAAACAATTTATGGAACAACACTTAAACTGGACTTATATAATTGGATGAGAGTCATATAGTCAGATGAGACTAAAATTACAGATACAGTACTGATGGTCGTCCATGGAATAGGACAAGAAACGAAAAGATTATATACAAACTGTAAAACATGGTGGTGGTAATATTAAATCGTGGGGCTGCATAACAGCTTACGGCGTTGGGTCAATACATATTTAATAAATTTTAATTGAAGGGAATATGAGTGGAGAGATGTACTGGAGATTTCTGAGAACACATCTGTTTGAAGCTGTTGAAAATATGCCATCCTGAAAATGAAGAAATATTTCAACACAGGAACGATCCGACGAACACACGTCACAAATAGTGAAAGGTTCGCTCGACAAGAAACTTAAATTAAATTTAATTAAATGTTTTAAGATCTGGCCATGGCCATCTTAACGTCCTATTAAGTCCGGATGTTAACCTAATGAAAATCCGTTGAAAATCTGTGCTCACATCTGAAAAGCAAACTTTTCAGTGAATATGAAGCTTCACCATCGAACTTCAACGATTTACGCAACCTGGTTCAAGAACAGTGGTACAAAATTTCATCTGGCTGTTGTCAAAACTTGTCAAAAGTCCCAAGAACAGATTAACTGTCTTGAAATAGGCGACGGGTCTTTGGACGAAATATTGAAGTCCCGAATTGAATGTATTTCACAAGTGGTGCAAAAGTGAGTCAGTCGAGGATAATTTTACTATAACTATAACACTATAAAAACCTTAAATTTTTGTGCGGATCGTGTGCTTGATAAGTTGTAGTTTTACATAAAAATATGCAGAATTCAAAATGAGTTTGGTAATAATTAATATATTCGATGTTATAGTCAAAGTCAGTACATTGACTCAGTTTTGCTCCTGACTGTAGTTTTAAATAAACACTGACATACTGTGTATATATTGTGATATACTGGGTGTATATTTGTATTTAAGTATGTATTTTAAAAATATATAAGTATATATTCACCAGTTGTCTGTCATAACACAAGTATTAAGTTACTTACTTTGGGGACGGACGACCGTGTGTGTAAGTGTCCCATATATTTATTTATTTATTTAAAAAAACATACACACAGACTCGAAGAACGAACACAATGTTTTATAGGAAGTATTGACAAACGGGGGGCATCGAACCCACAACTCGCGGATCTGCAGGCAGGAGCGCAATAAAGAAATCGTTAGATAAATAAATACCCATACAAGAGAGGAGTGATGAAACCTAACTATACAAAAAGTAATATATTTTTTTATGAAAATAAAACCTTTCTTTATGCTTTCTCCTTTCAAGGAATAATTTTCCGAATCAGCTTAAGTTAAGGGCTCAAAAAAACTTTTAAATGCCAAATTGATTAATAATTTTCATAACAGACATTATAACCGTTGGGCCATCGCGTCTAAAAATTCACGTACTTATTTAAATTTAAAAAAAACTTAATTTTCATCTCACCCTGAACACCCAGCTTCCGGTCTGCGGACGGTACTCTATGAACTTGGTGTCGTGCTTGTCGCACACGCGCCTCAGTTTCCCCTCGTAGTCCATCTTCAATAACCTGCATGGGAAACCATAAACAGTCTACTAGGTATAGGCAACCATAAAAAATCTACACTGGATGGGAAACTTTAAACAATCTACACTATATATTAAAAACATAAATAGCGTATGACTAGGTCTTATAATGATTATTGTTTGTCGGGTGTATGTAATCCTGATATATTTTTTGATAAATTACCATTGTTTAGGAAACATCTAGTGTTAATAAAGTCTCATCAGCGATCATTATAACCGATTAGCGATCATTATATATATTTATTACTATTTTTTCACAACTATTTAAAATTTGTAATATATATATATGTTTAAATTAAGTTAGTTAGAAATTGTCTGTTATTCATATTTATGCCTGTAATAGACTTAGATACGAACTTTAGTTTTTAATGATTGTTGGACAAACTTATATATAAGTTGTTGGCGTAATAAATAAATAAATAAACAGTCCAAATATCAATATATACCATTAACAGTCTACTGCACAGAGTAAGCCATAAACAGTCTACACTGTAGTGAAAACTACAAATAATCTACACTGAATGGGAAGCCATAAACAGTCTACACTATACATGATTCCATAAACAGTCTGCACTAGTTAAGTTGATATTTATTAATACTGTATCCATTTAAATTGCTTTCTAAACACCTGCTTCCACTAACTCACGGGTACTAAGTCACTATTTTTCAATAAATACACTGAAGATCTAAGATGTATCATTTCGGTACTTACCTGTCGGGTTCAGCTATTGGTCTTCGCTCGGTCTTGTCCCGGGGCCAGACCCGCTCCAGGGTGACTATGGCGCGCCGGTTCAGACCCTCGCCGACTGGTGGCTTGGCCTCATCCTCCGGATATATGATCACCTCCTTGTTCAGGAAGTGGACTGGACAACAAAAATATTATCATATCATCATCATGTCTCCTGGGATAACATCATGTCTCCTGAAGAACCTTCGAGGATTCGAAGTATTTAAGTAAATTCTTTCTAGAAGATCGTTATATCTTCTAGAAAGAGGGAGATGGTTTAAAAATAGGGCGTTCGGTCTTATACTGTTGAGGACAATGTTTTTGATAAAAAAGCTTGGATTTAAATAACAAGCAGCTACGCACTAGATTATATTGTAAATTTTGATTTGTTATCAATTACAAAAACATCATTGAAATATTTAATTTCCAAAAAAGAGTGACCACCGAGTTTCTTGCTGGTTCTTTACGATAAGCACTCTTCCAAACCAGTCGTAGTTTCGTTGCAATATGACGATTCAAAAGTGCCTGTAAAAGCCAATTTGAACAGAGAATTATTTAATTTGAATTCCCCAAAAGAAGAATTCTCCAATACTACCCTCGAGGTCCCATTGAGAGGAAATTAGTCAATTTCCCCTAAAGAGAGGAGGACCTAAAATGTTGGACCACAATAACATGAAGGATCTTCATCGCGGATTATAGCAAAATAATTTTATTATTACTTTTGTATTATGGATCTCCGCAAAGTAACGCCTAAATCTATGAATTATAGTCCTAATTGCCAATTATCTAACCCAAATACTCATCTTGTTCAACCGATGGTCGTCCACTGCTGGACATAGGTCACTTAACAGAATCTCCACACCACAACTTGTGCGCTTGGATCCAACGGCTTCCCACGACCTTAGAGGTCGTCAGTCAACCTCGTAGAGGCTGCGTTTAGCGCTGCGTGGTCAGCATTCCGACATCATAAGACCCAACGCCCATCGGTTCTCCGCATTATGTTCTGCCCATCGCCACTTCAGCTTCGCGATACGCTGAGCTATACCGACTCTGGTTCTACGGATCTCCTCATTCCTGACCACGTAGAGATACTCCCAGCATAGCTCGCTCCATCGCCAGCCGAGTGACTCTAAGCTGCTGAGTAGTCATTCCAACACGATAAGGCCCCAACGACCATCGGTTCTCCGCAGTATGTTCCGCCTATCGCCACTTCAGCTTCGACACACTGAGCAATACCGACTGAGCAGAAGTAGATGCTCTTGCCGAATGAATTTTACTCTAATTAATTATACCACCAGTGGAACATCATACGAGATTCCTTTAGGTTGCGCAACATCAGACCACCCATCAATAAGCTGATGCTGCGTTTACGTTGACCGTGTTTGGGTGGTGACGTAACTAGATGCATCGACCGCCTCGGGGGTCTTTTCAGATGGGCGTCCGATAAACCCCGTTCGGAACGCCGAAAAGGTCCCCAAGTGATACTTAATACTCACCTAAGCTATCCAAATCCAATCCGGTGACATTTATCTCACAGTCGTAGTACACGTTGCCGTAATTCTTTCGGCCGATGGTGAGATGTGGTACCACGCAGGATACATCCGGCCTCATATAATCTGTGAAAAGAATTTTAATGTATTTAAATTGAAAATCTTTAATATTTAAATGAGTCAATCTTGTATATATATAGTATACATGCAAATCATGTGACAGCATGTTTATAACATGTTGTGCCGACCCCACTTAGAGTGGGATAAGGGCGGGAAGATGAAGATAACTTACTTATCATTTCCTCCAGAGACGGTATGGTGTAATAGCCTGGTCTAGTGAGCTTAACGCCGGCCGGATGTGGCGGCGCTTCGCAGGGAGCAACGTGTTCACCCTCGGAAACTATGGGAAATAAACACCATTAAAAATCCTACTAACATTATAAATGCGAAAGTTTGTGAGTACGGATGTATGTTGTAACAGGCATTACAACTGAGCACTGCCTGTTAAACAGACACCATACTGAGACCATACCATAATGAGAGTACTTTAAATAAATTGTCGATTTAATATAGATCAATATGGCCGTTTACAGCATGTAATTTAAGTGAACATTTTCGGAGATATTACAGATTTAAAATGCCGCGAGGAGGCCGCGCTTCGCCCTATAGCACTTCGAATTTAGCAGCTATATGTCGCTCTTTCAAGAGTTTGTTTAACGACAAGGAAGCTGTGAATGTTGTATATAAAGACATTCTGTAATTAATTGTAATAATAAAATTGATAGGGAAAAATGTAAAAATAAATAAGTAAATATGTAGTTTATGAATTTAGATATTCCAAAGATAGCAGGAAATCTTCTTAGTATAGGGAGAGGGGAATTGTTTTTCTCCAAATTTAACGCTTGCGGGCCACGGGCAGTAATGAATAAATCAAAACTACTGGATCGATTTTAATCATTTTATTACACTGAGTGACATGGGCTATATATTTTATACCCGTGCGAAGCAGGGGCAGGCCGCTAGTATAACTATATAAGTGTGTGTTTAATAAATTAGAGTTTCCGTGCTATCATAGTTGAGAGTAAGAAGAAATTGTTTGATTGTATATTTACCTTGTTGCGTATAAACAGATAAATGTTAAATTTCATGTTAAGCTGGTTGTAAAGGAATGATGACTGAGAGGCAAACTGTTTCTTCTTGAATAAATCTTCTTGAATAACAGAAGATGCTGCGTGCCCAGAATGTGGGAAGAAACAAGTCTTCACCTTATGGCTTAGTGCCCTATGCGTGGGAGAACTCACAAAATGCCATAGGGGTATTTTGTGACTTATCCAAAGCATTTGATTGCGTTCAACACGAAATTTTATTGCTAAAGCTTGGCTATTATGGCATTAAAGACAATGCACTTCGTCTCGTTGCATCGTACCTTCACAGCCGGATTCAAAGAGTGTGCATTAATGATGTGCAGTCATCCGGAACGGCCTTAGTTATGTGCCTCAAGGATCAATCCTTGGTCCCTTTCTGTGTTTAGTTTATATAAATGATTTACCATATTTTATTCATAATATTTGCGATATTGTACTGTTTGCGGATAATACATCATTAATTTTTAAAGTAAATAGAAATGACAATAATATTGACGAAGTAAACAGGGGTTTATCGCAAGTAGCTCATTGGTTCAGGCTAAATAATTTGGTACTGAACTCGAATAAAACTAAATGTATTGAATTTGCATTACCTAATGCTGCAAAAACAGCAAATAGACTATTTTTGGGAGTATCCTTGGATACAAAACTCCAATGGAGCACACACATAACAATTCTTGCAGGGAAACTGAGTTCGGCGGCCTACGCTGTTCGAAAGATAAAACAATTCACAGACGTCGAAACAGCAAAACTTGTTTATTTTGCCTACTTCCATAACATTATGTCTTATGGAATATTGCTATGGGGTAAATGCGCGGATAGTGAAAAAATTTTTGTTTTACAAAAAAGAGCTATACGTGGCATTTATAATTTAAGACCGCGTGATTCCCTGCGAGAGAAGTTTAAGGAAACAGGTATTCTTACATTTGCTTCACAGTATATTTTAAGCAATTTAATTTATGTACATAAAAATATAAATAATTATAAAACGATAGATGATGTATACAATAGACAAAGCAGGAACCGACATAAGCTTGCGGCTCCTGCTTTGCGCCTTGCAAAAGTACGTAACTCGTTTGTGGGTTTTGGTATAAGATTCTATATTAAAATTCCGCAATCAATTTCAGCTTTGCCATTACAGCAGTTTAAAAACACTGTTAAAAAGAGGCTGATACAGAAAGCCTACTATACTCTTGAGGATTATTTAGAAGATAAGAATGTGTGGATATAGCTCTCTTTGAGCCTGTACAAGACAGTAACGACATAATGTAAATAGTATTAAGAATTATATTTTTAAAAGAGCAACCGCCGAGTTTCTTGCTGGCTCTTCTCGGTAGGAACAGCTTTCCGAACCAGCAGTAGAGTTGACGATTCAAAAGCACTTGTTTACAAGTTTATTTGAATAAAGAATATTTTGAATTTGAATTGAAAAACGCAATTTTTTTATCAACCTATCACGCCACTATCCACGCAAACAAAGTTGCGTGGTAAAGTTAGTTCATTTATATTTATTAATAACAAGTTGTGCCTGCGACATCGCCTGCTAAGAAATCAGTGTAATAATATAAATTTTTATTTTTAATTGAAATTTTGAACATAAAAGTAAATTCAAATTCAAATAATTCTTTATTCAAATTGGCCTTTACAAGCACTTTCGAATCGTCAAATTACAATGAAGCTGAAGCTACCACTGGTTCGGAAAGGTGCTCTTACCGAGAAGAACCAGCAAGAAACTCGGCGGTCACTCTTTTCAAAATCGAGTTTTACAATAATGGCTTAATTAAGAACAAATTAAAAAATTAATTAGTAACATTTGAATTTAAACTATCGTGAGTTGTATTCATAATTAACTCGACAGTCAGGCTTGAAACAAGTCGGGCTCATCCAATAAAATAATACGTGAGTATGGCCGGTTTCTATACATTAATTATAAAAGTACCAATTATTTTGAGTTAACCAAAAGAGATAGAGTTATGCTGTAGCTGACTTTTTTGTAATATTTATGTAGATCTACAATTCCCTAGTACATTACTTTAGTATATCTCTATTGGTTTACGCGAAAATCACTCCCTTAACTTTACTTAATTGACATAAAACCGTTACATTCTATTAACTTAAACCTTTTGGAAGAATGGCACTACCTTTTTTTATTTATTTATGATATAGGATGGCAAACGAGCATGCGGTTTACCTTAAAGTAATCACCGCAGCCCACAACCTCTCGCAGAGCGAGTGCGTTGCCGTCCTTTAAAAAAGTGGAAAACACGTTTTTTGAAGGTACTTATGTCGTACCGATCCAGAAACACCGCAAAAGGGAGATTGTTCCATAAAATGGTGCGCGGAATGAAATTATTCGAAAACCGCACTGTAGTGGATCGCTAAGCATCCAGATGGTGAAGATGATATTTTAACCTGTGACGTACAGTACGGTTATGGAATTCAGCGGCAGGTAAAACTGCACAAAAATCCGTTCAATAGATTTTGAAAAAATCATTTTGATTTATAATAAGCATAGATAGATAATAACCATGTAGTCCGCGTATTCGATGCCCCACCTTCTGACATTCCGCGGTCCCAGAGATACCACCAGACCAATGGCAACAGAAGTTCAGCCCGTCGACACGGTATGGACCTTGGGACCGGTCAAATGATTCAGTCAATTCGAAGATATTACAGATTTAAAATGCCGTGAGGAGGCCGCGCTTCGCCCTATAGCACTTCGAATTTAGCAGCTTTATGTCGCTCTTTCAAGAGTAACCACTAAAGAAAACATGTTTGTATTGTCTAATGACAAAAAAGCTGTGAATGTTATATATAAAGACATTCTGTAATTAATTGTAAAAATATAATACATAGGGAAAATGTAAAAGTAAATAATTAAAAATGTACTATATGAATTTAAATATTCCAAAGATAGCAGGAAATCTTCTTGGTATAGGGAAAGGAAATTGTTTTTCTCCAAATTTAACGCTTGCGGGCCACGGGCAGTAATGAATAAATCAAAACTACTGGATCGATTTTAATCATTTTTTTCACTGACTGACATGGGATATATATTTTATACCCGTGCGAAGACGGAGCGGGGCCGCTAGTCCATATTATTATATATATGATATTGTTATATGTTATTGGTATGTTTTTGTTTTAATGTGTTATGTGTTAAACATTAGTTTTAGTTAACGAACGACCCAAATCGGAAAGTTATTAAACTTTCCGATTTGGGTCGTGGAGTCTATCTCCTGATGATGCTTCGGTTGCGGGGCGAAACGATTGTTGAGTTTGTGATAGTGAACGTATGTAGTGCTTGTGTATTGTGGTGGCGGTGGTGGAGGTTTGTGCATGTGTTTTTACGACTCCTGCATGTATCAGGTATGATAACCGATTGTCCACTCTACATTTATATATATTTTCTATTTTACTTCATCGCGGATTATAGCAAAATAATTTTACTATTACTTTTGTATTTTTTTTTTTTTCCGCGGGGCGGAAAAATCCCTAAAGGACGCTCACCAGCCCGTACTGGTAAGAAGTGTCCGATTTGCACGGACTAAACGACCTCCCCCTGCTCGCCTAGGCCAATTCCCTCCTATTCGCCTATTCCCTCTCCTCTCTTTTTAACATTATGTGTTTTAACATATTTCCACACTTTTGCCACTCCAACTCGCTCGATAACATGCGCCTTACCATGTTGTCTTAAGCCCTCATCATGGGTTCCTTGTACAGCATTTCTATCGTATGTGAATTCGCTGCACTCGAAAATGGCGTGTCTAGGGGTATCTTTCTCTCCAGAGAAGTAACATTTTTCAGTTCTCGCTTTTCCAATCGCAAAGAGGTAAGTATTAAATACCCCATGCCCAGTCAGCGCCTGTGTGGTCCAGCGGTCAACTTCTCCATGCTTTCTCGTATGCCATTCCTTTAGGTTTTTGATTAATTACTCTTGTATTATGGATCTCCGCAAAGTAACGCCTAATTCTATAAATTATATTGCTATATGTTATTGGTATGTTTTTGTTCTACTGTGTTATGTGTTAAAGTTTAGTTTTAGTTAACAACTGTGTATCACAGAAGATGAAATAAACGTTCTTTCTTTCTTATATAACTCACCGGAAAATGTGTCTATGTTCTCTTTATCCTCTATGCTTCTGTCGGTGCGAAGTCCGATATCTCGAGCAGAGTTCTCCGCAGAGTCCAGACTCATTTGCGACGGTTTACGGAGAGGTTTCGTCGTCAACCTGAAACCAAATATGATATTACTAGCTTTTACCTTTATTTAATACTTTTATTTTTTACAGTTATTAACGCCGTGTGGTATCCGGCTGAATAGAATAGTACCACCCTCTTTTCTTACCGAGGTGTCGTAAAAGGCGACTAAGGTAAGTCGACCCGCCGTGTGGTATCCGGCTGAGTAGAATAGACCAACCTCATTTCTTACCGAGGTGTCGTAAAAGGCGACTAAGGTAAGTTGACCCACCGTGTGGTATCCGGTTTAGTAGAATAGACCACCCTCTTTCTTACCGAGGTGTCGTAAAATACGACAGAGGTAAGTTGATGTCAGGCAGGCGGCCGGTCGTAAAAACGCAGCCAAATGATGTGACAGCATGTTTATAACATGTTGTGCCGACCCCACTTAGAGTGGAATAAGGGCAGGAAGATGATGATTTTTTACAGTTATTACACTAGAGGTGAGGAGCCAGCGTAAAATCATCATAATTCCCCTGCCCATTATTCCACTCTAAGTAGGGTCGGCACAACATGGTATAAACATGTCCGCCTGTCTGACGTTAACGTACCTTAGTCGCATTTTACGACACCTCGATAAGAAATGAGGGTGGTCTATTCTACTCAGCCGGATACCACACGACGGGAATGGTTTAAACCGGTGAACAGCCCTCTTGTGGGCGTGGCCATCAAGTTGGGAAACACTGGGACAACGTACAGTCGCAAACAACAATAAAATTAAAAAGTATTAAACACATATAGACACACAAACACACGCACACACATGCACCTACGCACGCACGCGCACACACACACCAACCAACATCCACACACACCCACCCACACACACACACACACACACACACACACACACACACACACACACACACACACATACACACACATACACACCACACTATTATGTAAATAGCTGTAGATTATATAAAATAAAATAGGTTGAAAAACGCGAAATTTATTTGTCAATCAACTTACCAACTGGCGCGCCGTTCAGATATTTGAGGTGGCAATTCTTTGTCTGTAATAAATAAAAAAAATTTAAATTTATCGTACAGATTTTTTTTATATAGCCTTTTATTGTGTCCTTAATGAGTTATATAAATTTTTTTTTTAATTTTATTTATAATTTATTTACTTTATTCGTAGATTATTTTAATATTATAATTTCTATTTCAATTTTTCGTACAGATAGTGAAGTTTTATTCAAGGTAAGATAGCTTTCAAAAATGGTTGCCTGTAAAGTCGGTTTTACGGGCAAAGATTTTACGTGACAACGTCTTTTTCTCAGTAGAATATTTATTGATATGAATATTATTAAATTGCACAATTGGAACAAGGAATTGAATGAAAATAAGAATTGCACAAATTTTAACTATAGAAATATAATTCATGTTTGAGTGGGAGAGAGACGCAAGGCATTCGCCAGTCCGGCGGGCCTCTCTTTCGTTCGGTGACTCATCGTAACATACGTGAGCGGGCGTTACACTTTTTCATGAGTGACTCCAAGCCGCAATCTAATTTAAGACGTTGTCACGTCAAAAAAAGGTTTAAATTAAGTGTTAAAAATATAATACAGTACAAATATAATACATTTCATACAGAACTGCGGTTTAATAATGTAGAATTAAAAATATTTACAAGATTGACCACCGAGTTTATTTCTGCTTCTCGTTAAGAGCAACATTCCGAACCAGTTGTAGCTTCATTAATCATATTGATTGACGATTCAAAAGTGCTTGAAAGAGCTTATTTGAATAAAGATTATTTTGATTTGATATATATACACACACACATATATATATATATATATATATATATATATATATATATATATATATATATACATACAAGATCAACTCATTTTAATATTAAAAGATACACATAAACCGTCTTCATTAATCGCGCTATCTATTGGTGAAATTTGCATGATATTCCGTTCAGTAGTTTTGAACTTTATCGCAAACAAACATACGGACGAACCTGATTTTATATGTAGAGAGAGCAACTAACTTTTGTTTTTAAAGATTATGTAACTTAACTACTAGTATCAATAAAAGAAATATTCTAAATCAGTTTTATTGTTTTTATAAGAAATGCAAAAAATATCATTAAAGCAAACTCTCATCCGCTATCCGCGGGCTAGTTGCTAATGACAGCGGCTGTCACATCTCCCACGTCAAAATGGCGCGAAAGGCTGTGGCAAGATGTGACGTCATGGCTTGCTTGCTTGCTTGCAATAGCGACATGGCGGCGTTGTTACAATTATAAGAATTAGGTTTCAAATGTCCACTTACCCAAATCCGGGTATAGTCTGGGCGTTGGCTCGCCGTCCATTGGTTTCTCTTTTTCACTCCACGACTGTTTCGACGGACCCAACCTGGAATCGACACTAGTATTAAAATTGCGAAAGTCTATCTGTTACGCTTTAACGACTTAACCGCTAGAGCAATAAGTCAATAAAGTCCGTTGGAGCAGTGGGTAGTAACCCCGCGTTTTGCTCCGCGGGTCGCGGGTTCGATTCCCGCCGAGTGCCAACATTTTCTATAAATGAATTTGTTGGTCTTTGAGCCTGGGTGTATATTTGTATTTAAGTATGTATTTAAAAAATATATAAGTATATATTCACCAGTTGTCTGTCTGTAAGTGTCCCATATATTTATTTATTTATTTATTCATCATCCTTCTGCCTTTATCCCTATTAGGGTCAGCACATGTTATAAATAATTTATAGAATTAGGCGTTACTTTGCGGAGGTTTACTTTGAGAATATTATTTTGCTATAATCCGCGAAAAATTTATCGCGGATTATAGCAAAATAATATTCTCATTACTTTTGTTTTACATGTTAGAAACATACTGTCACACGATTTGGCTAGGTATTACGACCGGCCGCTCTCCTTGACGTCAACTTACCTTAGTCATATTTTACGACACCTCGGTTAGTAAGAGGGCGGTCTATTGTACTAAACCGGATACCACACAGTGGGTAAAATTACCTTAGTCGTATTTTACGACACCTTGGTAAGAAAGAATGGTCTATTCTACTCAGCCGGATACCTTACGGCGTCCAATCTAGCATCGATACTAATATACAAATTGTGAAAATCTATCTGTCTGTCACCTTTATACGACTAATTTAGTATTGGCGAAGTTTATTTCAATTGAAGCTTATATACTGGGCTATAATGGATAACAAATCAAATAAAAAAAATCTCTTACTCAATTAAGTTTAATTTTTAATTAGGTCTGTTTAATACTAAGCGTGCAATATATTCACATAATATGTATTAGAATAAGATTCATGGGATTTTGAGTTAATTTTAATATCATAATTGTTATTAAATGTAACTCACCAACTCGCATGCCTGTCGAACATTGCTTGGGAATCTGAAACCATTGAGAAGTCTGTTGTTAAATTCATATTCTTAATCTTGTATGTATTTTTAATATATATATATATATATACAGAGTGGTACCGACAATACGGCATTAATTTTAATCCTAGATAGCTAAGCACCTTAGCAGCCTACATAAAAAAATACAGTTCATTCAATGAAGTACTTTAGCCACAGTATATTATTTTTCATTTTGAAATTAAACATCATGATGTATATAGATCAATGACCGATGGCAGCATGCCATACAAAAATAAACCCTATAAACAATATTATACTCCTCTGTATCAAAAATGTGAAAATGGCCTTGGCCTTGGCCTTGCGGTCACTTTGTATTTCACCGCTCCGTCTGACCTTCGCGGCGATCGTCATATCTACACCGAGCGCCGCACGCGCGCACTACAAGGTGAGTGAACCCTAATGAATGAGCGTGTTTCGCTATTTAAACGTATTTAGTTTGTTAGAATATATATTTCTCTTAAATTCTATATTTAAATACATTGATTTATACCAAAGTAATTTAATACTTCCAAGTGAGCAGTGAAGTTATTTAATGTCGTATCGTCGGTACCACTTTGTATATATTTAGGTTTTATTTAAAAAAAAAATCATTTTATTCCTGTTGTCGGGCACTAAAAAACTGCTATAATTTTATGATAAAACAAGGGATAATTACGCTGTCCTAGTCGTCTTTTACGACACCTCGGTAAGAAATGAGGTTTATCTATTCTACTCATCCGAATACCACACGGCGGGTCGACTTACCTTAGTCGCCTTTTACGACACCTCGGTAAGAAATTCTAAAATGTAGAATTCAAAGCAAAGGATATTTTTAGCTATCAAACGTCATGCTGCAATCTATGCGGCCATCGCACCCGGGTTCGAATCCCACATTTTCGTCGGCGAACTGTTTCAATTTTTAATTTTTTTTATTATTATTTTTTTCTTAATTTTTTTTATATATTTTATTATTTCAAAAATGTTTTTATAACTCAAAAATTTACCCAGGTACTAATTTAACTCACTATTATTGTCGATATCCTTATCCTTCTGCTCAACTCGGGTCGTGACGGGATAACTATCGGGATGCTGGGTGATAGGCTCATCCCGTGGACGCTCGGCGCTCATCTGTTTGGTCTCTTCTATAGATCTATCGAAAATACACATCTCAAATGTTCATTCAAATCGACTATAATAATTTTATTTTAAAGCGACGGCAGCAGAATGGTAAGGGTAACGGGCTAGCGGTACAAGAGGTCGTGGGTTTGAATCTAGGCCATTATACTACCGACGTGAACCCACCACACGTACCCAATGTAAATATAAATAAATAAATATAAATATATCGGACACTTACACACACGGTCGTCCGTCCCCAAAGTAAGTAACTTAATACTTGTGTTATGGACAGACAACTGGTGAATATATACTTATATATTTTTTTAAATACATACTTAAATAGAAATATGCACCCAGGCTCAAAGACCAACAAATTCAACCAAAAAAAATATATATATATATATAATTTATTCACAATTATTTTATTTGAAGCATGTTTTAACAATATTTCGCACATTTTATATTAAAGGGACCTAACTCAAAAGTAATTGTATTAGATACACTGTAATCCTTATTTCAACGCCATTTACGCTGCGAACTATAAAAAAGCTAGTGTTTTCTTGCTCTTCCAAGTAATGGCTGTCTTTAAAAATCACGATTTTTATTTTTCACGGCGAGATTTATTTCCATTTACCACATAACTTTTTTGAATTACGTGACTTTAATACTAAACGAAAAGCTGTGATGGCCTAGCGGTGCGACCGTGTGAATCTGTAGAGACGATCATGGGTTCAAACCCGGGCAGACCCCAATGAGTTTTTCTATTAAAACTTATGTGTCTAATTGATAATTGCAATTTATCACACGCTTTTCGGTGAAGGAAAACATCGTGAGGAAACCTGCATATCTCTAGAGAATTCTAGGGATATGTGTAACCTATTAATCCGCATTGGAGCAGCGTGGTAGGTCTTAGCTCCAACCCTTCTCTCCAAAAATGGAGAGAGGAGGCCTATGCCCAGCAGTGGGATAGTAACAGGCCGTTACTTTATAAATGCGAAAGTTTGTGAGTACGGATGTACGTTTGTTACGTTCACGACGAATCCGCCGAACCAATACGATGAATTTTGGCAGAATTATTCCTTACTAGCAATCGCCAGCGGCTCCGCCCGCGTGGAAAGATTAATACTGTTATATAGCATTTTGACAACCATAAAAATAGTTAAAGTGGGTTATACCATAAATGCTAGACATATTCTGTCGCGGACTTTTATGTAGAACTTTTAAAGGCGAACAAATTTGTAATACGTGATTTTTTAATAACTTTCACCGTTTACTTAACGCAAGGAAAGTTTTAAATTTTGCCGTTTTCGTAATATTTTTTGTTGCTGCTCCTCTCCTATTCATCATACCGTGATGTTATATAGCCTATAGCCTTCCTCGATAAATGGACTATCTTACGCTGAAAGATTTTTCAAAACGGTCCAGTAGTTCCTAATTTTAGCGCGTTCAAATAATCAAACAAATAATATCATCATCCTCCTGCCCTTATCCCACTCTAAGTGGGGTCGGCACAACATGTTATAAACATGTTGTCATATGATTTGGCTGCGTTTTTACGACCGGCCGCCTGCCTGACATCAACTTACCTTAGTCGTATTTTACGACACCTCGGTAAGAGAGGGTGGTCTATTCTACTAAACCGGATACCACACGGTGGGTCAACTTACCTTAGTCGCCTTTTACGACACCTCGGTAAGAAATGAGGGTGGTCTATTCTACTCAGCCGGATACCACACGGCGTAATCAAACAAATAATATATTTTTTTGAAATAGGTCACTTTAATACTAGGCGTGCGTTATATTTGACTATGTCGAAATAAGTAATTGAAAACGGTTTTTATTCGAATAAAGAGTATTTTGAATTGGAATTTGAATGTAATATTACTCTGTTATCACCCATGTTAATAACGACTAACCCCTTACCTGTTAGTGTCAGTGCGATGTTCTACAGACTCGTTCTCTTCTGTTCTTGGCTTTGGACGCAGCACGAGTCGCTTTCTGCTCGGTTTGAGGGTCAATTTATCTTCTATGCTAGGATCAGATTCCTCTAAGCCGTCGAAAAGTGATTTCTGGAACAGTTTAGAAGTTTTTATTTAATTTTTTAATTAGTTTATAGTTAAGCGCATCATCAGAAAATAACGTATCACCCAAGCAAGAATACTAATATAGTGATTAGTTCAACCCCCACCATTATTGCTGCCTTCGAACATCTATATCCAAATTCTTGGGTGACGACGACACTATTATATATGTGTTTATACTATATATATGTTGAGATTGTAGTAATGAAGGTAAATAAATAAATAAATAAATATATGTGACACTTACACACACGGTCGTCCGTCCCCAAAGAAATTAACTTAATACTTGTGTTATGGACAGACAACTGGTCAATATATACATATATATTTTCTAAATACATACTTAAATACAAATATACACCCAGGCTCAAAGACCAACAAATTTATTTATAGAAAATGTTGGCCCACGGCGGGAATCGAACCCGTGCACCGCACGAGCTGAAGGCAGGATCACTACCCACTGCGCTAACGGCCAGTCGAATATATATAGTGATTAGTTCAACCCCCCACCATTATTGCTGCCTTCGAACATCTATATCCAAGTGCTTACTAGAAGCCAGATCTCAATTAAATTCTATTAATTTTGTTTGAAAACACATTTTTTTTAATCATGCCAAAGCTATCTTATAGAATTACAGAAAAATAATTACTTTTGTATTATGTACCTCCGGAAAGATATCAACTTCCTGCCGTATCCCACTCTAAGTGGGGAAGGCACAACATGTTATATACATATTGCTACATGATTTAGCTAGTTGTTTTACGACCGGCCTACCTGACGTCAATTTATCTTAGTCGACTTTTGCGACACCTCGGTAAGAAAGAGGGTGGTCTATTCTACTTAACCGGATACAACACGATTGGTCAACTCACCTTAGTTGTAATTACGACACCTCGGTAAGAAGTGATGAGGGTGGTACTATTCTACTTAACCGGATACTACACGGCTATAAATGTTATACCATCGTCTTCCTGCCCTTATCCCACTCTAAGTGGGGTTAGCACATGTTATAAACATGGTGTTACATGGTTTGGCTGCGTATTTTACGACCGGCCGCCTGCCTGATGATAACTCACCTTAGTCGTCTTTTACGACACGTCGGTAAGAATAGTTTTTTTTGGTCATTTTTTGGTCATTTCTAGCTTCATTTTGGTCTATTCTACTCAGCCGGATACCACACGGCTATTAATATTATACAAAACAGGTGAATTTAATTAAAAATCATACCTTCTCTTGAGCGCACGACGTGGGCAGTGGGAATATCTTGAGACGCGTGGTGGGCGGTGGCGGCGATATGACCCTGTATGCCGCCCCGTCCAGCACCGCCTTCACCGCGCGCGGGTTGGTGGGTTTCAATACGTCTTCGGCTGTTAGAAGGTAATACATATGAGTTTAAAATAAAATAATGGATTATTAATCCTTGAGTATTCAAAAGTGAAAGGGTTTATTTGAATAAAGATTAGTACATCCGCCTTTATACATGTGGTTTTTTTTAATTTTTCTTTTTTCTTTTCTAAATATATTTAATAAATAAATAAATATATATATATATATACATATATATATACATATATATATATATATATATATATATATATATATTGTCACCAAAAATCATATCGTTCACCCTGTATATTATTTGTTACTAGTTTCAGCATTGCCATTACAGCAGTTTAAACATTTTGAACCTGTACAAGACAGTAACGACTTAATGTAAATAGTATTAAGAATTATATTTTTAAAAGAGCAACCGCCGAGTTTCTTGCTGGCTCTTCTCGGTAGGAACAGCTTTCCGAACCAGCAGTAGAGTTGACGATTCAAAAGCACTTGTTTACAAGTTTATTTGAATAAAGAATATTTTGAATTTGAATCTATATATATATATATATATATAGAGAGAGATTCAATAGCGCAATAAACTATTTAAAAAATAAAAAGAAAGCACCGCCGAAATGTGGCACTCGAAATCGGGTTTAGAACTTTTATGGTCCGCACGTTATCATTAGGCGATAGCAATACGTTTGATTGCCAAAAATATCATTTGCTTTAAATTTAACATTTTAGCATTTTTTTAAAGCCCGAAAACACGTATAAAACGACATTTTTTAATGAAATCTAACTAGATCGAATTCACCAGTTTACTTAGCGGTCGCAAGGAAAGCTTTCAATATTTTTATTGCTGCTCCTCTCCTATTCAGCATATCGTGATGTTATATAGCCTATAGCCTTTAGCCTTAATAAATGGACTATCTTACACTCAAAGAATTTTTCAAATCGGTCCAGTAGTTCGTGAGATTAGCGCGTTCAAACAATCAATAAATTAAATAAACAAACAAACTCTTCAGCTTTATATATTAGTATACATATCCTTGACGATTCAAGTGAAAGAATTTATTTTAATAAAGATTATTTTATTTTGATTTGATTCAAATTCATATTATGCTTTATTATAATAAACTGGTATATTAAATGTAAGTATATTATATGTAGAGAAATATATATTCTTTTACTTTACACTATCCTTCTAGTTATTTTATTCAGCTTCATGACGTTTAAGGTTGCCTGGAAAAAATCGCTGGTTAGCGATAAGGCCGCCTTATTATACCTGTATTTATTTATAAATGTCTGTAATTTTTTCTTTTCTGTGTGTAATAAAGAGTATTCTTCTTCTTTTTCAAACTTGTAAAGTGCTTTTGAATCGTCAACTCTACCGCTGGTTCGGTAAGCTGTTCCTACCGAGAAGAGCCTAAGAGAAACACGGCGGTTGCTCTTATAAAAATATTTTTTTCATTACTAGTTACATTTAGTCATGACTGTCTTGTACGGGGTCTTGTGTTAACTTACATGTGTCTGGAAGGAGGTCCTTGAAGAGTCCCGAATCGCCGTATGGCCGCGCCGCCAGAGCCAGCATGTGCTCGTGGACATTACCACCCGTAGTTCCCGATAGCCCACTGCTGGGAATCACGAACGGCGATACATAAATAGAGAGATGGATAGAAAAAGACAGAGATAGATAAAAAGTAAAGATAGACAAATTAATAAGCAGTAAGAAATTAAAAAAAAAAAAGAAAAAAATAATAGGGTAGGTGGGGCTCGATCCCAGGTATTTACATTTCTCAAGACCGCCCGTTCCCCGAATAAGCTACGCTGACTTCACTGTTTATGGCAAAAATAGCGTAGCCTTACATACCCAATCATGGTGTTGTTTGTGCCGAGCTGCCCTATGCCGAGTCCCGCACCACCAAGACATGAGTTACCGCTGAACAGACCACCGCCCAAACCTGAGTCGAGGCCTGTGAAATAATCAGTCATAGAGTCGATTAACAATCCGCCGTGTGGTATCCGGCTGAGTAGAATAGTACCACCCTCATTTCTTACCGAGGTGTCGTAAAATACGGCTAAGATAAGTTGACGTCAGGCAGGCGGCCGGTCGTAAAATACTTAGCCAAGTCATGTGACAACATGTTTATAACATGTTGTGCCGACCCCACTTACAGTGGGATAAGGGCAGGAAGAAGAAGAGAGTCGATTAACAATAGAAAGTACGACAAAAGTAATAATAAAATTATTTTGCTATAATCCGCGATGAAGTAAAGTAGATAATATATATAATGCTAAATGTAGAGGACAATCGGTTATCATACCTGATACATGCGGGATTCGTTAAAACACATGCACAAACCTCCACCACCGCCACCACGATATAAATATATGGGACACTTACACAAAACGTCTTCGGTCCCCAAAAAAAGTAACTTAATACTTGTGTTATGACAGACAACTGGTGAATATATACTTATATATTTCTAAATACATACTTAAATACAAATATACACCCAGGCTCAAAGACCAACAAATTCATTTATAGAAAATGTTGGCCCCCGGAATCGAACCGAACCGAATCGGAACAATACACAATACATACGCTACATGCTTCGGTTGCGGGGCGAAACGATTGTTGAGTTTGTGATAGTGAACGTGTGTAGTGCTTGTGTATTGTGGTGGCGGTGGTGGAGGTTTGTGCCTGTTTTTATGACTCCGGCGTGTATCAGGTATGATAACCGATTGTCCACTCTACATTTAGCATCACTACATATTATAAAACAAAGTCCATATTTCCGTATGTACGCATAAAACTTTAAAACTACGCCACAGATTTTGATGCGGTTTTTTTTAATAGATAGAGTGATTCCAGAGGAAGGTTTGTACGTATAATAACATTCAATACGAAGTAGAGAAATACTGTAATTTTTGAGGTTTCTGTAAATAATTACATTTTTTTCCGCTTACATTGCAAACGCAGGCTAAACCCTACGAGATTTATCAAAATGATGTACTAGGTATTTGTACACCTTAAAAAGGTCTACAGAAAAGTCCGCGATGGTATATATCTATCTTTTATGGATAACCCACAATAGCAGTTTTAGTTTAGGGATAAGGGTGTAAGGAAAGGATAATGATAAAATATATGTTTATAAGGATATGTTTAAAAATTTCACTCACCGGTCCTGAATGTGTTTGTGTTGGTATTGGGCTGGGCGAACAGAGAACCACCTCCCAAAGTGCCGAAAGCTGGCGCAGCGGGCTTGGCTTGGAACGACGATCCGAGCCCGGTGCCTAAACCTGTATGTAACATATTATGTATTAATAGTAATTATATAGTTATTTAACTTGCAATATATGTATGTTGTACAGGTGTTAATAGCCGTGTGGTATCCGGCTAAGTAGAATAGACCACCCTCATTTCTTACCGAGGTGTCGTAAAAGGCGACTAAGGTAAGTCGACCCGCCGTGTGGTATCCGGTTTAGTAAAATAGACCACCCTTTTTCTTAACGAGGTGTCGTAAAAGGCGACTAAGGTTAGTTGACCCACCGTGTGGTATCCGGCTGAGTAGAACAGACCATCCTCATTTCTTACCGAGGTGTCGTAAAAGGCGACTAAGGTAAGTCGACCCACCGTGTGGTATCCCGTTTAGTAAAATAGACCACCCTTTTTCTTACCGAGGTGTCGTAAAAGGCGACTAAGGTAAGTCGACCCGCCGTGTGGTATCCGGCTGAGTAGAATAGACCAACCTCATTTCTTACCGAGGTGTCAAAAAGACGACTAAGGTAAGTTGACCCACCGTGTGGTATCCGGTTTAGTAAAATAGACCACCCTTTTTCTTAACGAGGTGTCATAAAAGGCAACTAAGGTATGTTGATGTCAGGCAGGCGGCCGGTCGCAAAACGCAGCCAAATCATGTAACAGCATGTTTATAACATGTTGTGCCGACCCCACTTAGAGTGGGATAAGGGCAGGAAGATGATGAAACCAATGTAGTTAAACTTGCATTTTAATCAAATTTCACGAACAGCGCATATGTTATTATTTCTTGTGCACTTTAATTAGTGTTTATTGTAATTAATTGTTAATATTAAAGAAGGCAACTTTTCAAATAGTCAGAAAAAAATCGATTATTTCTCATCAAAATAATCGATTATTTATTAATCGGTTTTTTTTCGCCATGTCACATCCCTAGAGAAAACTCCTCAAAGGTTGACAGTAGGGTCATAAAATTTTGTTAAAAGCACTTTTAACTAGACTTATTAACTCGAATTCCAAAACCATCATAGAAAATAATAGTAACTTTAACTTGCCTAAAGTTGGTTGCGTGTTGAAACCAAAGGAAGGTTGAGTGGTGGCGGGTTTCCCAAAGGTACTGCCGCCGAAGAGGTTGGAACCCGTCGTGTTGGTACCAAAACCGGTTGAGGTACCAAATGCTGGAATTTAAAAAAAATGTGCGTTTCATGTGAACAAATTTTACTCCCTTAGAACGATTGCATTTTAGTACATAAATAGCAATCGCCAGCATGGAAAAATTACAACCGTGACATAATTTTTGATAACCATAAAAATGGGTAAAGTCGGTTAACCTTAAACGCTAGACATATGCTGTCGAGGACTTTTATTTAGAACTTTTACAGGGAAACAATTTTGTAGTACATGATTTTTGAATAACTGTTACCGTTTACTCAGCGCACTCAAGGAAAGATTTAAATTTTGCCGTTTCTATAACATTTTTTATTGCTGCCCCTCTCCTATTCATAGCGTGATGTTATATAGCCTATAGCCTTCCTCAATAAATAGACAATCTTATACTGAAATAATTTCCAAATCACTCCAAAAGTTCCTGAGATAAGCGCGTTCAAACAATCTATAAATAATAAATAATAAATAAATATATGGGACACTTACACACACGGTCGTCCGTCCCCAAAGTAAGTAACTTAATACTTGTGTTATGGTAGACAGACAACTGGTGATTATATACTTATATATTTTTAAATACATACTTAAATACAAATATACACCCAGGCTCAAAGACCAACAAATTCATTTATAGAAAATGTTTGCCCTCGGCGGGAATCGAACCCGCGACCCGTGGAGCTGAAGGCAGGGTCACTACCCACTGCTCCAACGGGCCAGTCATATCTATAGATAGGCAAATAGAATAATTAACTTTTACGTTGTTATTTCAACAAATTAAATATTGTATCCGGCAGGGTAGAATAGACCACCCTCAATACGAACCGAGGTGTCGTTAAAGGCAACTAAGGTAGTCGACTCGCCGTGTGGTATCCGGTTTATTTATTTATTTATTTATTTATGTACCATAAAAAATGTTGGAAAAAAAAACATAATTGGTAAAAAAAGTGTACAAAGGTCAATTTCAACTTTAGTGGAATAGACCACCCTCTTTCTTACCAAGGTATCGTAAAATACGACTTGATTAAGTTGACGTCAGCTATATCATGTGACAGTATGTTTATATCATGTCGTCTCAACCCCACTTAGAGTGGGATAAGGGCAGGAGGATGATAGTTATCAAGGGATTGGATGAAATAGGTCATCTTACCAGGCGCGGTGGAGCCGAAAGTTGGCGCCGTGGTCTGCTGGGGTTTCGTCCCGAAGAGGTTGCTACCACCGAACCCTCCAAAGCCCGTGCTGGTAGCTGTCGTGCCGAACCCAGTTGCTGCTGGCTTAGCCCCAAATATACCACCAGACTATAAACATAAAATAAACAATTTATAGAAGCAGGCGTTTCTATGGGGAATAGAAAATATATATAATGCTAAATGTAGAGTGGACAATCCGATTTCGACCCCACCCAGGTGGGGTTGAACCGATTAGTATATAACTCAGCTTATTTGGGTATATGAAGCAAGCGTTTCTATGCGGAATAGACGATAACATGGCTCGCCCCTCCTCAAAATTCAAAATGTTTGAAAGTAGAAAAGTAATAATAAAATTATTTTGCTATAATCCGCGATGAAGTAATATTAAAAATATATATAATGCTAAATGTAGAGTGGACAATCACATGATATATGCAGAATTCGTAAAAACACGTGCGCAAAACTTCACCACCGCCACCACTATACACAAGCACTAACACACGTTCACTATCACAAACTCAACAATCGTCGCCCCGGAACCAAAGCATCATCACGAGATAGACTCCACGACAAAATCGCAAAGCGAACCAATACCCAAATAAGCTGAGTTATATACTAATCGGTTCAACCCCACCTGGGTGGGATCGAAATCGGATTGTCAACATTTAGCATTATATGTATTTTCTATTTTACTTCATCGCAGATTAATAATTTTATTATTACTTTTCTATAAATTATTTGAAAGTAGTTTCAAAGCACCGCCAAGATTCGCAACGCATGTGTGCGTGCTGAGTTATATCACTACATATTATAAAACAAAGTCGCATTCTTTGTCCATATATCCCTATGTACACATAAAACTTTAAAACTACATTACACTAGCATTTTTTGTCATTTACTTTTTACGAAAAATAATGCCTTATGTTCAAAGCAATAATCCTTATCCAATTAAGTACCTTAAATAAATTGTTGATTTAATATAGATCAATATCGCCGTTTACAGCATGTAATTTAAGTGAACATTTTCGGAGATATTACAGATTTAAAATGCCGTGAGGACGCCGCGCTTCACCCTATAGCACTTCGAATCTTTTAAGAGTTTGTTTAAAGACATTCTGTTATTAATTGTAAAAATAAAATACAAAGGTAAAATGTATAAGTAAATAAGTAAAAATGTACTATATGAGTTTTGGAATACCTAAGTATTCCAAAGATAGCAGGAAATCGTCTTGGTATAGGGAAAGGAAATTGTTTTTCTCCAAATTTAACGCTTGCGGGCCACGGGCAGTAATGAATAAATCAAAACTACTGGATCGATTTTAATCATTTTTTTTTACACTGACTGACATGGGATATATATTTTATACACGTGCGAAGCAGGGGCAGGCCGCTAGTTATAGATATTATGAGAAGTGATTGGACAAATACCGACGATCCGACGTGAGTATCAAGGCAAAACTTAATCTTCGCGATACGCTTTATCGGATGACTTGGGTTCTTCTACGGATCTCCTCATTGATCACGTAGATACTCCGAGCATAGCTCGCTCCATCGCCCACTGACTGACTCTGGGCCTTCTTATGAGACTCATAGTCATCACTGTTGGAAGACTTTGTCCTTCTGAACTGAACTGTGGTATTTCGGACGAAAACTTCCCAAACGCCCATCCGAGTAACAATAGAATAAATTACCTGATTCTGCGTGTTCGCACCAAATCCGCCAAACGTTGCGGTGTTTGTGCCAAATGTTGGTGCCTGGGTGGTGGTTGCTCCGAACAGACCGGTTCCTAGAGTACACGTGACGTCATTAGTTAAAACATACGATAAATTTAATTCAAATTCAATATATTCTTTATTCAAATAAACTTGTTAATAAGTGCTTTTGAATCGTCAACTCCACTGCTGGTCCGGAAAGCTGTTCCTACCGAGAAGAGCCTAAGAGAAACTCGGCGGTTGCTCTTTTCAAACTATAATTCTTAATACTATTTACATTAAGTCGTTACTGTCTTGTACAGCTTCAAAGAGAGCTATATCCACACATTCTTATCTTCTAAATAATATTCAAGAGTATAGTAGGCTTTCTGTATCAGCCTCTTTTTAACAGTGTTTTTAAACTGCTGTAATGGCAATGCTGAAACTAATAACAAATAATACAGGGTGAACGATATGAAATGTTTTCAAAAGACTAAGATTTTTTGGTGACAAAAAATATTTTATCAATCCAAGACAAAAATGTGAGAAAACTATAGAAATATCAAAATTTATTTATTTAATTGTTCTATAACATCCGCGATAAAGAAAATAGAAAATATCTCTCTCTATAGTCGGTCCCTCATTTCTGAGGATCGTGATCACCGTTAGGTTGTCAGTCCTTTAGATTGGTGGCGTATAATATATTTCCAGCGGTTCCTGTCCCCGGCCATGAGAACAGCGTCATGAAAGTTGATAGCGCCGGTGGCCTTTAGCTGGTCAGACCATCTAGTTGGAGATAGAAAATATATATAATGCTAAATGTAGAGCGGAGCATTCGTTTTCATACCTAATACATAAAGTCGCTGAATGTGTTGATAGGTTTAAATAAATATATACAGAGGTGGCCGTTCGTAAAAGACGTAGCCAAATCATGTGACAACATGTTTATAACATGTTGCGCCGATCCCACTTAGATTGAGATAAGGGCAGGAGAATGATGATGATGATGATGATATACCAGTTGTTGAGGTAGCGCCGAACGCAGGTTTGTTCGCCCCGAACAATCCCGTAGTGCTGGTGTTAGCCTGAGTGTTGCTCCCGAAGGAAAACGTATCTGTGAACAAGATGAAATTGTTTACATTTTAATTTCACAACATAGTCGCTTTCTCTGTCTGTACCTATGTCCCTATGTATGCTTAAATCTTTAAAAGCACGCAACAGATTTTGATGCGGTTTTATAATAGATACACTGATTAAAGAGGAAGGTTGATATGTATAAAAACATTCAATACGGAGTAGAGAAATACTGTTATTTTTGAGTTTTCTAATGTGATGTCGTAAATAATGATATTTTTTTCCGCTTACATTGCAAATGCTGGCTAAACCCTACGAAATTTATCAAAATGATGTACTAAGTATTTGTACACCTTGAAAAGGTCTACAGAAAAGTCCGCGATGGTATATGTCTATCTCTTATGGATAACCCACAATAGCACTTTTTGTCATTTACTTTTTACGTAAAATAATGCCTTACTTTTTGAAGCAACTTTTATACAATACAGCATTAATCCTTATCCAATTAAATACCTTAAATACATTGTTGATTTAATATAGATCAATATGGCCGTTTACAACATGTAATTTAAATGAATATTTTCGGAGATATCACAGATTTAAAATCCCGCGAGGAGGCCGCGCTTCGCCCTAGAGCACTTCGAATTTAGCAGCGATCGGACGCGCAACTGACCTAGAACTGAATCTGAAGAGTAACCTCTAAAGAAAACATGTTTGTATTGTCTAATAATGATAAGAAAGCTATGAATGTTGTATATAAAGAGTGTTGTATTGTATAGAGAGATTAATTAATTTTAAAAATAAAATACATAGGGAAAAATGTAAAAATAAATATGTAGTATAAGAATTTAGATATTAGATATAGCAGGAAATCTTTTTGATATAGGGAGAGGGGAATTGTTTTTCTCCAAATTTAAAGCGTGCGGGCCACGGGCAGTAATGAATAAATACCGGATCGATTTTAATCATTTTTTTCACTGAGTGACAAACTATATATTTTATATAGCTCGTGCGATGCAGGGGCAGGCCGCTAGTTTAACTAATAAAGCAAATTCTTTTCAATGAGTTGTACCCATAATTTATGTTTCTTCAGAGAACAATTGATTTTTTTTTAAATTTATATACGTATCATCACCATCACTACATATTATAAAACAAAGTCCATATTTCCGTATGTACGCATAAAACTTTAAAACTACGCAACCGATTTTGATGCGGTTTTTTTTAATAGATAGAGTGATTCCAGAGGAAGGTTTGTACGTATATTAACATTCAATACGGAGTAGAGAAATACTGTAATTTTTGAGGTTTCTGTAAATAATTACATTTTTGTCCGCTTACATTGCAAACGCAGGCTAAACCCTACGAGATTTATCAAAATGATGTAGTAAGTATTTGTACGCCTTGAAAAGGTCTACAGAAAAGTCCGCGATGGTATATGTCTATCTCTTATGGATAACCCACAATAGCAGTTTTTTTCATTTACTTTTTACGAAAAATAATGCCTTATGTTCAAAGCAATTTTTATACAATACAACATTAATCCTTATGCAATTAAGTACCTTAAATAAATTGTTGATTTAATATAGATCAATATCGCCGTTTACAGCATGTAATTTAAGTGAACATTTTCGGAGATATTACAGATTTAAAATGCCGTGAGGACGCCGCGCTTCACCCTATAGCACTTCGAATCTTTTAAGAGTTTGTTTAAAGACATTCTGTAATTAATTGTAAAAATAAAATACATAGGTAAAATGTAAAAGTAAATAAGTAAAAATGTACTATATGAGTTTAGATATTCCAAAGATAGCAGGAAATCGTCTTGGTATAGGGAAAGGAAATTGTTTTTCTCCAAATTTAACGCTTGCGGGCCACGGGCAGTAATGAATAAATCAAAACTACTGGATCGATTTTAATCATTTTTTTACACTGAGTGACATGGGATATATATTTTATACCCGTGCGAAGCATGGGCAGGCCGCTAGTATATTATAAAACAAAGTTTGTCGCATTTCTTGTACGCATAAAACTTGTAAACTACGCAACAGATTTTGATGCGGTTTTTTTAATAGATAGAGTGATTCTAGAAAAAGGTTTGTACGTATAATAACATTCAATACGGAGTAGAGAAATACTGTAATTTTTGAGGTTTCTGTAAATAATTACATTTTTTTCCGCTTACATTGCAAACGCAGGCTAAACCCTACGAGATTTATCAAAATAATGTACTAAGTATTTGTACACATCGTTCTTTCAAGAGTTTGTTTAACGACAAGGAAGCTGTGAATGTTGTATATAAAGACATTCTGTAATTAACTGTAAAAATAAAATACATAGGGAAAATGTAAAAGTAAATAAGTAAAAATGTACTATATGAATTTAGATATTCCAAAGATAGCAGGAAATCTTCTTGGTATAGGGAAAGGAAATTGTTTTTCTCCAAATTAAACGCTTGCGGGCCACGGGCAGTAATGAATAAATCAAAACTACTGAATCGATTTTAATCATTTTTTTACACTGAATGACATGGGATATATATTTAATACCCGTGCGAAGCAGGGGCAGGCCGTTAGTTTACATATAAAAAAATATTTTTTTAAGGTTGGGAAACATTGCTCTATAGCTTAAAGAAATGTCTCGACGCACTGTATGTATAACGTTAACTATCTGCCTATTGCAGTAATTCAATTGCAACAAAACAAATCTGCAATTTGTAATGCATTTATTAGATAAAAGATGAAAAACGGCTGATTTTCCTATTTAGGAACAATGTTTGGTTACGTGGTTCAAACAGTGTCGAAATAAAAACATCAGTGGCTCCTTCTGGAGTATTAACTCACAACACCCACCTTCACATACATACACGGCAATTTCAATTAATTCTTTAAAAAAAAAACCAAAAACGAATAAAAAATTTCGAATCAGGAACGAAACTAGTCAATAAAAAGCCCATTGAAACGTGAAATTTATTATATAAAGAATACAAAGTGGTATTATAACTATCTTATCGAACTATACATAGTTAAATGCCATTATAGAAAGTATAAACATATAATGAGATATGAAATCATATGACCAAATGTTAAATATGAATGTGATGTGTGTGATGGATATGCTAAATTGAAATTATTGATTTAGATTTAGGCTGTTTTGGGAGATGTCTACGTCATATAATGTTCTGCGCTATGGATTTAGTATTTTGATGATAAAGACAGAGATTTCAGTGAAATTAAGTGTGAAATTTGTGTAAATCTATATATATATATAAAAGAAAGTTGGTCTTAGTTACACTATTTATAACTCAAGAACGGATGAACAAATTCGGCTGAAAATTGGGATAGAGGTTGCTTAGAACCAGGAGACGGACATAGGATACTTTTTATCCCGTTCGACAGCATTTATTTTATCCCGTCAAGTCACTATAAAACGTGTTATAACAAAAACGACTATGACATGGAAAAACAAAAAATAAATGACAGCTAAACGTAATTTTGTATTTTGGTAAGTATGGTAAAAATTTGACAATTATCAAAATAGTAGTAGCTATAAAAGTTACTACATAGTATAAAACAAAGTCGCTTTCTCTGTCTGTCCTTATATCTCTATGTTTGCTTAAATCTTTAAAACTACGCAACAGATTTTGATGCGGTTTTTTTTTAGAATGATTGAAGAGGAAGGTTTATATGTATAATAAAATTCAATATGGAGTAGAGAAACACTGTGATTTTCACTGAGTGACATAGGCTATATGCTTTATATCCGTGCGAAGCTGGGGCGGGACTCCTAGTTTTGAATAAATGATAGTAATGGATACATCACAAAAGAAGAAATACAGGTGAACGATTGAAAGTGAGCTTAGCCGAATTGTAAAGAATGAAAAAATGAGCATAGATGAATTATGGCGAATGAGAAAATATGAAAGGTCACGTTCATTCAATTTAATTTTAATATTTATTTAATTTTATATTAACTTAATATTCATATTATAAATATATTTATTAAATGAAATAACAAACAATAATATTGTCATGTATAAAAATATAAAATTTTCTTAAAAGCCAATTCTATACTAATATTATAAAGGAAAAATTTGTATGTACGTTTGTAATGTTTTCACACAAAAACTACTGGACCGATTACAAAAATTCTTTCACCATTTAAAAGCTGTGTCTTTACTGAGCCACATAGGCTATATTACATTATTAAATTAAAGTAGGGATCCGTAATGAAAATCTAATAAAGTGTTAAAAATTTGTCATAAAAATCTGTCATCGCATGCGCTGCGGAAACTATTGATGATATATTTAACAATAATAAATCTATAGTCCGACTTAGTAGACTTTCCACTGCCATGAGATCGGTATATACGCGGGTGAAACCGCGGGATATTACTAGTCTCTAATATTCTGGAATGAGAAACCTATTAGAAAAAAAAATAGACATATTGTCTAAAGAAATACTGTTTATATCCGACCTTAAACCGCTCACCGAAATTCTGAGTTAAAACAACCGATAGTGCAAACAAAATGATTTCTAACTTTTAAATGTGTTGCTATAAACGCCGTGTGGTATCCGGCTGAATAGAATAGTACCACCCTCTTTTTTACCGAGGTGTCGTAAAAGGCGACTAAGGTAAGTTGACCCACCATGCGGTTGAGTAAAATAGACCACCCTCTTTCTTACCGAGGAGTGGTAAAAGGCGACTAAGGTAAGTTGACGTCAGGCAGGCGGGCAGTCGTAAAATACGTAGCCAAATCATGTGACAACATGTTTGTAACATGTTATGCCGAGTCCACTTAGAGTGGGATAAGGGCAGAAGGATGTATAAATACTAAAACTATAGATATACTAAGGTAATGCAAAATTAAGTAAAGCAAACTTAGGTATATATTGAAATTCACCGAATTTCTTATCCAATAGGTGAAATAACACGGTAAAAAAACTGTGAAAAACTTATTTAATTTTTGAATTTAAACTATCGTGAGTAGTATTCATAGTTAATGTATAGAACCGGCTATACTCACGTCTTATTTTATCGGGTTAGGGCTTGTACACAAAATTGCGGTGCGACGTCGCATCGCAAAGACCTGCGCCCTCGCACGACGCATCGCAAGAACATACGAACTGATTCGTATCGCGTATTTCTGCGATGTTACGTCACACTTGTTGACCATATTATGTTTATCTTTCAATTTAAAATAAGTTTAGTATAGTTAACGGTCCTAAACTTATTTTAAATTGAAAGATATTATACATATCCAATTACATATACAATTATATATCCAATTACATATACAAAAGATATTATACATATACAATTCTTTCGACTACAGTTAACGGTCGTCGAAAGAATTGTCACCCTGGGAAACGCCTTGCCGCAAGAAATCGCATCGCAGCAATTCGTGTCGCAACTTTCTGCGTTGCGAATTCGCATCGCGTCTTATCGCAGTTTTGTGTTCAAGCCCTTAGCCCGACTAGTTTCGAACCCGCACCCCCGCCACCCACGAGTCGCGCCCAGCGAGCTGCGGGACGCAGTTCCCGCCGCTATAACGTCGTGTAAAGAGCTCATGAATAAGAACCCCGGTTGGGTTCGAAACTAGTCGGGCTAACCCGATAAAATAAGACGTGAGTATAGCCGGTTCTATACATTAACTTATTTAATTCTCAAATAAAAACCTTACGGTGAGAAAATCAACACTTTAACGCATTTCAAAATGACATTAATTAAGGCTATACGGCTTTCTGTATTAAACGTTCGCTCCAAGACTTAGGTAATACATAATTAAGTAAAGTAAACCTAAGCAGTGATTGAAATTCTTCGAATTTCTTATCCAATAGGTGAAATAAGACGGTAAAAAAAACTGTGAAAAACTTATTTAATTCTCAAATAAAAATCTTACGGTAAGAAAATCAACATTTTAACGCATTTAAAAATGACATTAATTAAAGCTATACGGCTTTCTGTATTCAACGTTCGCTCCAAGACTTAGGTAATACAAAATTAAGTAAAGGAAACCTAAGCAGTGATTGAAATTCTTCGAAATTCTTATCCCATAGGTGAAATAAGACGGTTAAAAAAGGTAGAAAACTTAGGTAGGTATCTATGCAGTTAAACTTTGTAGAAAAAAACGAATAAATATCTAAAACACTTTGTGTTTATCTTTTAAGTTATTAATTTATAGAATTAGGTGTTACTTTGCGGAGATCCATAATACAAAGGTAATAATGAAATTATTTTGCTATAATCCGCGATGAAGTAAAATAGAAAAAATATATAATGCTAAATGTAGAGTGGACAATCCGTTTTCATACATACATGAAGGAGTCGTTAAAACCCATGCACGAACCTCCACCACCGCCACCAAAATACACAAGCACTACACATGTTCACTATCAAAAACTCAACAATCGTTTCGCCCCGCAACCGAAGCATCATCAGGAGATGGAGGCGAAGCAATACACAAATAAGCTTAGTTATTTGTGTATTGACGGTGGTAGAGGTTTGTGCATGTGTTTTTACGAATTCTGCATGTATCAGGTATGTGCCTAAATTAAAAACGAATTATGCTAGAAATTCTATTATACCGCGCATAGCTCAAACTTATAATAAGAGTTACTCAGAATTAGACCTTGTCCATATGACTAAACGTAAGTTAAAAAAAAGAAATAATTAAAATTAACCGGAAGCAAAAATAATAGCAGCACACACACACACACACGCACGCACGCACGCACGCACGCACGCACGCACGCACGCACGCACGTACGCACGCACGCACGCACACGCACACACACTACTAATTATTAACACTTTTTAATCAAACCTTATTATATCTTAGATCTTAAATCTTGTATCTTTGTTAAACGTCTATTATTTATAATGACCGATAGGTCACAGTGTAATCCACTTATTATTATTATAATACATAGTATTTAAGTATTTTTTTAACGCTGTAGGATTACTGTATAAATAAATAAATAAAACGGTTTGTCCACTCTACATAGGAAAATAATTTTATTATTACTTTTGTGTTTAGATTATTTTTAATCTACCATCATTTTCATCAAAGAATCTTCTAGAACACTCTCAGACCCGTTATCATCGTCAATACTATCGGTGGAGGTAGCAACTCCAATTTGAGCCGCATTAGACTCTGTTATATTACCAGATGTAGTAACTTCCTCAGAATTATTATCACTCTTATTTTCCCTATTTACAGAAGTATCATCGTTGCCATTTAGTTTGGTATCATTAGAATTAACAATCGGAACATCAGTGTTGCCAGATTTAGACACACTATTATCATTCTTTAGTTCAGTTTCGTTATGTTCCGAATCGGATACACTATCGCCAATTTTAATATCAGTTGTCTTTGATTCGTCAATTTTACTGCTATCAACACTCGAATCAGGTTTATTTTCATCTTTAAGTTCCGTATCGCAGGAAATGGACATACTTTTATCATCAGTATGACCTGCAGTTTTAGGGGAATAACGTGGCCAATTCATATCAAATTTGATTTTATTGAGAGAGTTAACTTCATCGCTAACTTTCGGACCACCATAGTCCTCGCCACTGATAGGTAAAAGATCGAAATTACGGAAGAAAATTCCGCCACCAAATAGTTTCACATCTCTATTCACAACTTCATCAGTACCGAATTTGGGACGCGTATTGGCCAAATCACCGATATTGTCAAATTTGGGATTAGTATTAGCGACTGTTTTCCCAACGATACCAAATTTAAAACCAGTATTGCCAACGCCACTACCTAATTCGGTACCGATTTTAACAGAGTTACCAGCACTACCAAATTTAGGCAGAATATTAGTCGTATTTGCTTCATTGTCGCCAAATTTAGTGTTGGTATTAAGCGAATTAACTCCACTGCTGCCGAATTTGGGTCCAGTATTATCAAAACTTGGATTACTACCAAATTTAGAATTGACGTTAGTAGAGCTAACAGTTGCGTTTTGATTGCCAAAATTAAGAGCACCAAAACCATGTCCAGCGTTACCGAAACTAGATTCATTATTGTCCATTTTAAATGGGCTCTCAAAAACTTTTGGCTCGTTAATCGTATAAGTAGAATCCAATGATTGTGGCATAGACCCAAACGGACCAATATAAGAATTAAATCCAGTATTAGAAAAATTTGACTCAACGCCGGAAGTAAAAGCAGAACTAAAAAGATCAAATTCTGGTCCCTTGTTTACAGAAGATATGTTATTTGAATTTATTCCACTATTACCAAAATGTTTGTCATTTGAATTAAAACCTGAACCTGAATTAATATCTGTTGATCCAAAACTATTTGCAGATAAACCGCTATTGCCAAATAATGTATAGCCGAAATTATTGTTAGTTCTAGAGAAATTCAGTCCAGTACTGAAATAGTCATCAGTGTCCAAACCATAAATACGATAATTATTAATGGATCTATTCCCAAATGCATTCAAATAGCTAATGATAAATTCATAACCGGTTTCAGCATGCGTGAAACCTTTGTTAGCCAAATCGAAACCATGTTTGGCACGTTCTAGAACATTCATGTGACCAATCCTAGGAAATCCGAATACACCAAAGGATGTAGGTTGAGGAATTTCGAAATTCACTGAAGACAAAGTATCATCAGCAGCTTTTAGAAAGTTGTTTGAGTTATTAAAACGACCTCTAGTAAGCATAGCAGAGCTAGTAGCAAAATTGAACGATCTTATAACGAAATTGTAGTTTTTTCTAGCAACTTCGAACGCCATTTTGGCTGATTTAAAGCAGGACTTCGCTGCGTTGTATTCTGTCGTAAACATGGGCTTGTACATACCCAATGCGAAAACCTCGTTCGACGCTTTAAATACAGCACGAGCAGTGTCCATAGAGTTTTTCGCACAAGCTATCGCATAATCGACCAAAGCGAACGCGTCGTTCGAAAGATTTTGGTTAGGCACATTTTGTGGCCAAGTGACTGGAAATTTAGGATATTGTAACATGCATGTGTGTATTTTCGTACCGCTCACCAGGCACTTGTCTTGGTGGTTATCGGATTGGCATATACAGACATGCATGTTCGCGCGCATGCATGCATGTGCATGGGGACAAAACGTCACGCTTGTATTAGTGTTAAAGTTATGGCCACAAATCCATGGTTGCGGATTGCACGACGGCATGCAGGTGTGGATGTTGCACGGCGGTATGCACGTGTTCCCTGGCGCGCATGCATGCATGTTTCTGCATGGATACTGACTGGTTTGTCCGAATGCTGAAGTGGAACCGATGCCCGTACCGAAGAGGCTCGGCGCGCTGGTTGTCGCCGGTTGACCAAATGCTGAAACAAAGACGTATAACATTAAAAGTAACTGGGTAAATTTTTTTTAAATTTTAAATAGTTAAAAATAAATGATAAAAAAGCAAAAAAAAGGTTGGTAATAACAGGGGCTTGATCCCAGGTATTTTGACTTCTTTAGTCCGCCCTTTACCCGTTGAGCTATATACAACTTTACAAATGACATATACAGTATCATTTACACGCCGTGTGGTATCCGGCTGAATAGAATAGTACCACCCTCATTTACTTACCGAGGTGTCGTAAGAGGCGACTAAGGTAAGTCGACCCTCCGTGTGGAATCCGGCTGAGTAGAATAGACCAACCTCATTTCTTACCGAGGTGTCGTAAAAGGCGACTAAGGTAAATTGACCCACCGTGTGGTATCCGGTTTAGTAGAATAGACCACCCTCTTTCTTACCGAGGGGTCGTAAAATACGACTGAGGTAAGTTGACGTCAGGCAGGCGGCCGGTCGTAAAAACGCAGCCAAATCATGTGACAGCATGTTTAAAACATGTTGTGCCGACCCCACTTGGAGTGGCATAAGGGCAGGAAGATGATATACAGTATCATTTACATTATATTTTACATTTTAGAATTTTTCAATACCCGAAAATAAGGATAAAACAATTTTTTTTTAATGAAACCTACCTAGATCGATTTTTTCTCGCAAAACCCCGTGCTGAATTTTATATAAACCCACATATCTCTAGAGAATTCTACACATGTACCACTTGTGGATCATCTCATCCCATGAGGCAGACAAGTATGTACCACCGGTGGTACAACATGTCACGAACATGTTAAATTACAATCCTTCTCCCCAAAAAAAAAAGAAAAGAGGCCTATGCCCAGCAGTGGAATAGCAAAAGGCCGAAACTTTTATTATATTATTTGATAACTCACTGTTCCCTCCAAAGAGAGTTTTGTTTTCAGTCTGCTGGAAGCCTCCAAACATCCCTCCGGGAGCACCTTTCCTTCCTGCTACATAATCTTCCAGACGAAGCTCTTCCAACGACTTGCTCTCATAATCCTTGAAATAGTAAACATGATTAATAATAAATAAATAAATATATGGGACACTTACACACACGGTCGTCCGTCCCCAAAGTAAGTAACTTAATACTTGTGTTATGGACAGACAACTGGTGAATATATACTTATATATATTTTAAATACATACTTAAATACAAATATACACCCAGGCTCAAAGACCAACAAATTCATTTATAGAAAATGTTGGCCCTCGGCGGTAATCGAACCCGCGACCCGCGGAGCTGAAGGCAGGGTCACCTACTGCACCAACAGGCCAGTCATTATTAAGATTATTGCATTATTATGCCTAAAATAGAGTATAAATTGCATCGGGTCTACATATTTATAGCCCAAGCATCATCTTCATGCCCCTGCCCTTATCTCACTTTAAGTATGGTTGACTCAGTAAGCGGTTACAGGGGGAGAATAAGGAGCCACAGAGGGAGAGTGAGTGGTCACAGGGGGGTGAGTGAGGGGTCACATGGGGAGGGTAAGGGGTCACAGGGGGTGAGTGAGGGGTCACAGGGGGTGAGTGAGGGGTCACAGGGGGTGAGTGAGGGGTCACAGGGGGTGAGTGAGGGGTCACAGGAGAAGGGGAGGGATCTCAGGAGATTAAAGGGGTTGCGGGGAAAGTGGGGGGGAGTAAGAGGTTAAAGGGGGAGATTGAGGGGAAGAGTGACAAGGGAAGAAAGTGACAAAGTAAGACCCTGTACCTTCATGCAAGTGATGCAGTGGTGTTTGATGCTGACGTTCTGAGAAGTGCCAGCTTTGACGACGACATCAGTCCCAAGCACTGGGTTGTATTTCACATGGGCGGTGCCCGTAGCGGTTTGCTGTTGACCGAAACCACCTGGAACGGAACATTGTAAATTACAACAATTTAAAAGCAAGATGACAATAATTGAGAAACTGATTTATAGAGGCAGGCGTTACTTTGCGAAACTCGATAGTACAGAAGTTACAGTAAAATTATTTTGCTGTAATCCACATGTAAGAGAATACATGCAATGCTGGCCCGTTGGAGCAGTGGGTAGTGACCCTACCTTCAGCTCCGCGGGTCGCGGGTTCGATTCCCGCCAAGGGCCAACATTTTCTATAAATGAATTTGTTGGTCTTTGAGCCTGGATGTATATTTGTATTTAAGTATGTATTTAAAAAATATATAAGTATATATTCACCAGTTGTCTGTCTACCATAACACAAGTATTAAGTTACTTACTTTGGGGACGGACGACCATGTGTGTAAGTTTCCCATATATATATAAAAAAAAAATCCAAGTGTATGAAGCAGCAATCACATACCACATACATGCAGGACAAGCCGCCACATGTATTAGCCGGTTGAGTATAATAGACCACCCTCATTTCTTACTGAGGTGTAAATGACGACTGAGGTAAGTTGTCCTGCCATGTGGTATCAGACTGATTAGAATAGACCACCCCCTTTTACCGAGTTGTAAAAAGACGACTAAGGTAAGTCGACTCACCGTGTGGTATCTGGTTGAGTAGAATAAACCACCCTCATTTCTTACCGAGGTGTCGTTAAAAGACAACTAACGTGAGTCGAACCGTCATATGGTATAGAGCTGAGTAAAATAGACCATCTCTCATTTCTTACCGAGGTGTCGTAAAGTAAGTTGACTTATGCTGGTCGTAAAATAAGTAGCCAAATGATGTGACATGTTTATAACATATTGTGCCGACCCCACTTAGAGTGGGATAAGGACAGGAGTAAGTTGAACTCACCACTAGTATTCCCGAATAGTCCAGTGCCACCGATGCTTGTGTTCTGTTGTCCAAACAGCCCGGTAGAGGTTGATGGCGCAGACCCGAAGATCCCACCAGTGGTGCCTGTGTTTGTGGTACTCCCGAAACCAAATCCTGGAGGCAATACGCAACTCTTGGAATGAAGAAACAACATTAAGGTAAGTGCACTAGTAATTATTTAAACATTTTTTTTTAAACATTTTTAATTTACATAACAGCAATTAGTTAACGATATGACAATAATCATATACATAATTTTTTATATTACCACTTACCAAAACGTGTTTTTATATATAACATTGAAAATAGTTTTACAAGCTACATTTTGTATGTACATTTCGCCGAGCAATTAGTAAGTTAAGTAAAGTACGGATCGTTTGTACGCTGATAAACTCTTATAGAAAACAGCACCGCTATTGCAATTACTTTAATTTGTTACGGTCACAGAGTAAATTTTAAATGCACTGTGATTATTAGAAATATGAGAGGCTATGCCATCAGCAATATTAAATGGTAAATATCTATATCTATATATATATATATATATTATATATATATATATATATATATATATATATATATATAAAAGAAAGTTGGTCTAAGTTACACTATTTATAACTCAAGAACGGATGAACCAATTCGGCTGAAAATTGGTGGAGAGGTTGCTTAGAACCAGGAGACGGACATAGGATACTTTTTATCCCGTTCGACCGCATTTATTTTATCCCGTCAAGTCACTATAAAACGTGGTATAGCAAAAACGACTATGACATGGAAAAACAAAACATAAATGACAGCTAAACGTAATTTAGTCTTTGGATAAGTATAGTAAAAATATGACAATTATCAAAATAGTAGTGGCTATAAACGTTACCACATAGTATAAAACAAAGTCATTTTCTCTGTCTGTCCTTATATCTCTATGTTTGCTTAAATCTTTAAAAAGTGATTGAAGAGGAAGGTTTATATGTATAATAAAATTCAATATGGAGTAGCGAAATACTGTGATTATCACTGAGTGACATAGGCTATATGCTTTATACCCGTTCGAAGCAGGGGCAGACCGCTAGTAATTTATAATTAAAAGTTGCTTTTGATAGTAATAGAGAAACAAAACCTAATGTAAGTAGTAAAGTGTGGATGTGAAAATGCGTTTATCTACTTTGATACTATAATACAATGATTTTAAAACTGAAACCAAAATTCTTATGACAAACATTACGTACAGGCCAAAAATTAATTTGACCATGTACTAGTAGTTGACCGTTTTGTATGAAATCTATACTAATATACAAAGCTGGAGAGTTTGTTTGTTTGTTTCTTTGATTGTTCGAACGCACTAATCTCAGGAACTACTGGACCGATTTGAAAAATTCTTTCAGTGTAAGATAGTACAGTTATCGAGGAAGGCTATATGCTAGCTATGGCAAACAAATAAACTCTTCAGCTTAATATATTAGTATGCATGGATACAATAGATTATAAATGCCCTTATACTTAGACTGGCCCGTTGGAGCAGCGGGTAGTGACCCTGCCTTCAGCTCCGCGGGTCGCGGGTTCGATTCCCGCCGAGGGCTAACATTTTCTATAAATGAATTTGTTGGTCTTTGAACCTGGGTGTATATTTGTATTTAAGTATAAAAATATATATGTATATATTCACCAGTTGTCTGTCCATAACACAAGTATTAAGTTACTTACTTTGAGGATGGACAACCGTGTGTGTAAGTGTCCCATATATTTATATTTATCCCACTTAGAGTGGGATAAGGGCAGGCAGATGATGACATACTTAAAAACAAATATACACCCAGGCTGGAAGTAAATACTTACCAGTGGGTTTGGATCCAAAGCCAGTGTTATTCTGGTTCCCAGCGAAGAGTCCCGTTCCAGCGTTGTTGCTGAAGAGACCACCGCTGCTCGTACTCGCGCCGAAACCGAACCCGCTACTCTGGCCGAACGTCGACGTCGTCGCCGTGTTGCCAAATAACCCGGTATTACTTGTGGACGCACCGAATAGACCTGTTATAACAAACCAATACAATATAAGTAAGAAATACTATAAGGAACTCGTACGACCCTACAAGCGTGACACGCGACGTGGACAATTACTGGTCCCTAAATATAATATGGAAATAGCCAGAAATGGACCATATTATAGATCAGTTAAAATATATAACAGATTGCCGAATATAATAAAAGACGAAAAAAATATTAAGACTTTCAGAACAAAATTAAAAGAATGGCTGGCACAAAATAGTTTTTATAATTTATCGGAATTTTTTAATAATTAAATTTAATACATAGATAATAAGACGTATAAATAAATTGACATATAATAAAAATAATTTCAATTTGACATATTTAAAATTACGACATCATTAATATATATTATTTTTAACACTATTTTTCTTACTAAATTGAAATTATTGATTATTTAAATAATGACATGTAAAAATTAGTTTTTTGTATAATGTTAGACGTGTGTATAATATTTTTCAACGCCCTAACCGGGCAAATATGTAACATATTTGAATGCAAATAAATGAATAAATAAATAAATGAATAAGTCCACTAGTAATTGACCATGCACTAGTAGTATGAAATTTTAAACAATAGGCGTTGTTTTTTCTGTGTATGTCTGTGTGTGTGTGTGTGTGTGTGTGTGTGTGTGTGTGTGTGTGTGTGTGTGTGTATGTGTGCGTGTGTGCGTGTGTTCGTGTGTGCATGTGTGCGTGTGTGCGTGTGTTCGTGTGTGCGTGTGTGCGTGTGTGCGTGCATGCGTGCGTGTGTATGTGTGTGCGTAAGTGTGTATATAGGATGGTGGAGAAAAATCGATCTAGCTAGGATTTATTTAAAAAAAAACGATTTATCCCTGTTTTTGGGCATACTAAAATTTTCTTTTAATTTATTGAATATACAAAACACTATTTTAGCAGTTACATGTCATGTCAGCGTAGCTTATTCGGGGAATGGGTGGTTTCGAGAAATTAAAATACCTAGATAATTAAAAAGGGTAATCAATACGATCGAGCCCCACATACTGAAATATTTTTTATTAAAAAATACAACCAGGAACATACTTATTTTGATTTGATTTGATTATGATACCAGGTACTTATTTTGATTTGATTTGATTATGATACCAGGTACTTATTTTGATTTGATTTGATTATGATACCAGGTACTTATTTTGATTTGATTTGATTATGATACCAGGTACTTATTTTGATTTGATTTGATTATGATACCAGGTACTTATTTTGATTTGATTTGATTATGATACCAGGTACTTATTTTGATTTGATTTGATTATGATACCAGGTACTTATTTTGATTTGATTTGATTATGATACCAGGTACTTATTTTGATTTGATTTGATTATGATACCAGGTACTTATTTTGATTTGATTTGATTATGATACCAGGTACTTATTTTGATTTGATTTGATTATGATACCAGGTACTTATTTTGATTAGATTTGATTATGATACCAGGTACTTATTTTGATTAGATTTGAATATGATACCAGGTACTTATTTTGATTTGATTTGAATATGATATACCCACCTCCTCCAGCAGCTGGTTGTGCTGTGGCATTGGCCCCAAATGCTGGCGGCGCACCGAAAGCGCTCGTGCTAGCTGTAGATTTGAACCCGCTGAATGGTGACGACGTGCTAGCACCAGAGTTGAACGAACCTGCGAATATTGTTATATCTACACTAATACTAGCAATCGCCGATATAGTATTTTGACAACCATAAAATGTTTCAAAAAGAATAAATGCAATTATTTGCGACATCACATTAGAAACCTCAAAAATTACAGTATTTATCTAATTCATTATATCCTCCTGCCCTTATCCCACTCAAAGTGGGGTCAGCACAACATGTTATAAACATGCTGTCACATGATTTGGATGCGTTTTTACGACCGGCCGCCTGCCTGATATCAACTTACCTTAGTCGTATTTTACGATACCTCGGTAAGAAAGAGGGTGGTCTATTCTACTAAACCGGATACCACACGGCGGGTCGACTTATCATAGTCACCTTTTACGACACCTCGGTAAGAAATGAGAGTGGTCTATTCAATTAAACCGGATACCACACGGTGAGTCAACTTACCTTAGTCGTATTTTACGACACCTCGGTAAGAAAGAGGGTGGTCTATTCTAAAAACCGGATACCACACGGTGGGTCAACTTGCCTTAGTCGCCTTTTACAACACCTCGGATACCACACAGCGTATACACTAAAGTAATGTACTAGAGAATTATAAACAAAGAAATATACAGAACTATAAAGAAGTTCATCTTACCAAACCCAGTGGTGGTAGCACCAAATGTCTGCTTTTGGAACATGATTAAATACTATCTTCTATTCTCTGTTCTCTGATGGAATCAAAACACCATGATGCTCCTGAAACACAAGCAAAGTTAGAAATATTAATATAAACATCCAAGATATTTTTTTTGAAGATATACTTATATATTTATAATCTATTTATTACATAGTAAGTAAGTAAGTAGTGGCCTGTTACTCTCCCACTGCTGGGAATAGGCCATTCCATTTCTCTCAGTTTTTGTAGAGAAGGTTTGGAGCTAAGAGTTAGGACCTACCATGCTGCTCCAATACGGATTGGTAGGTTACACATATCTCCAGAATTCTTTGTAAATATGCAGGTTTCCTCATGATGTTTTCCTTCACCAAAAAGCGTGTGATAAATTGCAATTATAAATTAGACACAAGTTTTCACAGAAAAATTCATTGGTGTCGGCCCGGGTTTGAAGCCGTGACCTTTTTGAAATAGTCGCAAGGTGTTACCGCTGGGCTGTCACAGCTCTTATTTATTATTACATACATTAAATTAAATTAATTAATTTTTTAGTTATTATTTAGTTAGTTTTAAATTTTTCAATGCTTTTTTTATAGTTTAGTTTAGTAAATAGTTTATATAGTATATATTTACTGTCAATAAATATGTTACTTTAAATATATATATATTAAAAATTCTTACACATAATATAAACTTCTTACTTACTTCTGTAGACAAGCATAATAACATTATCAACTATAAAAATGATAAGATTAAAAACAATAATAAAAGATTAAGATTACTCAAATAGACATAGCGATTCAAAGAAGGATGACAATGAAAATACTGCATGGATGAATAATAATTGTTATATAAATAACTCACATGCAATAGTTAAATATAATAAATATATGGGACACTTACACACACGGTCGTCCTTCCCAAAGTAAGTAACTTAATACTTGGAATGGACAGACAACTGGTGAATATATACTTATATATTTTTAAATACATACTTAAATACAAATACGCCGTGTGGTATCCGGCTATCCGGTATAAAGTAGTACCACCCTCTTTTCTTACCGAGGTGTCGTAAAAGGCGACTAAGGTAAGTCGACCCGCCGTGTGGTATCCGGCTGAGTAGAATAGACCAACCTCATTTCTTACCGAGGTGTCGTAAAAGGCGACTAAGGTAAGTTGACCCACCGTGTGGTATCCGGTTTAGTAGAATAGACCACCCTCTTTCTTACCGAGGTGTCGTAAAATACGACAGAGGTAAGTTGACGTCAGGCAGGCGGCCGGTCGTAAAAACGCAGCCAAATCATGTTGACAGCATGTTTATAACATGTTGTGCCGACCCCACTTAGAGTGGGATAAGGGCAGGAAGATGATGATGACATACTTAAATACAAATATGAATGTGGAGGTACACATGCCATGTGGTATATGGCTGATTGCCCTATATAGTCGCTGGTAAGATGGGAGATACTAGGTAAGGATGAAATTGAAGTTGAGGATTTAACAAATATCCCCTTCAGGGATATTATCAGCTATGGGTAGATAAGAGCAGGTGACACTATCGGGACAGCAGTGAAATCCTTGTCCCAACATGGGGAAATGGGTTGAATAATCCAGAATAGGAGCTTACCACCCGCCGATTATTACCATCCTCATATCTTAACGAGGTGTCGTAAAATACGTCAAAGGTAAGTCGATCCGCCGTGTGTGTCCGGCTGAGTAGAATAGACCACCCTCATTTGTTACGGATATGTCGTATGAAGCGATTAAGATAAGTTGACCTACCGTATGGTATACGGTTGAGTAAAATAGACCACCCTCTTTCTTACGATGTTGCAAAAGGCGACTAAGCTAAGTTGATTTCAGGTAGGCGGCCGGTTGTAAAACACGTAGCCAAATCATTTGACAACATGTTTATAACATGTTGTGCCGACCCCACTTAGAGTGGGATAAGGACTGGAGGATGTTGATCGTACTTCATAATACATTAGTACTTGATATAAACAAAAAAACGATAAAAATGATTAACCAACAAGTTATAGGCATTATTTGTAATTTGCGCGGGTGAATACTATAATATTATGCTATTTTTCTACCGCGCATCAGTGTTTTCTCGAATCGAAATGAAATCGATTTAAATATATAGGTATATGTGTTTGTCGAAAAATTGTGACGCAATGTTAGTGGGTAAATTTTAAAACATTTCAAAATTTACCTACAAACAATTTTTATTTTTGGAAAACACGCGCAATGTATGCCAAATGTAATTTTCGTTTTAACTTTGTACTATATTAAACTGGATATAAGTTACTTATCATATTACGATTAAATATCAATAAGTAAAATATGTACGCAACGGTTCAATACAAATAGATAAGGTTATGAACTACAACGGCGTATTTATAGAAATGTCGAGATACATAATATTAAATTTACTTACATAAACTGTTGACTTAAAATTGTAATAGTAGGAAATTCTTGAAATAATAAATTGCGCACGTTAGATGTTTCCAAACAAATGAAAACAGAAAACCATCGACCACCGATTTAACCGAAATCATAAACCATAGAGGAAAATAATATGTATAGACCGTAGTATATTTCACAGTTATAAATAGAAATATACGATGTATATATATATTTTAGTTAGTAATCTATGATATATACATAGTTGGTAATCTATGATATATACGATCAGAATTCTTTTTTTACATTTTAGTTAGTGGTCTATTGCAGGGCGGTTTTACTACAGGCGCCAACACATGTTATCTCGCATCCCTCTTGCACATGTACGTATTTATGAATGAATCGTATGAAAATAGTCTCAGCTGCATCTCGCTCCACTCCTACATACATATTTTTACGCACTCATTCTCATTTTGACTGTCTATCATATAACAAGTTGATTTTATCAATGAATAGGCGGTGTATTAAATTTTTAAATTTCCCGTTGTAAAGTTCTAGTACTTTAATTTTTACTAAAATGTATAATTTTGTTTTAATTTAGTTAGCAAAATTCTTGAAACAAAAAATGAGAATATTATATTAAGGATATGTCTTGCGATTTTATATAGCTTCTAGTGTCTTGTAGTGCAATAAATGATTAATAATGGAACATTAAAGTGAAAGTTTTTTAGAAGTTGTTTTAATTGATCATAAGTGTGTATCTATCTTAGTTATGAATAATTTGGACATAACTTAAATGGTCTACTTAATATTTTTTTTTAGAAGTACTTTTTAATTGAAGTTGTATACTTCATTGTATTATATTAGAACTTTAAAAATGATTGTCAAGTTTTTTATAATGAGACTCGGATGAAAAGGGAGTAAATAGCAAAAGAGAGCAAGTTTATTCTGTATAAAGCAATATAGGGTATATTGCTTTATATAACACTATTGTTGATTTTTAATTAAAAAGCAAAAGCAAAATTTAAATTTACGATTGATTAAACGATTGATTGATTAATTGCAGATTCAAGAATCCTCAGATCCAAGATTAAGAGTAATTTTTTATTTTAATATGATTGTCACATGATGTTATTTATAGTTATGACTTGAGATATCTTTACATTTACAGTGCTAATAAAAGATATAATAGTATGTGTAATGAATGAAAGAATAACAGCAATATTAAAAGACTGTTCTATAAAACTGAAAGTAAATATTTATGTAATTTATAAATCACTTAAAATGTGCAACTGTTTATATCTAACAGAAATTAAATAACAAACAATATTTCTCCTTCATACTAAATAATAAAAAGCAATAATAAAAAGCAATTTTTCTAAAAGTGAACCCATTTACTCTTTCTTAACAAATCAATGCATAATGACACAGACAACATTTTTTTTATATTATAGAACAACTATTCATATAGATTCAAATACAACCTTGTTCATAAGAGGTTCTATTTGAATAGTAACAATTTTTAATTTTTTTAATTTTTTAAAATTATTTTCAGAGATGGAATAGCACTAGACTAAGTGCAACTAAAGGAAGGTAACTAATACTCAAGTGAAGCCTGAATTTATGAAGCTAAGTTAGATTCCCGTAATTTCAGCCACAGATGTAAGCGTGCACTCAAACATCAGTAGCCAAAAGCGACTGGGAAAAGAATTAAGGTTTTACATGTATTGCAGGTGCCAAATACCGGCTCTTTGCCAACCGCAATACATAACCATTACAAAAAAAAATGTAAAAATTAATGGATTGAATAAAATTAATGGATTAATTTTACAGGAGGGCAGTCCGACAGCTGGCCTCGTGACTCCACGAGCTACGCTGGTCTGGCCTCGCTGCTGCCAATGGAGACGTGCCGCCGCCCCTCACCCCAGGCCGGCCCGTCCGGCTATGCCGCAGCTGCTGTCGCTCCGCCGTCGCCTCGAGCGCTCGAACAGCGCCAGGCCGAACAGTAGCGTCAACCACCAGGACCTCTGTAATTTGAGAAAATGCATTTGAGGTAACTAATACTCAAGTGAAGTCTGAATTTATGAAGCTAAGTTAGATTCCCGTAATTTCAGCCACAGATGTAAGCGTGCACTCAAACATCAGTAGCCAAAAGCGACTGGGAAAAGAATTAAGGTTTTACATGTATTGCAGGTGCCAAATACCGGCTCTTTGCCAACCGCAACACATAACCATTACAAAAAAAAATGTAAAAATTAATGGATTGAATGAAATTAATGGATTAATTTTACAGGAGGGCAGTCCGACAGCTGGCCTCGTGACTCCACGAGCTACGCTGGTCTGGCCTCGCTGCCGCCAATGGAGACGTGCCGCCGCCCCTCACCCCAGGCCGGCCCGTCCGGTTATGCCGCAGCTGCTGTCGCTCCGCCGTCGCATCGAGCGCTCGAACAGCGCCAGGCCGAACAGTAGCGTCAACCACCAGGACCTCTGTAATTTGAGAAAATGCATTTGAGGTAACTAATACTCAAGTGAAGTCTGAATTTATGAAGCTAAGTTAGATTCCCGTAATTTCAGCCACAGATGTAAGCGTGCACTCAAACATCAGTAGCCAAAAGCGACTGGGAAAAGAATTAAGGTTTTACATGTATTGCAGGTGCCAAATACCGGCTCTTTGCCAACCGCAACACATAACCATTACAAAAAAAAAATGTAAAAATTAATGGATTGAATAAAATTAATGGATTAATTTTACAGGAGGGCAGTCCGACAGCTGGCCTCGTGACTCCACGAGCTACGCTGGTCTGGCCTCGCTGCTGCCAATGGAGACGTGCCGCCGCCCCTCACCCCAGGCCGGCCCGTCCGGCTATGCCGCAGCTGCTGTCGCTCCGCCGTCGCCTCGAGCGCTCGAACAGCGTCAGGCCGAACAGTAGCGTCAACCATCAGGACCTCTGTAATTTGAGAAAATGCATTTGAGGTAACTAATACTCAAGTGAAGTCTGAATTTATGAAGCTAAGTTAGATTCCCGTAATTTCAGCCACAGATGTAAGCGTGCACTCAAACATCAGTAGCCAAAAGCGACTGGGAAAAGAATTAAGGTTTTACATGTATTGCAGGTGCCAAATACCGGCTCTTTGCCAACCGCAACACATAACCATTACAAAAAAAATATGTAAAAATTAATGGATTGAATGAAATTAATGGATTAATTTTACAGGAGGGCAGTCCGACAGCTGGCCTCGTGACTCCACGAGCTACGCTGGTCTGGCCTCGCTGCTGCCAATGGAGACGTGCCGCCGCCCCTCACCCCAGGCCGGCCCGTCCGGCTATGCCGCAGCTGCTGTCGCTCCGCCGTCGCCTCGAGCGCTCGAACAGCGCCAGGCCGAACAGTAGCGTCAACCACCAGGACCTCTGTAATTTGAGAAAATGCATTTGAGGTAACTAATACTCAAGTGAAGTCTGAATTTATGAAGCTAAGTTAGATTCCCGTAATTTCAGCCACAGATGTAAGCGTGCACTCAAACATCAGTAGCCAAAAGCGACTGGGAAAAGAATTAAGGTTTTACATGTATTGCAGGTGCCAAATACCGGCTCTTTGCCAACCGCAACACATAACCATTACAAAAAAAAATGTAAAAATTAATGGATTGAATGAAATTAATGGATTAATTTTACAGGAGGGCAGTCCGACAGCTGGCCTCGTGACTCCACGAGCTACGCTGGTCTGGCCTCGCTGCCGCCAATGGAGACGTGCCGCAACCCCTCACCCCAGGCCGGCCCGTCCGGCTATGCCGCAGCTGCTGTCGCTCCGCCGTCGCCTCGAGCGCTCGAACAGCGCCAGGCCGAACAGTAGCGTCAACCACCAGGACCTCTGTAATTTGAGAAAATGCATTTGAGGTAACTAATACTCAAGTGAAGTCTGAATTTATGAAGCTAAGTTAGATTCCCGTAATTTCAGCCACAGATGTAAGCGTGCACTCAAACATCAGTAGCCAAAAGCGACTGGGAAAAGAATTAAGGTTTTACATGTATTGCAGGTGCCAAATACCGGCTCTTTGCCAACCGCAACACATAACCATTACAAAAAAAAAATGTAAAAATTAATGGATTGAATGAAATTAATGGATTAATTTTACAGGAGGGCAGTCCGACAGCTGGCCTCGTGACTCCACGAGCTACGCTGGTCTGGCCTCGCTGCCGCCAATGGAGACGTGCCGCCGCCCCTCACCCCAGGCCGGCCCGTCCGGCTATGCCGCAGCTGCTATCGCTCCGCCGTCGCCTCGAGCGCTCGAACAGCGCCAGGCCGAAGAGTAGCGTCAACCACCAGGACCTCTGTAATTTGAGAAAATGCATTTGAGGTAACTAATACTCAAGTGAAGTCTGAATTTATGAAGCTAAGTTAGATTCCCGTAATTTCAGCCACAGATGTAAGCGTGCACTCAAACATCAGTAGCCAAAAGCGACTGGGAAAAGAATTAAGGTTTTACATGTATTGCAGGTGCCAAATACCGGCTCTTTGCCAACCGCAACACATAACCATTACAAAAAAAAAATGTAAAAATTGATGGATTGAATGAAATTAATGGATTAATTTTACAGGAGGGCAGTCCGACAGCTGGCCTCGTGACTCCACGAGCTACGCTGGTCTGGCCTCGCTGCTGCCAATGGAGACGTGCCGCCGCCCCTCACCCCAGGCCGGCCCGTCCGGCTATGCCGCAGCTGCTGTCGCTCCGCCGTCGCCTCGAGCGCTCGAACAGCGCCAGGCCGAACAGTAGCGTCAACCACCAGGACCTCTGTAATTTGAGAAAATGCATTTGAGGTAACTAATACTCAAGTGAAGTCTGAATTTATGAAGCTAAGTTAGATTCCCGTAATTTCAGCCACAGATGTAAGCGTGCACTCAAACATCAGTAGCCAAAAGCGACTGGGAAAAGAATTAAGGTTTTACATGTATTGCAGGTGCCAAATACCGGCTCTTTGCCAACCGCAACACATAACTATTACAAAAAAAAATGTAAAAATTAATGGATTGAATGAAATTAATGGATTAATTTTACAGGAGGGCAGTCCGACAGCTGGCCTCGTGACTCCACGAGCTACGCTGGTCTGGCCTCGCTGCCGCCAATGGAGACGTGCCGCCGCCCCTCACCCCAGGCCGGCCCGTCCGGCTATGCCGCAGCTGCTGTCGCTCCGCCGTCGCATCGAGCGCTCGAACAGCGCCAGGCCGAACAGTAGCGTCAACCACCAGGACCTCTGTAATTTGAGAAAATGCATTTGAGGTAACTAATACTCAAGTGAAGTCTGAATTTATGAAGCTAAGTTAGATTCCCGTAATTTCAGCCACAGATGTAAGCGTGCACTCAAACATCAGTAGCCAAAAGCGACTGGGAAAAGAATTAAGGTTTTACATGTATTGCAGGTGCCAAATACCGGCTCTTTGCCAACCGCAACACATAACCATTACAAAAAAAAAATGTAAAAATTAATGGATTGAATGAAATTAATGGATTAATTTTACAGGAGGGCAGTCCGACAGCTGGCCTCGTGACTCCACGAGCTACGCTGGTCTGGCCTCGCTGCCGCCAATGGAGACGTGCCGCCGCCCCTCACCCCAGGCCGGCCCGTCCGGCTATGCCGCAGCTGCTGTCGCTCCGCCGTCACCTCGAGCGCTCGAACAGCGCCAGGCCGAACAGTAGCGTCAACCACCAGGACCTCTGTAATTTGAGAAAATGCATTTGAGGTAACTAATACTCAAGTGAAGTCTGAATTTATGAAGCTAAGTTAGATTCCCGTAATTTCAGCCACAGATGTAAGCGTGCACTCAAACATCAGTAGCCAAAAGCGACTGGGAAAAGAATTAAGGTTTTACATGTATTGCAGGTGCCAAATACCGGCTCTTTGCCAACCGCAACACATAACCATTACAAAAAAAAATGTAAAAATTAATGACGTACGAATTACCAAAACTGCGCAATTTCAGAAATCAGTACGACACCTTTATAATGGCTAGCCCGTTAATAAAACGTCTTACAAAGTAGCGCGCTTTTGAAGCTAATGTTCGACGATACAGAAAACGAACATTACCAACAAAACGCCTACACAGTATGGGAAGAAAGAACACTGCAGTGTCCACCTCAACCATACTGTTAAATGAGAAGAAAAAGCCCTGCAGCTTTTACAAGAGGGCAGTCAGACGCTGCTAGTGATTAAATATTAAAGATTACAATGTCTATATTTACCTAAGCTATGATTAAAACAGAGTAATTATGCAAAAGTAATAATAAAATTATTTTGCTATAATCGGCGATGAAGTAAAATAGAAAATGTATATAACGCTAAATGTAGAGTGGACAATTGGTTATCATACCTGATACATGCAGGATTCGTAAAAAACACATGCACAAACCTCCACCACCGCCACCACCATACACAAGCACTATATACATTCACTATCACAAACTCAACAACTCAAATGTTTGAATTTCAACAAACATTCTCGGATAAAATGTGAGTAGTTATCCAAAACTTAATAACAAATAAACTATACTTTTGCACTATTTAATACGAAGAAAATTGAAACGTACTGACTCACCTGAAACGTTCGTTATACGTAATATATAACTGTAATCACTTTTTACTTACGCAAAAATATATAAACCAACAAATGATTTTTAATTAAAATTAGACAATTCCATAAACTTCTTGTTAACGCACACTATATACAATAACACGATATAATAGGAATACCACAATTCACGTTCCGAGATGCACTTCTCTTGAATGACGAACAAGGACTGAATGTCACTGAAACGTTTTATCGGTATATATAGTAAGACTCCACCGGAAACAATAACGGCACAGTGTTGCCCCTATTTAATCAAAAAGGGCGCGATTAGGGTTGCCACCTTTTTTTTGAAGAAAAATACTATTTTTCTTTTTAAATCAAAAAAATATAGTACTTTTAGGAAATTCAGGAAAAAAAATAGGACACATCTATTTTCAATCATTATTTATTTTTCCATGATTATTTTTTATTACTTTTCGCTGGATAATGACACGGAGTTAGAGCTACTAACTAACTAAGCCCCGTAAATATATATACATTTATTAAAGCAGGGACCTCGAAGCATATAGCATTATAGTATATCCTTAGTGTTTTTATTGAACTGTAATAATATTGGGAAGTTTTATTTTTTAATTTTAAAATATAAGTAAAAATAAAACTAAAATAATAAAAATAAAACTTTTCCTTCTATAGTAATATTTATTGTGTATGCTTTATTGAAGTGTTGTATATCATATGTCATAACCAATATCAGTTATATTCTATCTTTTAGGTGGTTATTTCTGAATAGTTTTTATTCTTTCTGCGACAGACAATATGGATTACAGACATACTTTAATTATTTAACAGAAAGTTATTTGTTCAAGATACTTTAACATACTATCCCATTTAGTTATGCACATTTCAACTAGATTTTTCTGAGTAACTGTGTCTGGTCAAGGCACTGCTACTGTTGTTGCAATGAATTCATTAATATCTGATACAATGGCTGATATTCTTCAAGTGAGTTAAAATGTTTCAAATATAAATCATTTTTGTTTGTAAACACAAAAATTGGCATGTGTATGTTTAAAGTAACGGCCTGTTATCCACCCCAGCAGTGGGAACCATAAGCTTCCTCTATCCGTTTTTTGGAGAGAAGTATTGTAGCAAAGACCTACCATCGCGTTGCTCCAATGCGGATTGGTAGGTTACGCATATCCCTAGAATTCGCTAGAAGTATGCGGATTTCCTTACCATATTTTCCTTCACCGAAAAGCGTGTCATAAATTGCAATTGTCAATTAGACATGTGCCTGCGCGGGGTATAATCCCATGATCGTCTTTACAGAGTCGAACGGCCTCACCGCTGAGCTATCACAGCTTGTTCCATATTTATTAAAATGTTTTTGCAATAATTTTCAGATGAACCTGGTCATAGCCAAAGAGAGTACTCATTGGGATGACGTCTAAGGGCTATATGCTGTTGATGCTTTATGGGATGAAGCACATGATTAGGTCAATTGATTTGACTAGATGAAGGCAAGTAAATATTTGATGTAAAGTATGTCAGTCTGTCCATTTCACTTTCTATTAAAACTGAAGCTTATATGTCTAATGGGCTAACTGCCTAATCCGTTTGAGATATAACAAAAAATGTTTGGTACAATTTTTCCTCTATTATAGTGATGCAAAAAAGTGTGTGATATAAGAATAGCTTAAAAGACATATTAGTGATGATCATTGGAACTTTGTCACATACAATATAGTATTTGGAAAGCATAATATTTTTAGCCTGGTACTGCTAACAGTACAAAATCAAAGATATTTAACATAACACAAAGATTGTCACAGATACCCCTTATATTTTATTATTAAAAAAACAAAATTTATAATTATAGTCTCTATTCTATACTTAAAATATAACTGTAGACAAAGTTATAGACACGAAAAAAATATTTTCCAGACACTATTTAAGACCAGTAGAAGCTAAAAATATATTTTTAAAATTTAAAATCTCTGTTATTTGTCAATGCATCATTCTCCTACCCTTATCCCACTCTAAATGGGGTAGGCACAACATGTTTTAAACATGTTATCACATGATTTGGTATCTTACGACCGGTCGCCTGCCCGACGTCAACTTACCTTAATCGGTTTTCGCGACACCTCGGTAAGAAATGAGGGTGGTCTATTCTACTCAGGGGATATCAATGCCAAAATTGTCTGTAAAACTACCTTTGCAAACTAATGTTCTATCTATACATTATTAAAGAATAACTTATTTATTACAGGTTAAATATGCTGCGAACTCTTCCACCGGGAAGTGTCCACGAGCCCGATGATGCAGATGAACATATATGAAGAGCTTCAGTCGAATCATAATTATTTAGCCTCATTTATTGACATTAGTAATAACATTTTCACAGCGCGAATGCTTTTATTCACTAACAATTTATTTTGCCGCCTGAACCATTCGGAATTTTGGAATAAGGCTGTAAAAGTCCGCTTCAATGCTAGAGGACTCAAGAGAAGGTTGTGTCTTCAAAATAGTATTCATATTAGTATAATTGACAAACATTATGAAGTTGAAACTTCTTAACTAGGACCCAATGGATTTTTTCTCAAATCCGTGGATAAGGGGGCTCTAGCACACTAGAACGGATCATAATTTGGTTTCATTGTTTAAAACATGATTGGTTAATATTATTGTTTGATAGTTATAGTACCTTATATTCCATCAGAAATATTTTCCAGACCCAAGCCATATCATATTACCGGTTCAGTATATTGATATATCGGTCATGTGCAGCAATAGCGGTACAACTCAAAAACTTATATTTTGAGATGAATGGGTTTAAAATTTTCATTACTCAGGAAAATGAATAACAATTGCTTAGTTGCTAGTTTAATTGTTAGTTTGCTTAAACGACGGGCTTATAATGAATTATGAGTTCTGCCTGTATTGCTGCTAAAAATTGTGTATTTTAACATTAACACCATTTATTCCTATTCAAAACACGTGTTTTTACTTGTGTAGCAAAACTAAAAACCTGCGCAATCCTGGGAGTAATATATTTTCAAAACAGGATTATTTAAATTGTGAAATTTTTATAATTACGCTATTGTCTAATAAAACTGAAAGATTTGATCTAGTTAAAATTATATTATCCATCACAAAAACTTATATCTTTGGAATGGCATTATATGGCATGTAAAGTGTTAATTAGTCAAAAATGTATATAACTTAAAAAACTATAATTCCTGGTTAACTTGCATTAATCATAAATATGATTTGTTAAAAGTTTTTTGCATAATCGTAATCATAATGCGAGTTAGACAACGGTGTATCAATTAAGGAGAATTCACAGTACTGCAGATACTTGGAAAACGATAATGGAAATGGAAAATTATATCGCAAGTAAAGTTATAGAACTATGATACATGAGGCAAAAGTAACTAACTAATATTACTATTATTAACATTTAAAAATTGATTCAAAATTTTTATTATTTTACTATATATACTCCATAAGTATAGAAACATAACAAGATGTAAACAAACAAAACCATGTGATTCAGGAGTGACAAATGTCATAACAATAATATTATTAACAAATGAAAAAATTGGGATTCAACTGCAGTTGTCAAAAGAATATCTCTAATATTTATAAATGTAATTTTCATAAATTGATTGGTATTTTCTAAAATTAAATATTTATACCTTTAGTATAGCAAAACAGCAATATATAATTTAATAAAATTCAGCAGATACAAATTAGCCAAGTAAACTACCTAAAATGGTAATTGGATTAACCAACGCAACATAATATCAATAGTCTACGAGCTTCACTCTGTGATACTTAAATGTGTAGTAATTTAGTGTATTTAATATTATCCATCGTTTTCTTTTAAAATTTTATAATTCTTATTTATTGTTTCAAAGTTTGTAAAAATTAAATTTTAATTAAAAATTAAAAATTATATTAAATGTTAGTATAATGTGTTGTAATAAAAAAGGTACTTTATAGTAGGCAGATAATGCCTACTATAAACTACCTGTTTTGACATGTTTACATTTAGTTAAATACTTAACCCATGGAGTATAGTTCCTCATGATGTTTTCTTTCATCGAAAAGCTTGGTATCAATTGGCACATTAATTATGGCAAAATTTCACAATTTAATTCTTATTTTATATGTATAAATCCGAAGTGTTAACTGGTTTGATGGAAAATATTATACTTAGAGATAAAAACCACTAATATTCTATAAAAATACTACCAATATATCTAAAAAAGACTAATATTTATAATTTACCATCAAGTATACTCCTTTTAAGTATAATGTTTTTTCCTAAATACTAAAACGGTAAAAACGAAAGCATCTATTGTTTCAAATACTAATCTTGTAAATTTGTTTTCGAGTGAATACTTATAATTAATTATATTTAATAATAATATATAATAATTTAAATTACAATTCCTATATTTTCAAGATACATGATCGCCGATTCTGTTTCCTATTTAAAAATAGTAATCATTTTTGAAGTTGCACTTTTAGCGTGTTTAGGAAAAAACTTTTTTTTTTAAGAAGCATGCACATAGAAATGTAAAACGGCTGTTGAATATAAATTTTTTTATTACAGTAAAAGTCTATTAAAGAATTTCCTTAAATATTTTGTTTTATTAAAATCTAAAAATCATTATTAATATGTTACAGGAAAACCGGTTATCCAAATAATCGGTAAGAGTAAAATGCGAATCGATAAAACTTTAACATCACTAGTTACGGTTTTAGCGCACCAAGTACATCACTAATTTTACTACGATTTTACGTCATACGTTATATATATTACTACTCCATATGTGAGAAAGAGTCAGAGCTGAGACTAAATCCGTTTTTATGAATGAAACGGGTGAGAGGCAGATAGTTTTTTATGAATGAGAATGTAAGTAGCTATAGTGCTACTCTGCACCCCCCCATACCACCGAAAATAGGCTCGCGCCAATGTATGAATCTCAACCATCTATTTTATAGTTAATAATCTATGGTCTATTGTGGTTGAATTTTCTGAAGCATAATAAAAGTCCTTATTTTAATTTTATTTGCGGTATTACCTATTTTTTATACCGAAGAAAGTCCACTTCGATGTATGATGATGATTCTTCAAGCGAGTACTAGATTGGATCCAATGGCTCTTCGCGGCTTCTTTGAGTTATTTCGACCAACACATTGTTTCTCTATGTAGAGTCGCTATTCTAGAAACTTAAGATACGTCCTCACGCATATTGGTTTTATTGTAGTCTTTACTATACTCAAAGTAGATAGAAAAGTAAAATAAAAATTAAATATTGATGTAGCGTTCAAAGGTAAAATTTTAGGTAGTTACCTATTTTTGTTACTGTGGAAGTCACATTTTTTTCTCAAATTGCGTTACAATGTACCTACTAGAACCGTTAGGAATCAGGAAAGGTATCATATAAAGTAAATAACATAAAGTGGCAAATGATAATAAAGAAATTCATGAAATATGTTTTGATTTTTTATTTTATTAATATTGAGCTAAAACATAAATCCATTTTTATATGCTCGTAAAGTTCACATAAAAAAACCCATTACATTACATATACCTGCAATCGAATGCTACTAGTAATGAGTTTAATAATAATGTTACTTTCGTGCGTAATGTGTAAGATTTATTTTTGTTATTTATTCAGGGTCAAAGCATTTAAAATCCATTGAGAAGAGCATGGAGTTGTATAATAACTCTATGGAGAAGATTATCAAGAAAAATAATTTATCTGTAAAAAATATCATAGACTAGTAACTAAAATATATATAAGCATCCAGGTCTCTTACAATTTTTAAATATAGCAACATTAAATTAATTAATATTCAAATAATAAGTACGTTATTTGTAGGGTTTCCTGTTCACCTGGAGGGGTTTCGAATAGAAATTGAAGGTTTAATTGATTTAGGTCCAAAATGGAACTATGAGTACAAGTTATCGCCAATACCATACCACGATACCTCAATAAAATTAAATGAAATACCACTTATTGTATATAATTCACGTAAAATAAGAAAAGATAATGAATTTAGTAATGAAACGTCCAAAAATTTAATCATAACTGAAGATCAGGATAAGAATAACACATCTGATAAGTCACAAGAAAATGATAACAATACTAAACTGGAAAAATATACCGACAAAGAGTATAATGAAATATTTGATACGGTAAGTAACATGGAATATGAACAAATGAAAGAAGAAAAAGCTAAGATTGAAAGTGCAACGACAACTAATACTAAAATTGAAATAGAAAGCCAGAATTCACAGATCACGATAAATAATGAAAGTGATATTAGTGACCAAAAAATGAAGAGAGCTAAGCGTAATAAGAGAAAACGTAAAATGACTAAATCTGTCTTTACAACGTCAGGAAAAATGCAAAAAATACCTATTGATAAGAAGCTTGAAAGAAGCAATGATAAATACTCTCATAGCCATCAACGTGCTAAAATTAAGATAAATCATAATAAATTTAAAAAAGTCTATAAAGTTAAGGAAGATCCAAGAATTTATAATTTCACTTTACATATTTTCAAGCAGTCTCTAAAAGTTTTTGATAATATGATGAAAATATCCGAACTAGACAGAATCAAACGTAAAATTAAATCGTTCAAAAAAAGTTTTATCGAGAAATTTAGCGACTTCCTTATACGGAATAGTAATTTGAAAATTAAAACTAAATTAGGAAATCAGAAAGTTATTTTGAATACAATTAATACCTCGAATAAAATGTTACAAAGATTCGTTAACCAATTATCAAGATTTATGGACAACGAAAAGTATGTAAGAAGCAATGCTAGGACTGTCAATATTTTTCAACACGAAGTCAATAGAAAGTATTCAATAGAATATATGCATGCTTGTGAAAAATTTGGCGTATGCCGCAGTCGTGAAGATTTCAGCGATTTTCTAATAGATGTTATAGATATAATACTCAAAGCTAATGATAGTAAAATGAAGCAAGCTGCGGATGCTTTGACGGAAGTTGTAAAAACAACAGATTTTACAAACGTGATTGATAAAGAAACCCAAAACAAACTAAGGAAATTTATGAATGTCATCGAATTGTCAGGACCTATCATAATAAGATCAATGTTTTTAATATTTCGCAACGCTATAATTAATAAAAATCTCCCATTAACTATAATGGACGCTGTTGATAAAGAATTAGCCAGTATAACAATAGCGTTTCATGAGTTGATAGATATTTTAAACAAAAACATATTAAAGTCAAAAAATTATAACGAATGGGTTGAAATCAAAACAAAATTGGAAGAATGGGTAGATGGATCTCGGGCTGATATTTTAAATATTATGGAATCTATACTTAATCAATTAAAAAAAGCATTAGATGAAATAGATCTCAAAACATCACAACATATAAATGAACTCATGCGAATAATTTTTAAAACACGTAGTAGCCATTATTAATAAACTTAAGTTGTATGCAGGTTATTTATTGAAATAATTTTCTAATTCATAATTATATTAAACTAGCCAATGTTGTACCGCCATATTTTTTTTTTGCCGTCAATCTATACTAATATATAAAGCTGAAGAGTTTGTTTGAACGCACTAATCTTAGGAACTACTAGACTGATTTGAAAAATTCCTTGAGTGTTTGAGATAGTCCATTTATCAAGGAAGGCTATATAGCATCACGCTAAGATGAATAGGAGAGGAGCTGCAATAAAAAATAATACGGAAACGGCAAAATTTAAAGCTTTCCTTGCGTGCGCGGTGAAAGTTATTCAAAAATAACTTATAATTGACTAACGATAACTACTTTTATGTTCCAATTTCAATTCGAAAAAAATTTATGACACTGATTTTTTTACTACTTTCTTAATTTTTTCCCATACACTTTCTTCGTACCATATAAATACAAAAAATAAAGATTCATCCAAATTAGTGCAGTCGTTTGGAAGTTATGCGCGTACAAACCAGTTTCACTTCCTAGCCCAACATAATATAAAAGAATTACATATAAATTATGTTTTTTAAAAATCAGTAAGGGGAATGTGTGCAGTGCTTGTGTATTGTTGTGTTATCGGTGTCGGGTAGTGCATGAGTTCTGACAAATTCTGCATGTATCAGGTATGAGAACGAATAGTACACTCTACATTTAGCATTACATATATTTTTTTCGCGGATTATACCAAAATAATATTCTAATTTTTAATCAGCAAGGGTCAAATGTATGGTAGGAATTTTACTTTCAATTTGGTAGCACTTACATTTTATTTATGGCAACATTATAAATGGCGTTGAAGATGAAGCGGTAATTTGGCGTTTGTTATATTAACTAATTTACGCTAACTGAAAAAAAATGGATGGGTTTATCAATTCCAAAACAGAAAAACAATCGATATACGAGATTTATAGAGCATGTCGGCTTTGCGGTGCGGGTGCTGGCTACAAGATGCCTATAATACAGAATGTTGTCAGTTTTGATGGTATCGAAGTAGAGTTAAAGCAGAAAATCCGAGATTGTGTTCAAATAGAGGTAATTGTCATGTTTATTGCTAATAACTATGCTTTTTTATACTTGATGTACTTAGTGAGAGTTAGTTTATACAAGTTGCAAAATTCGTTGTTTTCATATCAAATCCGCGTCCTACTTATAACAACAATACACTATATTATTGTCCCATTTGTTTTATTTTTATTCAATATTCTCATCTCCAATTCGACCGTTAAAATTTATGAGTTTATTAGTGCTTCTCTCATAAGTGAAGATCATAAGATAAGTTAAAATTATACGTTAAATGTAATTAGGTTATGATGGGGCTGGCATGTATCTGTACTAAAGTCCCTAAAAATCCATGCTCTTGCCGTTATCCCACTCTAAGTGGGGTCGGCACAACATGTTACAAACATTTATTTATTTTATTTATTTATTTATGTACCATAAAAAATGTAGGAAAAAAACATAATTGGTAAAAAAAGTGTACAAAGGTCAACTTATCCCTATGACAGAGATCTCTGCCAGCTAACCTACGAGGTGAGACAATTTATATTAAAGAAAAAGGTACGCAAATATCAAACATTATGAACATGTTGTCACATGAATTACGTTAGCAGAAGCGAGAGGTTTGAAGAAAAAGAAACTATCTACTAAACTATCTTCTCAGTTGAAACTAAATGATGGATTATTGTCATATTTTAACCAATAAGTTTTCCTCGGCTGATGCAATGCCGCATCAGCTTTAATCTACTTTAATTAGGAATTCATTTCATTAGGCTGCAACATCATCAACTTCCGCACATTAGGTGGCCGCGAAATCAGGATCGCAAATTCAGCGATTCACAGAAAGAGTGTGGTCTATTTTACTCAACCGGATACCACATGGTGCAAAGTCCCTAAAAATATATAGATAATAAAACTATATACTATGAATCCTAGAAGATTCACAAACACATACATATTTAATGATGCAAAATGATTTTATTTTATATTTTAAAACTATCCAGTTTCACAAATATATTTTTCGGTTATTATATGACTGGGCTACTAGTTGTTGATGCAATTTTTATAACTTTGCTGCAGAATTTTATACATCTTTGGGCCTGATGGTACAGTAATAATTTTTGTGTTATTAAATAGAAAAATATTTGTTATCTTAATATCAATTATTATTTTATTTAATTTTAATGGGGAACTATAAAAAAAGAGTAGAAGTTTGCCTACTGAGCAAGTTTGCATACTTGTGAGTATGGATGTATGTTTGTTAAATTTAAACTATTGTGAGTAGTTTTCATAGTTAATGTATAGAACCGGCTATACTCACGTGTTATTCTATCACGTTAGCCCGAATAGTTTCGAACCCATCCGGTGCACTTATTCATGAGCTCTTTACACGATGTTATCGTGGCGAGAACTGTCGCTGTTATGTCGGGAACTGTATGTTTATTACTCTTTCACAGCAAATCTGCTGAACCAATATCAACATATAACCAATTTGGCACAATTATTCCTTATACAACGGAATAACATATATAAATCCTGTTAACTCTACAGCAATAGGATGACATTGAAAAGCGCCATCTATTGTTGGCCTATCACAATACAACAGTCCATCTGAAGTTGTGGGTAAAAGTTAGTAATAAATATTGAAATGATGTTTTCAGGTACACCAAGATGACAAAATGCCTCCACTTATATGTGAGCTGTGCGTTGATAAAGTGAACGACTTCTATGAGTTTCTCGAGATGTGCAGACAAACAAACAAACGGACTCGGCTTAGACTTGGCTTGCCACCACAGACGTTGCCTCGGGGGGCGGTATGTTAGAATTATATATATAAAATTCTCATCGCAATTCAAATTCAAAATATTGTTTATTCAAGTAAACTTGTAAACAAGCGCTTTTTAAATAATTGAATGTATAAGGTCTGAGAATTAATAGTACACTCTACATTTATGTAGAGCATGTAGCATTACATATATTTTTTTTTATAGAGGATTATAGCAAAATAATATTCTCATTACTTTTTTATTATGGACCTCCGCAAAGTAATGCCTAATTCTATGAATTATTATATTATTTCTTTTATTTATTTATTTGCGTATTATGTATTAAATAGGGTGCAAATTTTAAAACATTTTTTTAATTTAAATTGCTAAACAATATACAAAAACAAAATTGCTTATACTTATCACTTTACAGCTCAGACATTATTACTTCCTTACAAAGTTATCAACAAAACAAAGACATATATCAAAATAAATAATAATAATATTCACATTAAACATACTAATAATAATAAAAATAAAAAATAATTACAAAATCATCTTAATAATTACAATAAAATAATTACAATAAATGTTTGGTACTTTGTTTCTAGCCTGATGCAGGTGACTGTATACTCGGTGTGACAGAACCAATATTTGTTGGAAATGAGGACTCAAACGAGCCAATACTAAAATCTAAAGGGAAAAATATAAAATCCTCAAAAGGGAAGAAGGAATTCCAGAACAGAGATGGAAAGAATAAGGTGTGAAATGTTGTGGTAACTTATATATATCCTCCTGCCCTTATCCCACTCTAAGTGGGGTCGGCACAAAATGTTGTAAACGTGCTGTAACATGATTTGGCTGCCTTTTTACGACCGGCCGCCTGCCTGACGTCAACTTACCTTAGTCATATTTTACGACACCTTGGTAAGGAGGGTGGTCTATTCTACTAAACCGGATTGTGGTATCCAGTTTAATAGATTAGACCACGGTGGGTCAACTTACCTTAGTCGCCTTTTACACCTCGGTAAGAAATGAGGGTGGTCTATTCTACTCAGCCGGATACCAAACGGCGGGTTGTTAAAAATTATAATTTATAGAATTAGGCGTCACTTTGTTGTAGTAACTTATAATAATAAAATAATATAACTTATTCTGTTTGAAAGAAAGAAAGAAAAACCATTTATTTTTATTTCCTTTGATACACATAACACATATATAATAAAAGAAAACAAAATAAGCCTTTATTGCTGTTTTCCTTTTACAATCGTACTTATTCTACTAACATTGACGGTCGGTTTTATAAACAGCTCACCCTTCGACAAAGGCCTCCTCTAGCAACACACACAACACATATATAATAGCCTTATACAAATCTTAACTAATCTAATTGTAATAAATTCATTATTAAATGCTGATCTATGCTAATATTATAAAAAGAAAAAAATTGTATGTATGTTTGTATTGTTTTCACACAAAAACTACAGGACCGATTACAAAAATTCTTTCACCATTGGAAAGCTGCATCTTTACTGAGCAACATAGGCTATATTACATTTTCAAAAATAGGGATCCGTAATAAAAATGTAAATAATAAAAATATTTAATAAAAATAAATCTATAGTAAAACTAAGTAGACTTTCCACTGACATGAAATTGGTATGTACGCGGGTGAAACCGCGGGATATTACTAGTGTATACTAATATTATAGAGAGGAAAAATTTGTATGTATGTTTGTAATATTTTCACACAAAAACTAATGGACCGATTTCAAAAATTCTTTCACCATTGGAAAGCTGCATCTTTACTGAGCAACATAGGCTATATTACATTTTCAAAAATAGGGATCCGTAATAAAAATGTAAATAATAAAAATATTTAATAAAAATAAATCTATAGTAAAACTAAGTAGACTTTCCACTGACATGAAATTGGTATGTACGCGGGTGAAACCGCGGGATATTACTAGTGTATACTAATATTATAGAGAGGAAAAATTTGTATGTATGTTTGTAATATTTTCACACAAAAACTAATGGACCGATTTCAAAAATTCTTTCACCATTGGAAAGCTGCATCTTTACTGGCAACATAGGCTATATTACATTTAAAAAAAGGGATCCGTAATAAAAATGTAATAAGGTGTAACAACGCTGCCTTGTCGTTACTGCAAGCAAGCAAGCCATGACGTCACATCTCGCCACAGCCTTTCGCGCCATTTTGACGTGGGAGATGTGACAGCCGCTGTCATTAGCAGCTAGCCCGCGGACAGCGAATGAGAGTTTGCTTTAATTATATTTTTTGCATTTATAAAAACAATAAAACTGATTTAGAATATTTATTTTATTGATACTAGTAGTTAAGTTACAAAGGTATGAAAAAATTTGTCATAAAAATCTCTCATCGCATGCGCTGCGGAAACTATTGATGATATATTTAATAAAAATAAATCTACAGTCCGACTTAGTAGACTTTCCACTGCCATGAGATCGGTATGTACGCGGGTGGAACCGCGGGATATTACTAGTCTTTAATATTTAAATGAGTTAATCTTGTATGTACATTCCGAATTTCGGAAACGGCTCTAACGATTTTCATGAAATTCAAAATGTTGGGGGAATTGATCTAGCTAGGTTTTATTTGAAAAAATTGCCATTTTATACTTGTTTTTAGGCATTGAAAATTTTTTAAATTTGCCAATGATAGAAAAGAATATTTTTGCTGTCATTTGTAATGTTGTAATAGCTCAGTGGACAACAAACAGAAGGGAATCAAAACACCCGGGATCACAAGTTTTTTTTTTTTTTTTTTTTTAAAATAATTTTTTTATATATATTTACAGGCGAATATTCCAGTGAAGAAAGAAATTAAAAAAGAAGGTGTCAAGATCAAAATAGAACCTAGGACTCTCCGCAGCAAGGCTCCCAGTCCGCCGCGGCTCAGAGGCACCAAGCGACCGCACGAGGATGACATATCACCCAATAGACTGCAGGTGAATTCAAATTCTTATTCGAAATCCAAACTAATATTAATGTGAAAGTCTGTCTCTGTCATCATCATTCTCCTGCCCTTATCCCACTCTAAGTGGGGTCGTCACAACATGTTATAAACATGCTGCCACATGATTTGGCTGCGTTTTTACGACCGGCCGCCTGCCTGACGTCAACTTACCTCAGTCGTATATTACGACATCTCGGTAAGAAATGAGGATGGTACTATTCAACCGGATACCACACGTTGGGTCAACTTACCTTAGTCGCCTTTTACGACACCTCGGTAAGAAATGAGGGTGGTACTATTCTATTCAGCCGGATACCACACGGCGGGTCAACTTACCTTAGTCGCCTTTTACGACACCTCGGTAAGAAATGAGGGTGGTACTATTCTATTCCGCCTGATACCACACGGCGGGTCAACTTACCTTAGTGGCCTTTTACGACACCTCGGTAAGAAATGAGGTCCGTCTATTCTATTCAGCCGGATACCACACGTTGGGTCGACTTACCTTAGTCGCCTTTTACACCTCGGTAAGAAATGAGGGTGGTACTATTCTATTCAGCCGGATACCACACGGCGGGTCAACTTACCTTAGTCGCCTTTTACGACACCTCGGTAAGAAATGAGGGTGGTACTATTCTATTCCGCCTGATACCACACGGCGGGTCAACTTACCTTAGTGGCCTTTTACGACACCTCGGTAAGAAATGAGGTCCGTCTATTCTATTCAGCCGGATACCACACGTTGGGTCGACTTACCTTAGTCGCCTTTTACACCTCGGTAAGAAATGAGGGTGGTACTATTCTATTCAGCCGGATACCACACGGCGGGTCAACTTACCTTAGTCGCCTTTTACGACACCTCGGTAAGAAATGAGGGTGGTACTATTCTATTCCGCCTGATACCACACGGCGGGTCAACTTACCTTAGTGGCCTTTTACGACACCTCGGTAAGAAATGAGGTCCGTCTATTCTATTCAGCCGGATACCACACGTTGGGTCGACTTACCTTAGTCGCCTTTTACACCTCGGTAAGAAATGAGGGTGGTACTATTCTATTCAGCCGGATACCACACGTTGGGTCGACTTACCTTAGTCGCCTTTTACACCTCGGTAAGAAATGAGGGTGGTACTATTCTATTCAGCCGGATACCACACGGCGGGTCAACTTACCTTAGTCGCCTTTTACGACACCTCGGTAAGAAATGAGGGTGGTACTATTCTATTCCGCCTGATACCACACGGCGGGTCAACTTACCTTAGTGGCCTTTTACGACACCTCGGTAAGAAATGAGGTCCGTCTATTCTATTCAGCCGGATACCACACGTTGGGTCGACTTACCTTAGTCGCCTTTTACACCTCGGTAAGAAATGAGGGTGGTACTATTCTATTCAGCCGGATACCACACGGCGGGTCGACTTACCTTAGTCGCCTTTTACGACACCTCGGTAAGAAATGAGGGTGGTACTATTCTATTCCGCCGGATACCACACGGCGGGTCGACTTACCTTAGTCGCCTTTTACGACACCTCGGTAAGAAATGAGGGTGGTACTATTCTATTCAGCCGGATACCACACGGCGGGTCGACTTACCTTAGTCGCCTTTTACACCTCGGTAAGAAATGAGGGTGGTACTATTCTATTCAGCCGGATACCACACGGCGGGTTGACTTACCTTAGTCGCCTTTTACACCTCGGTAAGAAATGAGGGTGGTACTATTCTATTCAGCCGGATACCACACGGCGGGTCGACTTACTTTAGTCGCCTTTTACGACACCTCGGTAAGAAATGAGGGTGGTACTATTCTATTCCGCCGGATACCACACGGCGGGTCGACTTACCTCTGTCGCCTTTTACACCTCGGTAAGAAATGAGGTTGGTCTATTCTACTCAGCCGGATACCACATGGCGGGTCGACTTACCTTAGTCGCCTTTTACGACACCTCGGTAAGAAATGAGGGTGGTACTATTCTATTCCGCCGGATACCACACGGCGGGTCGACTTACCTTAGTCGCCTTTTACGACACCTCGGTAAGAAATGAGGGTGGTACTATTCTATTCAGCCGGATACCACACGGCGGGTCAACTTACCTTAGTCGCCTTTTACGACACCTCGGTAAGAAATGAGGGTGGTACTATTCTATTCCGCCTGATACCACACGGCGGGTCAACTTACCTTAGTGGCCTTTTACGACACCTCGGTAAGAAATGAGGTCCGTCTATTCTATTCAGCCGGATACCACACGTTGGGTCGACTTACCTTAGTCGCCTTTTACACCTCGGTAAGAAATGAGGGTGGTACTATTCTATTCAGCCGGATACCACACGTTGGGTCGACTTACCTTAGTCGCCTTTTACACCTCGGTAAGAAATGAGGGTGGTACTATTCTATTCAGCCGGATACCACACGGCGGGTTGACTTACCTTAGTCGCCTTTTACACCTCGGTAAGAAATGAGGGTGGTACTATTCTATTCAGCCGGATACCACACGGCGGGTCGACTTACCTTAGTCGCCTTTTACGACACCTCGGTAAGAAATGAGGGTGGTACTATTCTATTCCGCCTGATACCACACGGCGGGTCAACTTACCTTAGTGGCCTTTTACACCTCGGTAAGAAATGAGGGTGGTACTATTCTATTCAGCCGGATACCACACGGCGGGTCGACTTACCTTAGTCGCCTTTTACGACACCTCGGTAAGAAATGAGGGTGGTACTATTCTATTCCGCCGGATACCACACGGCGGGTCGACTTACCTTAGTCGCCTTTTACGACACCTCGGTAAGAAATGAGGGTGGTACTATTCTATTCAGCCGGATACCACACGGCGGGTCAACTTACCTTAGTCGCCTTTTACGACACCTCGGTAAGAAATGAGGGTGGTACTATTCTATTCCGCCTGATACCACACGGCGGGTCAACTTACCTTAGTGGCCTTTTACGACACCTCGGTAAGAAATGAGGTCCGTCTATTCTATTCAGCCGGATACCACACGTTGGGTCGACTTACCTTAGTCGCCTTTTACACCTCGGTAAGAAATGAGGGTGGTACTATTCTATTCAGCCGGATACCACACGGCGGGTCAACTTACCTTAGTCGCCTTTTACGACACCTCGGTAAGAAATGAGGGTGGTACTATTCTATTCCGCCTGATACCACACGGCGGGTCAACTTACCTTAGTGGCCTTTTACGACACCTCGGTAAGAAATGAGGTCCGTCTATTCTATTCAGCCGGATACCACACGTTGGGTCGACTTACCTTAGTCGCCTTTTACACCTCGGTAAGAAATGAGGGTGGTACTATTCTATTCAGCCGGATACCACACGGCGGGTCAACTTACCTTAGTCGCCTTTTACGACACCTCGGTAAGAAATGAGGGTGGTACTATTCTATTCCGCCTGATATCACACGGCGGGTCAACTTACCTTAGTGGCCTTTTACGACACCTCGGTAAGAAATGAGGTCCGTCTATTCTATTCAGCCGGATACCACACGTTGGGTCGACTTACCTTAGTCGCCTTTTACACCTCGGTAAGAAATGAGGGTGGTACTATTCTATTCAGCCGGATACCACACGGCGGGTCGACTTACCTTAGTCGCCTTTTACACCTCGGTAAGAAATGAGGGTGGTACTATTCTATTCAGCCGGATACCACACGGCGGGTTGACTTACCTTAGTCGCCTTTTACACCTCGGTAAGAAATGAGGGTGGTACTATTCTATTCAGCCGGATACCACACGGCGGGTCGACTTACCTTAGTCGCCTTTTACGACACCTCGGTAAGAAATGAGGGTGGTACTATTCTATTCCGCCGGATACCACACGGCGGGTCGACTTACCTTAGTCGCCTTTTACGACACCTCGGTAAGAAATGAGGGTGGTACTATTCTATTCCGCCTGATACCACACGGCGGGTCAACTTACCTTAGTGGCCTTTTACGACACTTCGGTAAGAAATGAGGTCCGTCTATTCTATTCAGCCGGATACCACACGTTGGGTCGACTTACCTTAGTCGCCTTTTGCACCTCGGTAAGAAATAAGGGTGGTACTATTCTATTCAGCCGGATACCACACGGCGGGTCGACTTACCTCTGTCGCCTTTTACACCTCGGTAAGAAATGAGGTTGGTCTATTCTACTCAGCCGGATACCACATGGCGGGTCGACTTACCTTAGTCGCCTTTTACACCTCGGTAAGAAATGAGGGTGGTACTATTCTATTCAGCCGGATACCACACGGCGGGTCGACTTACCTCTGTCGCCTTTTACACCTCGGTAAGAAATGAGGTTGGTCTATTCTACTCAGCCGGATACCACATGGCGGGTCGACTTACCTTAGTCGCCTTTTACACCTCGGTAAGAAATGAGGGTGGTACTATTCTATTCAGCCGGATACCACACCGGTAAAAACCGTTCAAAAATGGGTTCAGTACATTTTGAAAATCAAATATACAGACGGGTTTTGTTGTATAGAAAATTCAATAGAGTCTTTGTTCCAGAAATCCAGAAGACCAGAACAGGTCCAGCCCAGGTCTATACTGAAGAGGAACAGCATTAACAGTGAGCCTAAGGTATATATTATGTCATTCATCCTCCTGTCCTTATCCCACTCTAAGTGGGGTTGGCACAACGTGTTATAAACATGTTGTCACATGATTCGGGTAGGTATTTTACGACCGGCCGAGTGCCTGAAGTCAATCTACCCTAGTCATATTTTGCAACACATCGGTAAGAAAGAGGGTGGTCTATTCTACTTAGCCGGATACCACACGGCGGGTCAACTTACTTTAGTCGTATTTTACGTCAGCTCGGTAACAAAGAGGGTGGTCTATTCTACTAAACCGGATACCACACGGCGGGTCAACTTACTTTAGTCGTATTTTACGTCAGCTCGGTAACAAAGAGGGTGGTCTATTCTACTAAACCGGATACCACACAGCGGGTCGACTTACCTTAGTCGTATTTTACGACACCTCGACTACCACACGGCATGTATATAGATTTTGTCATTATAAATCTTTATATATAAAAATGAATGTTTGTCTGTGTGCTGTATATTCTGAAATGGCTGGACCGATTTTAATGAAATTGCCAGACAATCTTTATAATGATTCAGACACGATTCAGCCAATGATTCATTCAGACACAGCAACGCGTGGCCAGACATTTGTAAATGATAAAAATGCTTGGATTTGATAATCCACTCAGCTTCATACAAGACTGCGCTTTAATAATGTAATATTAAAAATGTTTAAAAGATCGACCGCCGAGTTTCTTTCTGGTTCTCGGTAAGAGCAACATTCCGAACCAGTTGTAGCTTCATTATATTGATTGACGATTCAAAAGTGCTTGAAAGAGCTTATTTGAATAAACATTTTGAGTTTGAGTTGTAAAGTTAAATTTTCTCTTTTTCAGTCAGAAGATAGCTCAAGATTCAAAAGGTTACGCGATAACAACTCTAAAGAGTTCAAGGAAAAGAAAGTAAAGTGAGTAAAAATTATAGTAATCTAACAAACGCCAGCGGCTCTGTCCGCGCGGAAACATTAAAACCGTAATAACCAAAAGAAGGTTAGAGTGAGTTAACCTTAAAAGCAAGACATATGCTGTCGCGGACTTTTATTTAGAACTTTTAGAGGGGAACAATTTTGTAACCCATGATTTTTGAATAACTTTCACCGTTTACTCAGCGCACACAAGGAAAGCTTTAAATTGTGCCGTTTTCGTAATATTTTTTTATTGCTGTTCCTCTTCTATTCATCTTAACGGGATGTTATATAGCCTATAGCCTTCCTCGATAAATGGTTCCCCTCTAAAAGTTCTAAATAAAAGTCCGCGACGTCATATGTCTAGCTTTTAATGTTACACATTTTTATGGTTAATTTATAGAATTAGGCGTTACTTTGCGGAGATCCATAATACAAAAGTAATAATAAAATTATTTTGCTATAATCCGCGATGAAGTAAAATAGAAAATATATATAATGCTAAATGTAGAGTGGACAATCGGTTATCATACCGGATACATGCAGGATTAGTAAAAAGCACATGCACAAACCTCCACCACCGCCACCACGATACACAAGCACTATATACGTTCACTATCACAAACTCAACAATCGTTTCGCCCCGCAACCGAAGCATCATCAGGAGGCAAAGCGATTTTGGTCGTGGAGTCTATCTCCTGTTTGTGCATGTGTTTTTACGAATCCTGCATGTATCAGGTATGATAACCGATTGTCCACTCTACATTTAGCATTATATATATTTCCTATTTTACTTCTTCGCGGATTATAGCAAAATAATTTTATTATTACTTTTGCATTTTTATGGATGTCAAAATACTATATTATCTTTAATATTTAAATGAGTTAATCTTGTATATATACTAGCGGCCTGCCCATGCTTCGCACGGGTATAAAATATATATCCCATGTCACTCAGTGTAAAAAAATGATTAAAATCGATCCAGTAATTTTGATTTATTCATTACTGCCCGTGGCCCGCAAGCGTTAAATTTGGAGAAAAACAATTTCCTCTCCCTATACCAAGACGATTTCCTGCTATCTTTGGAATATCTAAACTCATATAGTACATTTTTACTTATTTACTTTTACATTTTACCTTTGTATTTTATTTTTACAATTAATTACAGAATGTGTTTAACAAACTCTTAAAAGATTCGAAGTGCTATAGGGTGAAGCGCGTCGTCCTCACGGCATTTTAAATCTGTAATATCTCGGAAAATGTTCACTTAAATTACATACTGTAAACGGCCATATTGACCTATATTAAATCAACAATTTATTTAAGGTACTTAATTGCATAAGGATTAATGTTGTATTGTATAAAAATTGCTTTGAACATAAGGCATTATTTTTCGTAAAAAGTATATGACAAAAAATGCTTTTGTGGGTTATCCATAAGAGATAGACATATACCATCGCGGACTTTTCTGTAGACCTTTTCAAGGCGTACAAATACTTAGTACATCATTTTGATAAATCTTGTAGGGTTTAGCCTGCGTTTGCAATGTAAGCGGACAAAAATGTTATTATTTACAGAAACCTCAAAAATTACAGTATTTCTCTACTCCGTATTGAATGTTATTATACGTACAAACCTTCCTTTTGAATCACTCTATCTATTAAAAAAAACCGCATCAAAATCGGTTGCGTAGTTTTAAAGTTTTATGCGTACATACGGAAATATGGACTTTGTTTTATAATATGTAGTGATATATATTCCGAATCTCGGAAACAGCTCCAACGATTTTTCTGAAATTCATCATGTAGGAGGTTTTGGGGGAGAAAAATTAATCTAGCTAGGTTTTATATAAAAAAAAATTGTTTTATCCCTGTTTTCGGACATTAAAAAACACTAACATTTATATTGAATTGAATTTTCGCCGTTAACTGTCAAGTCGTCGTAGCTTATTCGGGTAACGGGCAGACTCGAGAAATGTGAATGCCAAGGATCGATCCCCAACTAAATAATTGTTTTTTTTTTGTTTTTTTCTGTACAAAATTACCGAGCGAAGCTCGGTCACCCAGATATTGTTTTTAATCTGGCGATTGCTGGTAAGTAATAAAGATGTAAGGCTATTTTGTATATGTTCAACAGAATTGTATTGAAACCCCTACCTCCGAGGGCCACAAAGTCATCCAAACCAAGCAAGCAGAGTCAGTGGAAGTGTAATGTATGCCGGGCAGTGTTCAATAGCAACGTTTCTCTAACAAATCACATGAGAACCCACCTTCGATCCAAGTGAGTGCATCAATTAATTCGACTTATACTCCATAGGGATGTGACATGGAGTAGAAAAAAATCGATTAATTAATATTCGATTTTTTTCCTATTAAAATTAATCGATTTAAAAAAAATCGATTATTTGTTTCGATATAATCGATTTTTAATATCGATTTTTTCCCATTAAAATTAATCGATTTAAAAAAAATCGATTATTTTGTAACGAAATAATCCATTTTTAAAAATCGTTTTTTTTTCTGACCTTTTCAAAGTTGCCTTTTTTATATTTAGTAATTATTTACAATAAAGGTTAATTAATTTAGGACTACTAGAAGTGGAAGAGTTTTGTATTTTATGTTTATTGAGGATAAATGCGAGAATAATAGGAATAAACTACGCCTTTTCGGTTTTACAAGTTTACTGTTACTTCCTAGTACATTTTTCAATGGTAAGTTTGATTCCCGATAGTGATGTTACATGGAGCAAAAATCGATTAATTAATAATCGATTTTTTCCCCATTAAAATTAATCGTTTTTTAATAAATCGATAATCGATCGAAAAATCGGTTTTTTCCCATTATAATTAATCGATTTTTAAAAAATCGATTATTTTGTTACGAAATAATCTATTTTTAAAAATCGTTTTTTTTCTGACCTTTTCAAAAGTGCGTTTTTTGATATTAATAATTAATTACAATAAAGGCTTATTAAATTGGATCTAAAAAGGGTACAAAATAAAAAGGGGAAACCTAAAGAAATCGATTTTTATAAAATCAAGAGCCGCAAGCTTATCTCGATTCCTACTTTGTGTATAATATATATACACACTAGAATTTTATGAATTTCCAGAAACACGGAACACAAAACGCAGCCAAAAAAACCAAGCCAGCCACGAAAATTGGAATGCAAGACGTGCAAAAGGGAATTCCCCCACAAGAACATGTTGGACATACACCGATGCAGGATCAAGCCGGGTGAGATTTTAAAAGACAATTTAACCCTTTTTTTCCGCCGTGTGGTATCCGGCTGAATAGAATAGCACCACCCTCATTTCTTACCGAGGTGTCGTAAAAGGCGACTAAGGTAAGTCGACCCGCCGTGTGATATCCGGCTGAGTAGAATAGACCAACCTCATTTCTTACCGAGGTGTCGTAAAAGGCGACTAAGGGGAGTTTACCCACCGTGTGGTATCCGGTTTAGTAGAATAGACCACCCTCTTTCTTACCGAGGTGTCGTGAAAGGCGACTAAGGTAAGTTGACCCACCGTGTGGTATCCGGCTAAGTAGAATAGACCAACCTCATTTCTTACCGAGGTGTCGTAAAAGGCGACTAAGGGGAGTTTACCCACCGTGTGGTATCCGGTTTAGTAGAATAGACCACCCTCTTTCTTACCGAGGTGTCGTGAAAGGCGACTAAGGTAAGTTGACCCACCGTGTGGTATCCGGCTAAGTAGAATAGACCAACCTCATTTCTTACCGAGGTGTCGTAAAAGGGGACTAAGGTAAGTTGACCCACCGTGTGGTATCCGGTTTAGTAGAATAGACCAACCTCATTTCTTACCGACGTGTCGTAAAAGGCGACTAAGGTAAGCCGACCCGCCGTGTGGTATCCGGCTGAGTAGAATAGACCAACCTCATTTCTTACCAACGTGTCGTAAAAGGCGACTAAGGTAAGCCGACCCGCCGTGTGGTATCCGGTTTAGTAGAATAGACCAACCTCATTTCTTACCGACGTGTCGTAAAAGGCGACTAAGGTAAGCCGACCCGCCGTGTGGTATCCGGCTGAGTAGAATAGACCAACCTCATTTCTTACCGACGTGTCGTAAAAGGCGACTAAGGTAAGCCGACCCACCGTGTGGTATCCGGCTGAGTAGAATAGACCAACCTCATTTATTACCGAGGTGTCGTAAAAGGCGACTAAGGTAAGTTGACAATGTTGACATGTGACAGCATGTTTATAACATGTACCGACCTCACTTAGAGTGGGATAAGGGCAGGAAGATGATGAAGTGACTTTTATTTTCAGCTAAACCCAGTCGACCGGTCGCGGTTCAGAAACCAGTGTCAAAACCTCAACGAGTGGTTCCGTTAAGGAGAAAACGTAAGAAATTTATTCTTCCTTAAAAAAAAATTTAGAATAACTTGCCCGTTTCCTTAAGTAAATCTGAAACAATGACTGGCCCGTTGGCGCAGTGGGTAGTGATGCTGCCTTCAGCTTCGCGGGTGGCGGGTTCGATTCCCGCCGAGGGCCAACATTTTCTATAAATGAATTTATTGGTCTTCGAGTCTGGGTGTATATTTGTATTTAAGTATGTATTTAATAAATATATAAGTATATATTCACCAGTTGTCTGTCACACAACTGGTGTCGTAAAAAGTGGCTAAGTTAAGTTGAACCGCCGTGTGGTATCCGGCTGAGTAGAATAGACCACCCTCATTTCTTTGCGAGGTGTCGTAAAAGGCGACTAAAGTAAGTCGACCCGCCGTGTAGTATCCCGCTGAGTAGAATAGACCACCCTCATTTCTTACAGAGGTGTCATAAAAGACGACTAAGGTAAGTCTACCCGCCGTGTGGTATCCGGCTGAGTAGAATAGACCACCATTATTTCTTACCAAAGGGATCGTAAAATACAACGTAAGTTAGTTGACGTCCTCTAAATCATGTGACAACATAACATGCGCCGACCCCACTTAAAGTGGGATAAGGGCAGGATAATAACGATTATTAATTATTACAGCAATAGATCCAAAATTACTGAAACATGTCAGGCCGTTCCAAGTGCGGACGGCGCGATGCGACCCCCTACTTGATAACAAGAAGGGAGAGCATTACGACGTGAGCAACGTCCACTATGTAAGTATATAGTGTTGAGGTCATTGATTTCTATACTAATAATATACTATATTTTTTAATGCCCAAAAACAGGGAAAAAACGACATTTTTTAAAATAAAAAAGTAATAATAAAATTATTTTGCTATAATCCGCGATTAATTATAATAGAAAAAATATATAATGCTAAATGTAGAGTGGACAATCCGTTCTCATACCTGATACATGCAGGGTTCGTAAAAACACATGCACAAACCTTCACCACCGCCACCTCAATACACAAGCACTATATACATTCACTATCTAATAAAGAGGAAAAATTTGTATGTATGTTTGTAATATTTTCACACAAAAACTACTGGACCGATTTCAAAAATTCTTTCACCATTGGAAAGCTGCATCTTTACTGAGCAACATAGACTATATTACATTAAAAAATATATATTGTATGTTAAAAAAAAATCGATAGACTGACTTAGTGGACTTTCCACTGCCATGAGATCGGTATTTAAGTAAAAAAGTAAGGTACCGGCCTGTTACTATCCCACTGCTGAGAATAGGCCACTTCTCTCCGTTTCTTGTAGAGAAAGAATTGGAGCCAAGACCTACCACGCTGCTCCAAAGCGGATTGGTAGGTTACACACATCTCCAGAATTCTCTAGAGATACGCAGGTTTCCTCACGATGTTTTCCTTCACCGAAAAGCGTGTGATAAATTGCAATTATCAATAAGACGCATAAGTTTAACAGAAAAACTCATTGGTGTCTGCACGGATTTGAACCCGTGACCTCCTCGAAAGAGTCGCACGGTGTTAACCTATCGGCTTTACCTTTACCTATCGATCGGTATTTACGCGGGTGAAAACATGGGATATTACTAGTTAATAATATTTTCGTTTGCTTAATATTCATAATTTTGTTGGAGCAGTGGTCAGTGACCCTGCCTTCAGCTCCACGGGTCGCGGGTTCGATTCCCCCCGAGGGCCAACATTTTCTAAAAAAAAAATGAATTTGTTGGTCTTCGAGCCTGGGTGTATATTTGTATTTAAGTATGTATTTAAAAAATATATATGTATATATTCACCAGTTGTCTGTCCATAACACAAGTATTAAATTACTTACTTTGGGGATGGACGACCGTGTGTGTAAGTGTCCCATATATTTATTATTTATTATTATAATTTGCCCGCAGGACTTTGGTTTGGACAAGAACTGTGTATATCCATACATATCTTCGTTCAGAAATCTTCGCATCAAGTCCGAGCCAGGCTACATGGTTAATATACAAGATGAAATAAAGGATGTCTTTGATTTAGACGAAAATTATGTACATTGGGACTCTGAGGACGAGACCGACAGCGATCTGGAGTTCACTACAATGAAAAACGTCGATAGTCTTACATCACTGACACTAAAAACGATATTCTCGCATAAATTACTAGGTAAAGTGCCGAAGAAACGTAAAAAAATAAAGGTCGACAAAGCGTTTGACTCAATTTTAAACGCAAGCGACTACGAACCAGATATAAGAAAAGATATACATAACATTATCAATAGCTTAGATGATAAAAATGATAATGATAAAAGTGTAGAAGCTAATATTAGTGTTGCAAATGATAAAATTGATAAAAGTCATGATGATAACGACTCTTTGTTTGGCGATGATAAAACACCGGCTGTTACTAACGACGATTTTGATTCGCTGTTTAACAGTAAAGATGATTCACATGTAAATAAGCTTGATACAGACGCTAAAGCGAACGAAACAGAAACAAATGAAGCTGAATGCAATGGTAAAGTAAACGGTGAAATTTCTAGAAATGAAGCTAATATTTCAGAAAATGCAGCGACAAGTTTATCTAACAATGATATTAAAGATACGGAATCGTTATATAGTAATGTAGTAGATGAACCTTCTGACAGTGATAGTAAATGTATACTATCTAATGATGATGTAACAAGTGAGAAAAATAACGGCAATGCTGTTTTAGAAACACAAAACGATGAGAATATAAATGATAATGAATGTACAAATAATTCTAATAAAGTTGACGAATTGGAAAATGAAAAAGCAATTGATAGTAAAATAGATTGTATAGATAATATAAAATTAGATGACAATCCAAAAATTGTAGAGGATAATACATTAAATACAGATATGAATACGGAAATATCTGATAAAATTAGCATAGAAGCGAATAATGTACAAAATGTTGTAAATGAAAATGTAAGAGATTCTATAAGTGACAACAAAGTTGCTGATAATCATACAGAAGATTCAAGAACAGAAGTTGAAAGAGATGAGAAAACAGAAGTTAATAAAGAAGTAGAATTAAAGAAGAATGAGATTCCTCTAGCATCAAATGGGCTAGATTTAGACGCAGCATTCAATATGGATGATTTAGAAGATGTGAGTGATACAGAAATCGAGGATAGGCGTTTAATGGAAGCGCTCGATGCTCAAATCTACGATAGTGTTACAGACGTAAAAAGTGTTTGTGATAGTGACATAATGTTGCCAGACGATATAATAGGGACAATGAAACCTACAGATCTGGAAAGTATATCGGATGGTGAGTTTGAGTGATTATGCGGAAAATCATAATTAATATTTTGCCAAATTCCATTACACCGATATCTCCCTTTGTTTTGTTTTGCGTTATTTAGATATTGCGTCGCAGCTTAATTAGTATATATTTTCAATGTGCGTTGTTAGACTTTTAAAGTTGCATTGTTTTCATTTTTTTTCAAATTGCGTCATTGTTTTGGGTTCGAGTTTTTAATTTTCTTTTTTTTTCTAAAGGTGGCAACACTTGTTTCCGATTGCCTCATTGTTTTGGGTTCGAGTTTTTAATCTTTTTACAAAAATGACGCCACCAAATCTCGGGGTTACCCTTTTTAACTAAATATCAAAACATTTTTAATACAGTTTTATTATCACTTTATTTTGCAAATTTTAGACTTTAGTTTCAATTACATAGTGTTGTGCCTTTTTTAAATGAGAATAGTAAATTTATATAAATTTTTAAATATTATATTCCAGTCACAAAAATGTTTTCCAATTTATTTATGGGTAGAGTTTTTTTTTACATAGACTTGTAATTTTTTGACTGCAATGAGGGAAAAGGGTGCTGTTGGTAGAATTACAAAAAAAGACTATTTGCCCTCAAAATCGGGATTTTGGATATAGCTAGGTTAGAATCAAACCAAATCAAATCAAATCAAAGAAATTTTGGACATAGCTATATATCCAAAATAATTAAAATTGAGTAAAATGAAAATTTTGTTTTATATGTTTAATTCTTTGGAGTTTCGACAGTTAAAAAATATTAAACACAGATTTAAGTAATATCAATCTTTACGTTTCCTGCAAAAATATTTAAATATTTAAAATTAGCTGAATTTGCTTGTGACTTTAGGATTTAGCTATTTTTGATTCTGATCTTATTTAAAAGTAGAGTTTTTGTAACTCTGGAATCTATCTTTTTATCTTAATTCACTTGTTTTTTTTGGTACGTAACTAGGCTTACCATAATTATGAAGAGCCAAACCGGGACGCAGGATAGAAAGAGGCTCATCTTTATTTTGCTTTTCGCATAATTTGTGTTTTTCATATTTGAAATGCAATCAAAACTATTATGAATTGAAAACATATTAATAAATGTGAATATATTTTTTTATTAAAAAGAAAAAGAGAAAGTACAATGAATACAAACAACACTAAAAATTTGCCCGGTTTTATTATTCACCCACGCTTGCTTTATATTATTCACTAGAGTGCACTTTCTTCAGAATCGTTTTGTCGTGCTTAATTTTGTCATAAAATTCACTGCATGACATGTTCAAGTTAAGTTTGCACGTAAGCAAGGCTTCCACAACACATTCTTCTATCTTCCCCTGATGGTCAGACCACATTCAAGTTTCCTCGGTGCTGTTCAAGTTTGACCGGGACGCTAATGCAGACCGCCCGGGACGCCGGGACAGGCATCTCAAACCGGGACTATCCCGGTCAAACCGGGACGTATGGTAAGCTTATACGTAACCACTATGGGGAAGGTATTGGTGTACATGGAATTATGTTAGAAGAATGACGTTATTTTTGCTTAGATTTATTACACTGGATAGTGAAGCCATTAAACATTACAATAACAAATAGAAAAACAAATAGGAATAGACAATAATGTCTTTTCTGTATCTGGCTCACCTCTAGTATAATAACTATTTTTGAAAATCCAGTTAATCAGTTATTTTTTTAATTATGTCAAGAATAATTAATTTATAGAATTAGGATTTTGGGGAGATCCATAATACAAAAGTAATATAATAAAATAAATAAAATTATTTTGCTATAATCCACGATGATGTAAAAAAGAAAATATATGTAATGCTAAATGTAGAGTGGATCCGTTTATCAGAATATTCTGGAACAATTCTAAAAAAAAACCAATTACATCATCTTCCTGCCCTTATCCCACTCTAAGTGGGGACGGCACAAAATGTTATAAAAAATATTACATGATTTGACTACGTATTTACGACTGGCCGCCTGACCTCAACTTACCTTAGTCGTATTTTACGACACTTCGGTAAGAAATAGGGTGGTCTAATATAATAAAAAAAAACCAATTACATCATCTTCCTGCCCTTATCCCACTCTAAGTGGGGATGGCACAAAATGTTTAAAAAAATATTACATGATTTGACTACGTATTTACGACTGGCCGCCTGACCTCAACTTACCTTAGTCGTATTTTACGACACTTCGGTAAGAAATAGGGTGGTCTAATATAATAAAAAAAATCAATTACATCAATCTTTAATCAGTTTTCCTAAAAAAAATCTGTTACAAAATTTAAAATTTCTATTTTTGAAATAAAATTTTGTAAAAAAACTTTATAATTACATTATCTGTAATTATGGGTAATTTGAAGGATGTAAGAAGTGTTATCGTTGTATTTTTTTTTAAGTTTATTAAGTAGACTCTGTGGTTACTTATTTTTTTTTGTATATGATAAAATTTATTACAGATTATAATTTAGATTATAAAACTTGTTGCGTAGAATAGGTTATTCCTTTGCATGAATGGTTAAGTAAAAAAAAATATTTTGGTGCACAATATTTTTTTATATATTAAGCGAGAATATAAAAGTTGTATCTCTTAATTAAGGTCATAGGTATAAAATATATTGTAAATAAATATAGTTTACTATTTTGCATATGTTCGTTTTATTTTGCAACCCTAACATGCTTTGCTTATGGCGACGTGTAGTGGAGGGCTGGTGGTATGACTGTGACTAGCCATCACGCTGTTGTATGAAGCTCTACTAGCTATGGGGAACGTCGTCCTAAGGGTGCCTCCTGTGAGGCCGGACCGCGGCTTAGGGCGACGTGTAGTGGAGGGCTGGTGGTATGACTGTGACTAGCCATCACGCTGTTGTATGAAGCTCTACTAGCTATGGGGAACGTCATCCTAAGGGTGCCTCCTGTGAGGCCGGACCGCGGCTTAGGGCGACGTGTAGTGGAGGGCTGGTGGTATGACTGTGACTAGTCATCACGCTGTTGTATGAAGCTCTAGCTATGGGGAACGACGAACAATTCCAGTTTTTTCCCTCCACTTACAGAATCATAAACAAATTAAAGAAAGAAGCGTTTCAAAATTTGATTAACTATTTTGTCTTGGCGTTTTAAAAGGTAAGTGATATTAACGGAATTATTTCAGGAAAATTAACTTGTACTGTTAATAAGCATTTTAATCAGCTCGTCAAAGAATAATTGGAAAAATGTATTCACTAATTTGCTTATTATAAACACGTTGATGTTTAATCAAAGCAAAATCTTTTAGTTGTTTTTGAGCGGAATATGAAAACGGAGTAAAATCATGTTCTTAATACTGTTTTTGTGTAAGTATATCTTAAAGCTTCGTTTCGTAACCTTAGTTGACGTCAGGCGGCCGGTCGTAAAATACGACCAAAGTAAGTTGGCGGCCGGTCGTAAAATACGACCAAAGTAAGTTGGCGGCCGGTCGTAAAATACGACCAAGGTAAGTTGACGTTAGGCAGGCGGCCGGTCGTAAAATACGACCAAGGTAAGTTGAAGTCAGTCAGGCGGCCGGTTGTAAAATACGTAGCTAAATCATGTGACAACATGTTTATAACATGTGCTGACCCCACTTAGAACAGGATAAGGGCAGGAGAATGATGATAATTTATATTGGTCCAACGGACAGACAGACTTTCGCATTTATAATATTTATATCGACTTAGCCGTATGGTATCCGGCTGAGGAGAATAGAGCACCCTCGTTTCTTACCAACGTGTCGTAAAAGGCGACTAAGGTAAGTCGACTCGCTGTGTGGTATCCAGTTCAGTAACATGGTCCACCCTCTTTCTTACCGAGGTGTTGTAAAATAGGATTAGGGTGAGTTGACGTCAAGCAGGCGGCTGGTTGTAAAATACGTAGCTAAATCATGTGACAACATGTTTATAACATATTGTGCCGACCCCACTTAAAGTGGGATAAGGGCAGGAGTATAATGACGATGATGATGAATATTTATATCGACTAAGCGGCATTGTTTGCAGGTGTTATACAAAATATTGCATCGTACAAAGAAATCAGCCTCCAAAGAGATCCATATTTAGGATACATGATAAGCGAAGTCGATTACAACAAGTATAATTGGAAACCTCTAAAAGAAATAATAAATACAATAGAATTCAAGAAGAAACCTAGAAGACTTTTTCAATGGATGAAAAACATTTTTAAGAATAACTCTACAACGAAATTACCTTACGAAGATATAGTTAACGAGAAAATAAGATTTAGACAAATAGAAAGAAATCTAACCGAAACGTTAACAAAACTATCGCATGTTTTAAATCAAATTTTGAATATAGTTAAATATTCAAGGCAAGAAAATTTCAAGGAACTACACAGATTAATACCAAATAAATACAATAAATCTTTGGTTAAAGTCTTAAGGAAGAAAAGATATGCTACAGCAAAGAAACACGTTAATTTAAATATAAACAAAGTTATTGAGAATAAAAGTAAATATAATAGAAATATTTTAAATAGAATCAAAAGGGATATAAATGATACAAATGAAATCAAAAAGCCTGGAAGTAATGTCAGTAAAACAGACAATATAGACATAAAAAATGGCCGACGCTCAATGTTGCCAGTTAAAAAAATAAGTAATGATGAAGTAAAAAATCGATTATTCAAATACATAGACGAAGCGTTCAGTGAAATTGCAAATAAAGTCGATTCGTTGCGTCAAACGAAGCAAATTCTCTCCCAGGACGCTAATTTCCGTATAGGTTATATTATATCCAATATTGACACGTTGGATGTGAATATGAGAAATATGAAACGGGATATGGATAAAAATAAGTTAATATGGGATGATAGAAGGATATTAAATCTGTATGATACAGTCAAAGTGTCGAACGCAGCGGTTAGTGAACTGTTGGAGATTTTAAAAGTTTACATCGATAAAAGCTTTTATTGATAAATAAATAAAATAATTTTATTTCATGTGAAGTTTATATTCCTATTAGTTTTTATATTATCCTAAAAAATGATCTAAGAATCAGGTTCGAATTATATCGTCCGCGGCAAGTACTATTAAGAGTTCAAATGAAAAAGCTTGCGGTACATGATGGTACTTCAATTCCGCAGTTTGTTACATAAATTTTGACAGTTCTTGAATATTTATTTAACTGTAAACCATCGGATTTTTCTTTTACAAAATGCGATTCGCAAGACCTTTTATCAATGTTTTTGAATTAAACAGACTTCTATTTTAATTCGCGTTGAAGAAATAAAACTCATGTAAAAGCTTTTTGAAACTGTTTTATTTAATCATATAACAAACTTATACTATGACAACAAAACTATTTAATTATTATGACCCACAGATTAACTTTAAGTTATTATAACTTAGATAGAATGAGAACCTAAAATGCGATGGTCAGTCGACAATAAAAAGGCATAAGGTATGCCAAGTAAACAAAGTCGACTATTTATTTTTATTATTTAAATTGACGCCCGCTTTTTCTGTGATATATTTCGGAGCTTTAGACGCTGATATTAAACATTTAAATATCCTGAGAAATCAAACTTTCGTGATTAAATATTATTGATTATTCAAATTTACATCTGGCAACCTCATAATTTTTCTTTTTTTAGCCACAACTTGACGTCAGCAAAATGAAAAAAAATAACTGTCACTGACAGTTGTCTTTGAAAAGGCGTCTCTATGTTTAAGGAAAACCATAAATTTAAAGTACATTAAAGTATGTATATTACAAGTGTAAAAAAATTAAAAATAAAGATGCCATAATCATTGAATTAGAAAAATGCAATATTAAGCCATTGTAGTCTTAAAGTAATCTAGGATCATTCATATCTTTACAAAAGACATCAAAATTATTAATTTGACCACTATGCCGTTGAATGACGTCATCAGTTGTAGGAATAGACAAAAAAAGTATTATTAGATATATTATTTTTCTGTTCTAATATATTATCAAAAACAAAAATATAATAACTTAAAATACAGATAATTGAAATACAGAGTACTACCAACCATACGACATGAAATTTAATTCCAGGTAGTTACACGCCTTAGCAGCCTACATAAAAAAAATCAGTTAATTTAGTAAAGTAATCAGGCACAGGAATCTTTCTGAATAATTTCGACGTCTTTTATATACTTAACTAAGCTTAAAAATACACTTAAATACAACAGTCAGTTACTAAAATATGTTGTATGTATTTGTAAGTCCTAAATATATGTTGTAAACTGGCTTTACAGCTTTTGCCTGACTTTATGATTAACAAAAAAAAAAACAAAAAAGGAAAATGGTGTATTACTGAATCATAATATGTACATTGAGGTCGTATAATACACTCTAATTTATAACCTATAATGGCGGTTGGTTTAGTTTTTATTAAATTTTCCATAAAGTTAAAAAAAAAATTTATTTGAAAACCGGTACAGCATATGTCAAAGACTAAAGACCAAAAATGATTCATTTTTAAGTCCATGCCTACCAGTATTTTTTTTAAATAAGCCTCTTAAAACCATAATAAATAAAAGAACCAACAAACTGGTTCTAAATTTGAAGTCACTGGCCGCAACGCTCCGCGTTACTTTATGTAACAATGTTACTATGTAAAAAAATTCTACCATTTTGGTAGTTTTTGCATTGTACTTATATAAATATTGTTATATATTTTTATAACCTATTTGGAGAAGCTTGCGATTTTCTGACGGGCTGAAGGATTGAATCCAATACTACTGTTGCCGGGTTTGCTTTACTGCATCTGTGTGAATAATAATTATATTGAAGTAAAATAAAAAATGAAGTTCTTATCAAAAGTAATAACGAAATTATTTGTTACGCAATTAAGTAAATATAAAATATATATAATGCTAAATGTAGAACGATACATGCAGGATTCGTAAAGACAGATGCACAAACCTCCACCACCGCCACCACAATGCACAAGCACTACACACGTTCAATGTCACGAACTCAACAATCGTTTTGCCTCGAAACCGAAGCACCATCAGGAGATCTTTAACAGTCATTATTTAATCTTAACTTTTATCTTTTTCTGAATCTTTATCGTGTAACGGATAGTCCACTCTACATTTAACATTATATACATTTTCTATTTAATTAATCGAGGATTATAGCAAAATGATTTCATTATTACTTTTGTATTATGAATCTCTGCGAAGTAATTCCTAATTGTATTTTTATTTGAATTCCTTATCATTAAAATGACCTATACATACCAGCGGCATAAAATCGTATTGTTTGGAGCCATCTTGAAATTCAGCATGTAGGGGGCTTTGGGGGGAAAACCGATCTAGCTAGGTTTTATTAAAAAAAAGTCATTTTATACCGTTTTTGTGAATTAAAATGCATTAAAAAAAGTTCAAAACCCGGGATCGAGTCCCACGTGTCACCGGCGTTTTCTTTTTTTTTTTCTTTTTTTTATATTTTTTAAAAATTAGATGCAGGTACTTAGTAAAGTAGTATACCTTGGAAACATATCCGTGCATTTAAGTTCCGTCCATCCAGTTAAAGCTTCATACAGCATGACATCCAGAGCTCGGTCAGCTGATAGCTCACCGGTCAGCATACGCAGAGCAAGTCTGGACAGATAAGGTGAGGGCTTAGGAAGAAAACTCAAAAATACGATCTTACCCAGATATTAAATTGTAAAAAGCCACTGTCTGTTATACTTTCATAGATAACCTGCTTGAGCGATACAGGTGAAATTTAAAAGAGTTAATAATTATTGTTGGCGCAGCAACTTACGCCATCTATCAGTGTAGCGACTAACGCCATCTATTGGCGTTCGGAACTACACACGTGAAACATGTGTAGTTCAAAACTTGTCCTTTTACATATACCCTCCTGCCCTTATCCCACTCTAAGTGGGGTTGGCACAACATGTTACAAACATGTTGTAACATGATTTGGCTGCGTTTTTACGACCGGCCGCCTGCCTGACGTCAATTTACCTTAGTCGTATTTTACGACGCCTCGGTAAGAAGGAGGGTGGTCTATTCTACTAAACCGGATACCACACGGTGGGTCAATTTACCTTAGTCGCCTTTTACGACAGCTCGGTAAGAAATGAGGGTGGTCTATTCCACTCAGCCGGATACCACACGGCGGGTCGACTTACCTTAGTCGACTTTTACGACACCTCGGTAAGAAATGAGGGTGGTACTATTTTACTGAGCTTACTAAAGTAATAATATTTAAGTAGGCTTTAAGCTTAAGTAGGCTTTAGGCTTAAGTAGGCTTTTATTATGTTTAAGGGAGGTTTCTCTAATTTTATTTTTATTTTATTTTTTTTATTTTATTTTGATTTATTAGGACAACCAACAAGACTTACATTATTAATATAAAATACTCTACAAACTATTCAATTAAATGTAGTCTTCATTATAGGTTACCACGGCATGTTATAGGGACGCGTACATTATTTAAATATATTACAAAACAAAATATTATATCAAAATAAAATTATAAAATTATCATTTTATTATTGTTTATATAATCTATGACGGATTACTTGGAACTTACCCATTTATTCTAGCCATAGTTCCATAAGGCGCGTTTAATTTCGCCGTAGCTCCCAAATTCTTACAATACAACAGCCATATGCAATCGAGATCGGTATAAATTTCGTTCGTGTTGTTGGCAACACTGAAACTGTCGGTTCTATTGAAGGACGTTTGGAGGTGATTCAACGCGTGAGTGTTGGCATCAATGTTCCGTGAAATTTGATTTTGAATGTTGGCATTCAAAGTATCCCTGTTTGATAGTTGGTTAAGGACTATTCTGGAAATAAAGATAATTAATTTTACTAACCTATCCTACTAATATTATAAATGCGAAACTTTGTGAGTGTGGATTGTTTGTGTTGTCGCCATTGATTTCCGCTTTATATTTTATAGCAACACAGTCATAAATCGACAACACAGACAAGAGTATCGCGCCCTTTTTAATTAATATGGTGGCATCACTGTGCCGTTATTGTTTCCGGTGGAGTCTTCCTATTGATAAAACGTTTCAGTTACATTCAGTCTTTATTCGTCATTTAAGAGAAGTGCATCTCCGAACGGGAATTGTGGTATTCCTATAATATTGTGTTATTGTATATAGTGTGCGCTAACATTTGTTACTCTTTCACGGCGAATCCGCTGAACCAATATCGATTAAATTTATCACAATTATTCCTTACAAACTGGGGTAACATATAGGGCTATAGAAATCCTGTTAATTTTACAGAAATAGGATGTCATTGAAAAGCGCCATCTATTATCGACCAGTTACAAGACAACAGCCCACGCAAACAAAGTTGCAGGTAAAAGCTAGTAGTAATAAAAATTCTATTATAAATTCTGTCTGTGTATTATAGTTATAAGTACGTACCTGGGTGACCGTTGCTCGGTAATTTTTTAAAAGATATAAAATATTTTTTTTGAAAAAATTAAAAGAAAGAAGGCGCCGATGATACGTGGTATTCGAATCCGGCTTGTGAACATTTTCGTTCCACCCGTTAACCATCGGCTATCGCAACATTACATTTGACAGCTAAAAAAAACCCATTTTTTAATGTCCAAAAACAGGGTTATAACGAATTTTTTTTAAAAACCTAGCTCGATCGATTTTTCTCCCCCAAAACCCACTACAATTTCAGGATAATCGTTGGACCCGTTTTCGAGATTCAGAAAATATATTTATATATACATACAAGATTAACTCATTTAAATATTAAAGTTGCGAGTACCATAGTTTTTTAATATGCTGTTTTTTTCTTTAAAAATGTCTTAATCAATGTTACCAACTTAGTATTTTTGAACGCCCTTCCCAGATGTATGGCGGCGCGGGCGGTGCTCATTCCGATTTCCAAAACATTTTCTAGAATATTCTTTCCAATATCCGCGTCATCTGCCTCCTGACGAAGGTTCTGGCGTTTACTGAAATCAAAAATCATACATCATACTTATTATATTACTATTATAAATTATAAATATACTAGCGGCCTGCCCCTGCTTCGCACGGGTATAAAATATATATTCCATGTCACTCAGTCTAAAAAAATGACTAAAATTACTGCCCGTGGCCCGCAAGCGTTAAATTTGGAGAAAAACAATTTCCTCTCCGTATACCAAGAAGATTTCCTGCTATCTTTGGAATATCTAAATTCATATAGTACATTTTTACATTTTCTCTACATATTTTATTTTATTTTTACAATTAATTACAGAATGTCTTTATAAACAACATTCACAGCTTTAAACAAACTCTTGAAAGAACGACATAGCTGCTAAATGCGAAGTGCTGTAGGGTGAAGCGCGGCGTCCTCACGGCATTTTAAATCTGTAATATCTCCGAAAATATTCACTTAAATTACATGCTGTAAACGGCCATATTGATCTATATTAAATCAACAATTTATTTAAATTAACAATTTACTTAATTGGATAAGGATTAATGCTGTATTGTATAAAAATTTCTCCAAAAATAAGGCACTATTTTTCGTAAAAAGTAAAATATAAATTGTAAATTGACAAAAAATGCTATTGTGGGTTATCCATAAGAGATAGACATATACCATCGCGGACTTTTCTGTAGGCCTTTTCAAGGTGTACAAATACTTAGTACATTATTTTGATAAATCTCGTAGGGTTTAGCCTGCGTTTGCAATGTAAGCGGAAAAAATGTAATTATTTACAGAAACCTCAAAAATTACAGTATTTCTCTACTCCGTATTGAATGTTATTATACGTAGAAACCTTCCTCTGGAATCAAAAGAGGTGTGTTCCGAGGTGTCGCAAAAGGTGACTAAGGTAAGTCGACCCGCCGTGTAGTATCCGGCTGAGTAAAATAGACCACCCTCTTTCTTACCGAGGTGTCGTAAAATACGACTAAGGCAAGTTGACGTCAGGTGGCGGTACCCATAAGGGGTTTTATAGAATATAGGAGAAAATCGATGTTTCTTATGTTGGTGAACCAAATAAATAGAAATCGTACCCGAAACCATCATATTGGTATATTTCATTCCACTTCGCTTCAACCTTGGCTGGTTCCATGAAGAGAGCATTGAAAGCAAACACGTCCGGGTCTTTTAACATTTTGTTGCGAGCTGTTTCCTGCAACAATTGACGTAAGAAATTTACATCATCAGCATTCTTGAGACCATTCCACGTGGGCATTTGTATAGTCCTAGCGTGTAAGTAATTTAACATAGATATAACTTGTACATTTTTGCTGTAAATAAATCTATATATATAAAAGAAAGTTGGTCTTGGTTACACTTTTTATAACTCAAGAACACATAAACAAATTCGGCTGAAAATTGGTGGAGAGGTTGCTTAGAATCAGGAGACGGACATAGGATACTTTTTATCCCGTTCGACCGCATTTATTTTATCCCGTCAAGTCACTATAAAACGTGGTATAGCAAAAACGACTATGACATGGAAAAACAAAACATAAATGACAGCTAAACGTAATTTAGTCTTCGGATAAGTATGGTAAAAATATGACAATTATCAAAATAGTAGTAGCTATAAACGTTACTACATAGTATAAAACAAAGTCACTTTCTCTGTATGTCCTTATATCTCTATGTTTGCTTAAATCTTTAAAACTACGCAAAAGATTTTGAAGGGGGTTTTTTTAAGTATATAGAGTGATTGAAGAGGAATGTATATAAAGTACATGTAATAAAATTCAATATGGAGTAGCGAAATACTGTGAGTAATACTGAGTGACATAGGCTATATGCTTTATACCCGTGCGAAGCTGGGGCGGGACTACTAGTAGTTTATATTACTTAAAATATACTGTGAAGCAAATGTAAGAATACCTATTTCCTTAAATTTCTCTCGCAGGGAATCACGCGGACTTAGATTGTAAATGCCATGTACGGCTCTTTTTGTACCCATTACCCCCTAGAGCTATCACAACTATAAATTTCTAGCCCTAATAGATTACTTATCTATGGTCAAATCACTTTAACAACACCATGAGTTATCGATTCCATAAATATAATTCTATTTTTGGAACGCACCCGAAATCGATAAAATATCGATAGGTCGAGGGTCGTTTGTTGACATCACTGCTTCTTTTTAATTTTAAAATAGCTTATCGCAAAAAAAACATCAAAAGTAAATAGCAAAAAAATTATACAAAAATGAAAAAAATACCTACTAAAAAAACTAGCAAAAGGGAATCACACCATAGAGTTATTAGCCTGGAGTTGAGGAGCCAGCCTAAAACGTATCCATCGACAATAAAGAAGAAAGAAATAAAGCGTATTGTCTGTATGATTATAAGTAAATAGTATTTACCGACACCGCTTAGGTCACCTAGGTGACCTGGGTCTATAGGCCCGAAAATGTCCCAGGCGCTACTGCCTGCGAGGACCATTAAAAATATATTTTTTGTCTTTATTTTTGCTTTGTATATTATTTTTTTGGTCTTATTGAATGTTAAACATAATCCTTATTCATCAACGTTCTCCTGCCCATATCCCGCTCTAAGTCTGATCAGCGCAACATGTTATAAACATGTTGTGACATGATTTGGGTACGTATTTTATAACCGGCCGCCTGCGTAGCGTCAACTTGCATTAATTGCCTTTTACGATCAGTTATAAATAAGGGTGATCTATTCTATCCAGTCGGACACCACACGGCGGGTCAACTTGAGGAGGCCGAAAAAGATGGATGGATTGTGTGAAAAATGATATGCATGTTAAAGGACCAGAGTGACGAATGATAGAGGAGAATTGAAGATATATTTTGTCGACCCCACTTAGAGTGGGATAAGGGTAAGAGAATAATGATAATCGATAGTAATTATTTTAACATTTAAACTCACCTGATTCTCCCATGCCATTAATTGTATATTATGTAATAACATTACATCCAAAGTCAGTATCCCAAATGACAGCAAATTAGTACTATTACTTAATATAACCTTCCTACTTTGATTAGCATTAGTTAAATTCTCGCCAAAGTATATATCTTTTAATTTACTCATGACAATAGTAACGTTTCCTTCTATCAAACTTTCATTCAAAGCTTTTAATAATAGCCCGAATTCGTTATCAGAATTTCTCTTTTCACCTTTTTCAAAATCTGGATCTGTTGTGATCCAATCGTGTAATTCTTGGACTTTTTCTATTAAATAACTGGTCATTGTATTACTTTGCATGTAATCGTCGTATAGATTTTCATCGTTGTAATATTCTTCATAGTTATCTTCTAATTTCAATCCAGTGACATGACCATCGGTCAATTTTATGTTATCCGCTATAAATATATCAGGGAGCGTTGGTTTGAAATCAGGTACTGCTATATCGTTGTTTGAATCTTTTATGCTAGGATAATGTCCTATTTTAGCTATATCTGGTTTCAAATTTAATGGATCAGGCAGTTTAGCTTGGTCCTTCTTTTCTATTCTCTTCTGCGGATGGTGGAGCGTTGTGTCGTGTACGGGATGTATTTGCGGTTTGGATATCAGGTTCTTATCATCTTGTTTCCTCTTGTCCCTATTCCCGACTAGGTTTTTGAACATCGATAGCTTTTCTAGTATCGGATATTGGATATCGTTTGTTTCCTGTGACGTCACGGGTTCGTCTGTTGCTCTGGGTTGTGGATACGCTATTGGATATAACGGTTCCTGAAAATATATAAATTTATATTATCAATAATCGATTTAATTTCTGACTAGCAATTGCCATCAGCTCCGCCCGCGTGGAATAATTAAAACCGTAATATAATATTTTGATAACCATAAAAATGGTTAAACCTTAAAAGCTATCCATATGCTGTCGCGGACTTTTATTTAGAACATTTAGAGGGGAATATTTTTGTAATACTTAATTTATTTAATTATCGCCGTTTATTTAGCACACGGAAGGAACGCCTTAAATTTTTCCGTTTTCGCGATATTTTTTATTTCTGCTCCTCTCCTGTTCATTTTATCGTGTTATATAGCCTATAGCCTTCCTCGATAAATGGACTATTTTACACTCAATGAATTTTTCAAATCAGTCCTGTAGTTTCTGAGATTAGCGCCTTCAAACAAACACTTCAGTTTTATATATTAGTACAGATAATTAATTACAATAAAGGCTAATTAAAGTGGACAACTACCAATAAATAATAACAGATGCGAACAGATTCTATTAAAATGTGTAGTTTATCTTAAAAAACAAGAAAAAAGATTAAAAAAGAAAACGAGGATTATTTTATTAATAATCGGTTTAGAGAAAATCTATTTTTAATGTAAACAAATCGATTGTTATAAATCGATTATTTTTTACATCCCTATACGTCAGTAATAACAGAGCCGCGGGCGAGAGTGGACGTGTTGTGATTTATTATTACAGTAGAAGCTCTTTATTCGCGCTTCATTTGCGTTTTCACTATTCGGGGTCTGAAAAAATGCTACTCAAGTCCTATATTCGCATTCTAAGATTTTTTATTTACGGATCGAATCGTTACATCAGTACATTCATATACATATGTACCTAAATAAAACCATGCAGTATCCTTTGTTAACGCCTCGTCAAGTGGACTAATAAAAAGATAAGTAAAATAGATCTTATAACAACTTGCATAGATTGCGTTTTTAAAAGCTCGGCGTTATTTCTTTTGTGGTTCTTTTGAGGAAAGCCGCCTTCGCCTCGGTCGGTCTTTTTCTAAACAAACAGAATCACTACATATTATAAAACAAAGTCCATATTTCCGTATGTACGCATAAAACTTTAAAACTACGCAACCGATTTTGATGCGGTTTTTTTTAATAGATAGAGTGATTCAAAAGGAAGGTTTGTACGTATAATAACATTCAATACGGAGTAGAGAAATACTGTAATTTTTGAGGTTTCTAATAAATATCGTAAATAATTTATTTTTTTTCCGCTTACAATACAAACGCAGGCTAAACCCTACGATATTTATCAAAATGATGTAGTAAGTATTTGTACATCTTGAAAAGGTCTACAGAAAAGTCCGCGATGGTATATGTCTATCTCTTATGGATAACCCACAAAAGCATTTTTTGTCATATACTTTTTACGAAAAATAATGCCTTATGTTTAAAGCAATTTTTATACAATACAACATTAATCCTTATGCAATTAAGTACCTTAAATAAATTGTTGATTTAATATAGGTCAATATGGCCGTTTACAGTATGTAATTTAAGTGAACATTTTCCGAGATATTACAGATTTAAAATGCCATGAGGACGCCGCGCTTCACCCTATAGCACTTCGAATCTTTTAAGAGTTTGTTTAAAGACATTCTGTAATTAATCGTAAAAATAAAATACATAGGTAAAATGTAAAAGTAAATAAGTAAAAATGTACTATATGAGTTTAGATATTCCAAAGATAGCAGGAAATCGTCTTGGTATAGGGAGAGGAAATTGTTTTTCTCCAAATTTAACGCTTGCGGGCCACGGGCAGTAATGAATAAATCAAAACTACTGGATCGATTTTAATCATTTTTTACACAGAGTGATATGGGATATATATTTTATACCCGTGCGAAGCATGGGCAGGCCGCTAGTATTTAGATAAAACAAACACAAAACATTATTATTTTTTTAAAACCATTGCCTAAATCTAAGGATAATACTTATCAAAATGTAAAGTCAAAAACTTATTTCATTATAAACTGATTGTTATGTTTTTGCTTTTTTATTTCGTCGCTTAGGCACCTATCCCTATATAAATTACCATTCCATATTCACGGTTTCTGTATTCGCTGCATATTTACGGAACGTATGCGCCGCGAATAAAGAGCTACTTTTGTCCGTTTTTTACCCAGTACGATACTCATAAACTTAATATTAAAAAGGAACATACCCTGGGTTCAGCGTACATATCTCTAGAGGTGTAACTATCGGTGGCAGCAGACCTGGTGATCACGATGGTCGCCAGGACTAAAGCTCCGCAAACCGCGAAGCAAGAAGCACTTGCTACGATCCAAACTTTTAATGGCACCTGAAATGGAAAGTGAAATTAGTTTTTAGAAAATTTCATTTATCCTATCCTACTAAAAAGAATAATCGTTCATGTATGTGCTTCCAACACTTAGCATTACAAATCCATTTTAATCAGTGTTTATTTATATAGTTTTCTCATACTTAGTTTTTAATTTTAAAAATATAATGTCATCGTACATGTTTAAGTTGCATGCTGTGTCTGCCTATAAGTGGCATTAGGTGTAAACTTATAAACCTTAAGCTGTGTCTATTTTAATATTTAAATTACACTTAATTCTGTTGGCGGACCCAGTAAAAATAAATAAATAAATAAATAAATTACATAGATCTTCTTATCAAACGTGGATTAGAGCAAAATAAATCCATCATAACTTTTGTACTATGGAATTCTGCAAAGTAACGTCTACTTCTATAAATTGTTCTTTATGTTTTCATTATTTTCTTCTTATTTTTATAATTGTAACACTGTAACTAAGAATCGCCTCTATAACTGTTACTAGATAATTAATTTTATATAATAATATATGGCGCTTTTCAATAATGGCGCTTTTCAATGTCATCCTTTTCCTGTAGAATTAGCAGGATTTCTATAGCCTATATGTTAACCCAGTGTATAAGGAATGATTGTGGCAAATTTCATCGATATTGGTTTAGCGAATTCGCCGTGAAAGAGTAACAAATATACATCCATACTCACAAACTTTCGCATTTATAATATTAGTAGCATTTAATGGATTATTTAATATGTAATGCTGTTGGAAATCCGAATAAATAAATGAATAAGGCTTGCCACTAAAAGTCCTGACTGCGGAAACCCAAAATAGTGTCAGAATACTTACATTAGTTTTAGTAGGCAAATTGTCTTCTGGTCGCGGCGGCAGAGGTCGCGAGTGCCAGTCGCGGACGGTAACGCGACTGTCGCGAGCCACAGCGCGACAGTCGCGTCCAGTCGCGTTACTGTCGCAAGATGGCGGCCGCTTCTCATAATCGTATTGGAACATGATAGTGTCTGCAAAAAAACCAAAGGAGAAATAAAAATTTGCTGAACATCAGACATTGACATTGAGTTGGTTAAGTCTATTTATCTGGAGATCACTGAAAATTTAGCCAAAGGCTTCCTGTCTGAGTGGCCATCCTTTTAGACCTTTAACACAGCTGTACTTGGTATTTAGCTTTATACTAATAATTACATTTAAATATAAAGTACCTGAATGATTTAAAATGTTAGCAATTTTTGAATTTAAACTATCGTGAGTGGAATTCATAATTAATGTATAGAAACCGGCTATACTCACGTGTTATTTTATCGGATGAGCCCGACTAGTGTCAAGCCCATACGGGGCTCTTATTCATGAACTCTTTACGCGGCGTTATCGCGGCGGTAACTAGTCGGGCTCATCCGATAAAATAACACGTGAGTATAGCCGGTTTCTATACATTAATTATGATTTAAAATGATGTAAAAAAAAATTTAAAAAAAAATTGAAAAGAAAAGTGAAAAATAATAGAGCAGGTTGGGCTCGATCCTAGCTATTTTCACCTCTCTAGACCGCCCGTTTCCCAAAATGAACTAACATGACTTTACTTTTGACAGCGAAAAATTGTGATTGTATTCAATGTAAATTTAAAAAAAATTTTAGAGCCCGAAAACAGGGATAAAACGACATTTTTTTAAAATATAATTTATATATATATACATATACATACAAGATTAACTCATTAAAATATTAAAGACTAGCTTTCGCTCGCGACTTCGTACGCGTGGACCTCAGTCTCGGAATAGAAAGTAACCTCTGTCAACCCTGAAAATATCTCCATCGCAAAATTTAATCGATACTTGGGGTTAATTTGAATGATGCCTGATTTAATAAAAACATGGTCATATATGCTAAGCTGTGCGCCGTGTGGTATCCGGCTGAATAGAATAGTACCACCCTCCTTATCTTACCGAGGTGTCGTAAAAGGCGACTAAGGTAAGTCGACCCGCCGTGTGGTATCCGGCTGAGTAGAATAGACCAACCTCATTTCTTACCGAGGTGTCGTAAAATGCGACTAAGGTAAGTTGACCCACCGTGTGGTATCCGGTTAAGTAAAATAGACCACCCTCTTTCTTACCGAGGTGTCGTAAAATACGATAAAGGTAAGTTGACGTCAGGCAGGCGGCCGGTTGTAAAAACGCAGCCTAATCATGTGACAGCATGTTTATAACATGTTGTGCCGACCCCACTTAGAGTGGGATAAGGGCAGGAAGATGATGATATATGCTAAGCTGTGGTAGCCCAGCGGTAACACCGTGCGCCTCTTTCGAGGAGGTCTAGGGTTCAAACCCGGGCAGACACCAATGAGTTTTCTAGTTAAAACTTATGTGTCTAATTGATAATTGCAATTTATCACACGCTTTTCGGTGAAGGAAAACATCGTGAGGAAACCTGCATATCTCTAGAGAATTCTGGGGATATGTGTAACCTACCAATCCGCATTGGAGCCGCGTGGTAGGTCTTAGCTCCAATCCTTCTCTCCAAAGAAAAAAAAACGGAGAGAAGAGGCCTATGCCCAGCAGTGGGATAGTAACAGGCCGTTACTTACTTACTTTACTTACTTACTTATATTACCGAAACGTCATTTAAATTTTTTTACACTTCATATTATCAAACAATGTCCCCGCAGCGTCTGTCTGCTTACAATAAACTTAACAACTAATTTACGGGTTCTATTCAATAGAAAGAGTTTATAAAGTAGATTTAAATGTTTAATTTCATCGCGGATTATAGCAAAATAATTTTATTATGTTTTACTGTACTTTTGTAAATAGGGTTTTTGTAAATTGATTGAAATAGGACTATGACTGTTATTAAGTTTCTACTGGTTCTATATAGTCCCCTAAAGAAATGCTATTAATTCTACAGAAATAGGATGACATTAAAAGCGCCATCTATTGTTACTCTTTCACGGCGAATCCGCTGAACCAATATCGATGAAATTAGACACAATTATTCCTTATACATCTAAGTAATATATAGGCTATAGAAATCCTGTTAATTCAACAGGAGTAGGATGACATTAAAAGCGCCATCTGTTGTTACTCTTTGACGGCGAATCCGCTGAACCAATATCGATGAAATTAGACACAATTATACCTTATACACCGGAATAACATATAGGTTATAGAAATCCTGTTAATTCTACAGGAATAGGATGACATTGAAAAGCGCCATCTATTATCAACCTATTATTAACAGTCCAAGCAAACGAAATTGCGGTTAAACGCTAGTATAATATTAAATTGTTTTCCCTCGTTAACAACATGTCTACGACAAGTCGTGTGCTATTTCCCATAAGCTATGTGAGACGTCACGGTCCAGTTAATTTAACATATCCGGATATCATTTTACTTACAATTGAGCGCAAATTTTCTTTATTTTCCCCTTGAAATGGTACGAAAACATCTATGCATTAAACTCGTGAGCAATTTACTTAAATTAATCATCATTATGCCCTTATCCCACTCTAAGTGGGGTCGGCACAACATGATATAAACATATTGTTATATGATTTGGCTATTTATATAACGACCGTATTATGTCCATTTACTTAAGTAGCCTTTTACGACACCTTGGTAAGAAATGAGGGTGGTCTATTCTAATCAGATACCACGCGATGGGTCAACTCACCTTTGTCCCCTTTTACGACACCTCGGTAAGAAATGAGGGTGGTCTATTCTAATTAGATACCACGCGATGGGTCAACTCACCTTTGTCCCCTTTTACGACACCTCGGTAAGAAATGAGGGTGGTGTATTCTAATCAGACACCACATGGCGGGTCGACTTACCTTAGTCGCTTTTTACGATATCTCAATAAGAAATGAGGGTGGTCTATTCTACTCAGCCGAATACCACACGGCGGATCAACTTAACTTAGTCGCATTTTACGACATCTCGGTAAGAAAGGTTGTCTATTCAACTCAGCCGGATACCACACGGCGGGTCAACTTACCTTAGTCGCCTTTTACGATATCTCAGTAAGAAATGAGGGTGGTCTATTCTAATCAGATACCACACGGCGGGTCAATACCTTAGTCGCCTTTAACGACACCTATGTAAGAAATGAGGGTGGTCTATTCTATTCAGCCGGATACCACACGGCGGTTCAACTTACCTTAGTCGCCTTTTACGACACCTCGGTAAGAAATGAGAGTGGTCTATTCTATTCAGCCGGATACCACACGGCGGTTCAACTTACCTTAGTCGCCTTTTACGACACCTCGGTAAGAAATGAGAGTGGTCTATTCTATTCAGCCGGATACCACACATTTTATCTCAAACATCTTATTCTAAATTGATAATTGTGATAAGCTATATTTAAAATTAAAAAGAAACAGTGATGTCAACAAACGACCCTCGACCTATCGATATTTTATCGATTTCGGGTGCGTTCCAAAAATAGAATTATATTTATGGAATCGATAACCCATGGTGTTGTTAAAGTGATTTGACCAAAGATTAATCTATTAGGGCTAGAAATTTATAGTTGTGATAGTTCTAGTGGGTAATGGGTACAAAAATAGCCGTACTTAGCATTTACAATCTAAGTCCGCGTGATTCCCTGCGAGAGAAGTTTAAGGAAATAGGTATTCTTACATTTGCTTCACAGTATATTTTAAGTAATATAAACTATTTATTTACAGCAAAAATGTACAAGTTATATATATCTTAAATATATATAATAATAAATATATGGGACACTTACACACACGGTCGTCCGTCTCCAAAGTAAGTAACTTAATACTTGTGTTATGGACAGACAACTGGTGAATATATACTTTTATAATTTCTAAATACATACTTAAATACAAATATACACCCAGGTTCAAAGACCAACAAATTAATTTATAGAACATGTTGGCCCCCGGCGGGAATCGAACCCGCGACCCACGGCGTTGAAGGCAGGGTCACTACCCACTACGCCAAAGGGCCAGTCAATTACTTACACGCTAGGACTATACAAATCAAGCCCACGTGGAATGGTCCCAAGAATGCTGGCAGCGTTTCCGCGCTGAATCGCTGATTCTTTGTGCGAAAAATTAATTAGTAATTTTAAAAATTTTAAAATTAATTAGTAATAAGTAATTAGGCACACGGCTGGTCACTTTACCTTAGTCGCCTTTAACGACATCTCGATAAGATATGACGGTGGTCTATTCCACTCCAGATACCACACAGCGGGTCAACTTACCTTAGTCGCCTTTTACGACACCTCGGTAATAAATGAGTGTGGTCTTTTCTACTGCGGATACCACACAGCTCTTTCTGTAATCTAGGTAATTCAATTCAATTCAAATTCAAAATATTCTTTATTCAAATAAACTTGTAAACAAGTGCTTTTGAATCGTCAACTCTACTGTTGGTTCGGAAAGCTGTTCCTACCGAGAAGAGTTAGCAAGAAACTCGGCGGTTGCTCTTTTTTAAAAAATTCTTAATGCTAGTTACATTTAATGTTTCTATCTTGTACAGGGTCGAACAATATTTATATCCACGCATTTTTATCGTCTAAATAATCCACAACAGTATAGTAGGCTTTCTGTATCAGCCTCTCCTCAATAGCGTTTTTAAACTGCTGTAATGGCAAGGTAAAATAATATTACCATTACTTAAGAGTATTTCATCTCGTTTGCATTCACGATACGATGCTCTATGATATTGCTAAATACATTTTATGCAACGTCCTGGTTTATTACGTCACTACTATCGCAAGATATGTGCTTGTGACGTAATAGAAATGAACACCTCTTACCGCATTTATACCATTTTCAACTGAGACTATTAAGACTATATTGCAGAGAAACAACACTCCACTACACGTCGCCCTAAGGCTCGGTCCGGCCTCACAGGAGGCACCCTTAGGACGACGTTCCCCATAGCAACAGCGTGATGACTAGCCATATGTTACTAGTATTTATATTAGTACTAGCGGCCTGCCCCTGCTTCGCACGGGTATAAAATATATATCCCATATCAGTCAGTGTAAAAAAATGATTAAAATCGATCCAGTACTTTGATTTATTTATTACTGCCCGTGGCCCGCAAGCTCTAAATTGTCAAAGTTATCAAAGTTAAATTTGGAGAAAAACAATTTCCTCTCCCTATACCAAGAAGATTTCCTGCTATCTTTGGAATATCTAAATTCATATAGTACGTTTTTACTTATTTACTTTTTCCCTATGTATTTAATTTTTACAATTATTTACAGAATGTCTTAAAAACAAACTCTTGAAAGAGTGACATAGCTGCTAAATTCGAAGTGCTTAGGGCGAAGCGCGGCGTCCTCACGGCATTTTAAATCTGTAATATCTCCGAAAATGTTCACTTAAATTACATGCTGTAAATGGCCATATTGATCTATATTGAATCAACAATGTATTTAAGGTACTTAATTGGATAAGGATTAATGCTATATTGTATAAAAATGCTATATTGTATAAAAAAGGCATTATTTTTCGTAAAAAGTAAATGACACAAAATGCTATTGTGGGTTATCCATAAGAGATAGACATATACCATCGCGGACTTTTCTGTAGACCTTTTCAATGTGTACAAATACTTAGTACATCATTTTGATAAATCTCGTAGGGTTTAGCCTGCGTTTGCAATGTAAGCGGAAAAAAATGTAATTATTTACAGAAACCTCAAAAATTACAGTATTTCTCTACTCCGTATTGAATGTTATTATATATAAAAACCTTCCTCTTGAATCACTCTATCTATTAAAAAAACCGCATCAAAATCTGTTGCGTAGTTTTAAAGTTTTATGCATACATAGGGATATATGGACAAACAAAGAATGCGACTTTGTTTTATAATATGTAGTGATGTATGCCGACGAGTATGATATATGTGACATTACGTTAATTACAATTGCTAATGCTATTTAATATGCGACCGTTCGATCGATTGCTACTGCTTACGTATTTCAGCGTTTTACAAAACTATACAATTACGAGGAAATCTTAAAATTATGTCGTTTACGTACTATTTTTATTGCTGCTCCTCTCCTATTCATCTTAGCGTGATGTTATATAGCCTGTAGCCTTCGATAAACGGACTATCTTACACTGAAAGAATTTTTCAAATCGGTCCAGTAGTTCCTGAGATTAACACTTTAAACAATCATTCAAACAAACTTTTTAGCCTTAAATATGTCTCCCATAAAAATAAATCGATTTGTTGAAAATCGATTTGATTTTAATTATTCACAAAATGTCTTTTTTGTATAGCCTTCCTTGCTAAATGGACTATCTTACACTGAAAGAATTTTTCAAATCGGTCCAGTAGTTCCTGAGATTAGCGCGATCAAACAATCAAACAAACTCTTCAGCTTTATATACTAGTATAAATAGAGCTATTATATCTGCCACGTAATTTTTTTCTCTTTCTAAAAGATGTTTTTATACGCTTTATATTAGTATCCGGCACAGTAGAATAGACCATCCTCGTTTCTTACCAAGGTCGTAAAAGGCAACTAGGGTAAGTCGACCCGCCGTGTAGTATCTAGCCGAGTAGAATAGACCACCTTTATTACCGAGGTGTCGTAAAAGGCGACAAATAGGTTAGGTTAGGTTAGTAACGGCCCACCGTGTGGTATCTGATTAGAATAGACCACCCTCATTTCTTACCGAGGTAACTAATACAGTAGTAAATACAAAGTAGTCGTAAACAAATCAATCATCTGCCTGCCCTTATCCCACTCTAAGTGGGGTCAACATGTTATAAACATGCTGTCACATTTGCTGCGTTTTTACGACCGGCCGCCTGCCTGACGTCAACTTACCTCAGTCGTATTTTACGACACCTCGGTAAGAAATGAGGTTGGTCTATTCTACTCAGCCGGATACCACACGGCGGGTCGACTTACCTTGGTCGCCTTTACGACACCTCGGTAAGAAATGAGGGTGGTACTATTCTATTCAGCCGGATACCACACGGCGTTCGTAATCAAATCAATATCAATTTTATTTTAATTCTAGTAAGCTTTTTACAAGCACTTTTGAATCGTCAATCAATATAATGAAGCTACAACTGGTTCGGAATGTTGCTCTTACCGAGGACCAGAAAGAAACTCGGCGGTCGATCTTTTAAACATTTTCAATTTTACAGTATTAAGTTGCAATCCTGTACTAAGACGAAAGGATTTTCAATTTCATCTGTCGTAATTTGACAAAAGTAATGAGAATATTATTTTGCTATAATCCGCGATAAAAGAAGATATATGTAATGCTAAATGTAGAGTGTACTATTCGTTCTCATACCTGATACATGCAGATTTTGTAAGAACTCATGCACTACCCGACACCGATGGCACAACAATACACAAGCACTGCACACATTCACCACCACAATCTCAACAATTGTTTCGCCCCGTAACCGAAGCATCTTCAGGAGATAGACTCCACGACAAAATCGCAAATCCGGGCAGACTCCACGACAAAATCGCAAAGCTTTGCGATTTTGTCGTGGAGTCTATCTCCTGAAGATGCTTCGGTTACGGGGCGAAACAATTGTTGAGATTGTGGTGGTGAATGTGTGCAGTGCTTGTGTAGTGCATGAGTTCTTACAAATTCTGCATGTATCAGGTATGAGAACGAATAGTACACTCTACATTTAGCATAACATATATTTACTTTTATCGCGGATTATAGCAAAATAATATTCTCATTACTTTTGTATTATGGACCTCCGCAAAGTAACGCCTAATTCTATAAATTGTCTTAATTTGAATAAAAAAATTGAATTTGAATCTTTCCACGCGGGCGGAGCCGATGGCAATTGCTATAAACCAAAAAAACTCGGAAGAATTACACTACCTTATAGTAAAAGCTGTGGTAGCCCAGCGGTAACACCGTGCGCCTCTTTCGAGAAGGTCTAGTGTTCAAACCCGGGCAGACACCAATGAGTTTTCTAGTAAAACTTATGTGTCTAATTGATAATTGTAATTTATCACACGCTTTTCGGTGAAGGAAAACATTATGAGGAAACCTGCATATCTCTAGAGAATTCTGGGGATATGTGTAACCTACCAATCTGCATTGGAGCAGCGTGGTAGGGCCTTAGCTCCAACCCCTCTCTCCAAAAACAGAGAGAGGAGGCCTATGCCCAGCAGTGGGATAGTAACAAGCCGTTACTTACTTCTAAATCTAGGTTTCGAGAAAATCAATCACATACAGTGTTTTATAATAAGTATAGATATAGTATTCAATTGCATAATATTTTGCAGCATTCAATTGTATATACTGTGAAGCAAATATAAGAATACCTATTTCCTTAAACTTCTCTCGCAGGGAATCACGCGGACCAATTTGTAAATACCACGTATGGCAAAAGTAATAATAAAATTATTTTGCTATAATCCGCGATGAAGTAAAATAGAAAATATATATAATGCTAAATGTAGAGTGGACAATCGGCATTCGGATGGAAAATCGTGAAAAAAAAGCATGGAAAATCGGACACTCTACATTTAGCATTATATATATTTTCTATTTTACTTCATCACAGATTATAGCAAAATAATTTTATTATTACTTTTGCATTATGGATCTCCGCAAAGTAACGCCTAATTCTATAAATACCACGCATGGCTTTAAATTTTAAATTTTTTTTTTATTATCCGCGCAATAAGATTAATTTGTAAATATGTATGGCTCTTTTCTTAATACTAAGTTATTTTTCATTATCCGCCCAATAAGTATAGATATAGTATTCAATTGTATAATATGTTTTGCGTTAAAGTCAATTAATATACTTAGTCATGCTTTTAAGTTAAGTTAAGTTACAGTCAACAATTTGTACTTAAATTAAAACTTACCACTTAAATTGATATCTACTAAAACACATTCACAATTTACTTTAAATGTATAAAAGTGTAAATAAATAAAAAAATCGCGGGTGAATCTGCGGGATATTACTAGTATAATATGTTTTGCGTTAAAGTCAATTAATAAACTTAGTCATGCTTTTAAGTTAAGTTAAGTTAAGTTACAGAGATCAACAATTTGTACTTAAATTGAAATCGATTAAAACACATTCACAATTTAGCCGTGTGGTATCCGGCTTAGTGGAATAGTACCACCGTCATTTCTTACCGAGGTGTCGTATAAGGCGACTAAGGTAAATCGACCTGCCGTGTGGTATCCGGCTGAGTAGAATTGAGCACCCTCATTTCTTACCGAGGTGTCGTAAAAGGCGACTAAGGTAAGGTGACCCACCGTGTGGTATCCGGTTTAGTAGAATAGACCACCCTCCTTCTTACCGAGGTGTCTTTAAATTCGACTAAGGTAAGTTGACGTCAGGCAGGCGGCCGGTTGTAAATACGCAGCCAAATCATGTTACAGCATGTTTATAACATGTTGTACCGACTCCACTTAGAGTGGGATAAGGGCAGGAGGATATACATATATACATTCACAATTTACTTTACAATGTCATAAAACACGTTCATCGTTAGTTCTGCATGTTATTGCAATTATGTAAATAATTTTTTAACGTTATTTTGGTTATTTTAATTCGGTAATTGTTTAAAAATTAAATATTATAAAGAGGAAAAATTTGTATGTATGTTTGTAATGTTTTCACACAAAAATTACTGGACCGATTTCAAAAATTCTTTCACCATTGGAAAGCTGCATCTTTACTGAGCAACATAGGCTATATTACATTTAAAAAATAAATAGGGATCCGTTATAAAAATAAGGTGTAAAAAAATAAAAATTACGCAGGTGAAACCGCGGAATATTACTAGTATAATATGTTGTGGGTTAAAGTCAATTAATATACTTAGTCATGCTTTTAAGTTTAGTTAAAGGGATCTACAATTTGTATTACTTAAATTAAAACTTACCACTTAAATTGATTCACACATTCACAATTTACTTTACAATGTCGTTAATCTTTAATTCGGCGTGTTATTGCAATTATATATATATAATTATTTACGTTATTTTGGTTATTTTAATTCGGTAATTATGAAATAATAATGGGACGTGCGCACACGCCGTAGTTTTTTCCGTACTAACCAAATGTACCGTTATAACTAAAGTCTTGGAGACCTTTAGTGTAAATACGGTTTGCGAGTGTTATATCTTGTCATTACATATTATAAAACAAAGTCGCTTTCTGTATCTGTCCCCATGTCCCTATGTATGCATAAATCTTTAAAAGTACTCAACAGATTTTGATGCGGTTTTTTAATAGATACACTTATTAAAGAGGAAGGTTGATATATTAAATAAATAAATATATGGGACACTTACACACACGGTCGTCTGTCCCCAAAGTAAGTAACTTTATACTTGTGTCATGGGTGACAGATAACTAGTGAATATATACTTATATATTTTTTAAATACATACTAAAATACAAATATACACCCCGGCTCAAAGACCAACAAATTCATTTATAGAAAATGTAGGCTCTCGGCGGGATTCGAACCCGCGACCTGCGGAGCTGAAGGCAGGGTCACTACCCACTGCTCCAACGGGCCAGTCGAATATGTATAATAACATTCAATATGGAGTAGAGAAATGTAATTTTTGATGTTTCTAATGTGATATCGTAAATAATTACATTTTTTTTCCGCTTACATTGCAAACGCAGGGTGAACCTTATGAGATTTATCAAAATGATGTACTAAGTATTTGTACACATTGAAAAGGTCTTCAGAAAACTCCGCGATAGTATATGTCTATCTCTTATTTACGTAAAATAATTCCCTATTTTCGAAGCATTTTGAAACAATACAGCATTAATCCTTATTCAATTACGTACCTTAAATAAATTGTTGATTTAATATAGATAAATATGGCCGTTTACAGCATGTAATTTAAATGAACATTTTAGAAGATATTACAGATTAAAAATGGAGGGGCATAGCGGTTTTTGTTTTACTCCAAATTTAACGCGTGCGGGCCACGGGCAATAATGAATAAATCATAACTACTGGATCGATTTTAATCATTTTTTTCACTGAGTGACATAGGCTATATATTTTATATGTGCAAAGCCGGAGGTCGCTAGTAAAATATAATACTAAATGAAAACGGAAAGTCCACTCTACATTTAGCATTATATATATTTACTTTATCATGGATTAGAGCAAAATAATTTTATTATTACTTTTAAACACTTGTCTATCAAACTACATTTTTTTAGCTTGTCTCTTTCTCATCATCATCATTCTCCTGCCCTTATCCCACTCTAAGTGGGGACGTTACAACATGTTATAGGCATGTTGTCATATAATTTTGCCATGTAATTTACGACCGGTCGCCTGCCTGACATCAATTTCCCTTAGTCTTATTTCACGACATCTCGGTAAGAAAGAGGGTGGTCTATTCTACTCAGCCGGATACCACACATCGGGTCGACTTACCTTAGTTGCCTTTTACGACACCTCGGTAAGAAATGAGGTTGATCTATTCTACTCAGCCGGATACCACACGACGGGTCAACTTATCTTAGTTGCCTTCTACGACACCTCGGTAAGAAATGTCGGTCATTTCTTACCGACGTGTCGTCTATTATATCTATTCTACTTAGCCGGATACAACACGGCGAACAGTTAAAACTAATATAAGGTAAGTGCACTAGTAATTGATGTACCAGTAGTTGACCTCGGTAAAAAATGAGGGTAGTACCACCCTCATTCTATTCAGCCGGATACCACACGGCTTCTTTCTTCTTCTTCTTCTTCTTTCTCAACCGGTGGACGTCCACTGCTGAACATAGGTCTCCTTAAGGGATCGCCACAATCCACGATTTTGTGCCGCTTGGATCCAGCGGCTACCCGCGACCTTTTTGAGGTCGTCAGTCCACCTCGTTGGGGGTCTACCAACGCTGCGCTTTCCAGTGCGAGGTCGCCATTCCAGCACTTTAGGACCCCAACGCCCATCGGTCCTACGTACTACGTGCCCCGTCCATTGCCACTTCAGATTCGCGATACGATGAACTATGTCGGTGACTCTGGTTCGTCTACGGATATCCTCATTTCTGATTTGATCACGTAGAGATACTCCGAGCATAGCCCGTTCCATCGCCCGCTGAGTGACTCTGAGCTTTCTTATACCACACGGCGTCTCTTTCTATTAAACGCATTCCAAGTATAATATAACGCGCGGTCCGAGTTATATCGCGGAGGACTTGCTCGTGAAAGTCGAGACGCGTGGGAGATTGCGTGTAAACAAATACAGTGGTGTTTTTTGTATTCATTATGGCAGATTTGTTTGTCTGTACATTTCTTGTTCTGCATTATATCCTTATGTTCTTAATATACAGGGTGTAACATAGGACATTAATTAATTAATGCTTGGACACTTCGTCTTCTTCACTACATAGTATAAAACAAAGTCGATTTCCCTGTCTGTCCCTATGTCCCTATATCCCATGTTAAAATCTTTAAAACTACACAACAGATTTTGATGCGGTTTTTTTAATAGATAGAAAGATTAAAGAGGCAGGTTTATATGTATAATAACATTCAATATGGCGTAGAGAAATACTGTAATTTTTCAGGTTTCTAATGTCGTAAATAATTACATTTTTTCCCGCTTACATTGCAAACGCACGGTAAATAAACCCTACGAGATTTATCAAAATGATGTACTAAGTATTTGTACACCTTGAAAAGGTCCACAGAAAAGTCCGCGATGGTATATGTCTATCTCTTATGGATAAAACGCAATTGCATTTTATTTTTACGAAAAATAATGCCTTATTTTTAAAGCTATTTTAAGCAATACGGCATTAATCCTTATCCAATTAAGTATTATTATTATCTAATATAGATCAATATGGCCGTTTACAGCATGTAATTTAAATGAACATTTACGAAGATATGTATATATTGCTTTACTCCAAATTTAACGTACGGGCCACGGGCAGTAATGAATACATCAAAACTACTGGATAGATTATTGAGATCGCTTATAATTTAAAATTTCATACATAACGGTCAACTACTGGTACATGGTCAATAACTAGTGCACTTATCTTACCTCAGCACTCAACAGTGTGAAATAGAAATAAGGACAAACATTTATTTTTATACCCCATGTGCCACCCCACTCTAAGTGGGGTCGGCACAACATGTTATAAACATGCTGTCACATAATTTGGCTGCGTTTTTACGACCGGCCGCCTGCCTGACGTCAACTTACCTCTTATTACTTATTTTACGACACCTCGGTAAGAAAAAGGTTGGTCTATTCTACTGAGCCGGTTACCACACGACGGGTCGTCTTACCTTAGTCGCCTTTTATGACACCTCGGTAAGAAATGAGGGTGATACAATTCTATTTAGCCAGATACCACACGGCGTTATTTTTGGATTATATATATATCAATTTTCTTTCATTTCTATCAAGCCATCCCTAGCAACAAACTGTCGACTCGCAAATTCACACCTAACGGTGTTTGTTAGCATGTCTCTTGTAATTCACTTAACCTGCTTTTGAGATCGTGTCAGTGACATTATAATAACAGTAACGGCCTGTTAACCCACTGCTGGGCAACATCACTCTTTTTGTGGGAATAAACACAGCTAGTAAAGGAATATTCTTTCAAAAGTAATAATAAAATTATTTTGCTATAATCCGCGATGAAGTAAAATAGAAAATATATATAACTAGCGGCCTGCCCCTGCTTCGCACGGGTATAAAATATATATCCCATGTCATTCAGTGTAAAAAAAAATGATTAAAACCGATCCAGTAGTTTTGACTTATTCATTACAGCCCGTGGCCCGCAAGCGTTACATTTGGAGAAAAACAATTTCCTTTACCTATACCAAGAAGATTTCCTGCTATCTTTGGAATATCTAAATTCATATAGTACATTTTTACTTATTTACTTTTACATTTTCCCTATGTATTTTATTTTTAAAATTAATTACAGAATGCGAATATACAACATTCACAGCTTCCTTGTCGTTAAACAAATTCTTAAAAGAGCGACATACATATAGCTGCTAAAGTCGAAGTGTTATAGGGCGAAGCGCGGCGTCCTCACGGCATTTTAAATCTGTAATATCTCCGAAAATGTTCACTTAAATTACATGCTGTAAACGGCCATATTGATCTATATTAAATCAACAATTTATTTAAGGTACTTAATTGGATAAGGATTAATGCTGTATTGTATAAAAATTGCTTCAAAAATTTTTCGTAAAAAGTAAATGACATAAAATACTATAGTGGGTTATCCATAAGAGATAGACATATACCATCGCGGACTTTTCTGTAGACCTTTTCAAGGTGTACAAATACTTAGTACATCATTTTGATAAATCTCGTAGGGTTTAGCCTGCGTTCGCAATGTAAGCGGAAAAAAATTTAATTATTTACAGAAACCTCAAAATTACAGTATTTCTCTACTCCGTATTGAATGTTATTATACGTACAAACCTTCCTCTTGAATCACTCTATGTATTAAAAAAAACCGCATCAAAATCTGTTGCGTAGTTTTAAAGTTTTATGCGTACATACAAAGAATGCGACTTTGTTTTATAATATGTAGTGATGCTAAATGTAGATTGGACAATCGGTTATCATACCTGATACATGCAGGAGTCGTAAAAACACATGCACAAACCTCCACCACCGCCAAAAAAATAATGAGCCAGTCATTATTTTTTTTTTAATCTGCACATTTACCTCATAACAGTATTCCATAAGACATAATGCTATAGGTTAAAAAGGTTGCAAAAGATTGTAAGTTTTATTACAAAGTTTACGTTTAGTTCAAAGCGAATAATGAATTTAAAAATATTAATTAAGCATATAAAAAGCTATAGTTATAGCTAAAGTTTCAACGGCTCTGTGGATATTTATTTTAAGTTATGACAAAGGAGAGCAAGTCAAGTAAAAAAAGCTTATAAGAAAAATTTTTAAAAATTGTGGAGCAGTTCCCTCGTCTGGAGCCAATCCTGACATCAGGTCATGCTTATCATAAACACGCATTGTCAACAAGACTGGACCAGTATGTATTTCATCACAATCGGACCTCAGAAGTGGGTCAAATTTAACTTGCAAAATTCCACCTTCACATAATACATACATTGCATTTAATAAAAGCTTTTAAAAAAGGTACGGATAGTATAAGAAAAGAAACAATTGAAAATTTATTTATTTAATTATGTTTACAAAACAACATATCCTCCCAAGGTTCTGTAACAAAAAAAATTACATTACATTTTTTAGGCAAAATAACTGGCGCGTTTTGGAGTCTATCTCCTGATGATGCTTCGGTTACAGAGCGAAACGATCGTTGAGTTTGTGATAGTGAACGTGTGTGTAGTTGATGGTTTGTGGTACGTCCGTAATGATCCTGTATGTATAAGGTATGAGAAAAGATTTTGGTTTCAACAAAGCATTACACTGATTTCTATTAAACACAGATGAGAGCAAAATCTTCATTCCTGCTCTTATCCTACTTTAAGTGGGGTCGACACAACATGATAGGAATATAACATTTTGTCACATAATTTGGCTAGATATATTACGACCGGCCGCCTGCCTGACGTCGATTTACCTTAGTCGCCTTTACGACACTTGCTAAGAGAAATCTATTCTACTCAGCTCATACCATACGTCATAGATTAGAGCAAAATATAAGAAGGAAATTATCAGAAGAATAGAATAAAAGTAAAAAACTAGACACTTATCACCAGAATTAAATAGATATATGAAGGTTTCCACTCGATGTTTTCCTTCACCAAAAAGCGTGAAAATTGCAATTATCAATTAGACACATAAGTTTTTGACTTGTCTTTACACGAGTGTTCAAAAAAGCAATTAAAAAAACACATTCATAAAGCTTATTATACTGTTGAGGACTATGTTGATGATAAGAAAGCTTGGATTTAAATTGCGACCAGCTACGCACTAGAATATAATTGTAATTTGTTAATAAATTTTAAAAAAAGTGACCGCCGAGTTTCTTTCTGGTTCTTCTCAGTAAGAGCAACATTCCGAACCAGTGGTAGCTTCATTGTAATGTGACGATTTGAAAGTGCTAATAAAAGTCAATTTAAAAAAAGAATTATTTGAATTTGAATTAAAACTCTCTTCTGAACCTTCTTTAACACTTTGATTCGGTACTTACAAGTGCTAGCTGTTGTTACTTCAACTGTTGCTTTCGTTTCGGCTTCAGTTACTACAGATTTAGTAGTATCTGGTACTTCTGAAACTGTTTTAAAAACTAACTTTATAAAGTTATTACGATACATAAATATTCATTCATTAAAGTGATAATATCTGTTAGTAATTAGTCAATTTTTGTGCATCACTACATATTATAAAACAAAGTCACATATATCGTATGTACGCATAAAACTTTAAAACTACGCAACCGATTTTGATGCGGTTTTTTTAAATAGATAGAGTGATTCAAAAGGAAGGTTTGTACGTATAATAACATTCAATATGGAGTAGAGAAATACTGTAATTTTTGAAGTTTCTGTAAATTATTAAATTTTTTCCGCTAACATTGCAAACGCAGGCTAAACCCTACGAGATTTATCAAAATGATGTACTAAGTATTTGTACACCATGAAAAGGTCTACAGAAAAGTCCGCGATGGTATATGTCTATCTCTTATGGATAACCCACAATAGCAGTTTTTGTCATTTACTTTTTACGAAAAATGATGGCTTATGTTCAAAGCAATTTTTATACAATACAGCATTAATCCTTATCCAATTAAGAACCTTAAATATATTGTTTATTTAATATAGATCAATATTGCCGTTTACAGCATGTAATTTAAGTGAACATTTTCGGAGATATTACAGATTTAAAATCCCGCGAGGAGGCCGCGCTTCGACCTATAGCACTTCGCATTTAACAGCTATATGTCGTTGTTTCAAGAGTTTGTTTAATGTCAAGAAAGCTGTGAATGTAGTATATAAGGACATTCTGTAATTAATTTTAAAAATAAAATACATAGGGGAAAAATGAAAATATGTAGTACCTATATGAATTTAGATATTAGATATAGCAGGAAATCTTCTTGGTATAGGGAAAGGAAATTGTTTTTCTCCAAATTTAACGCTTGCGGGCCACGGGCTGTAATGAATAAATGAAAACTACTGGATCGATTTTAATCATTTTTTTTTACACTGACTGACAAGTGATATATATTTTATACCCGTGTGAAGCAGGGGCAGGCCGCTAGTAAAATATAAATAATTATAAAAAAATTGGCGATGTATATAATCGACAAAGTAGGAACCGACATAAGCTTGCGGCTCCTGCTTTGACGAACAAAAGTACGTAAGTCGTTTGTGGGTGTGGGTATAAGATTCTATAATAACATTCCGCAATCAATTTTAGCTTTGCAATTACAGCAGTTTAAAAACACTGTTAAAGAGAGGCTGATACAGAAAGCCTACTATACTGTTGAGGATTACTTAAATGATAAGAATGCGTGGATATAGCTTCTCTTCGACCCTGTACAAGACAGCAATAACTAAATTTAACTAGTAATAAGAATTTTTGAAAAAACAACCGCTTAGTTTCTCTTAGTCGCTTCTCGGTAGGAACAGCTTTCAGAACCAGCAGTAGAGTTGATTCAAAAGCACTTGTTTACAAGTTTACTTGTAATTTTTAGTTATTTCTTACCGAGTGATTCAGTCGACGCAGTCTCTTGCTTTTCTGCATTACTAAAAAATTACCAAAAAATTTAAACTAAAGTCAAAAGGCATTCAAAATTCACACAAACACACAAAAAAAATACATATTAAGCATGAATTACGTGATAACACATTTTTTTTTCAAAAATGAACTTACGCCACTTTCAAAGTAAACGGTCCATATCTATACTTATTATAATGCCATATGGTATCCGGTTAAGTAGAATAGACTACCCTCATTTCTTACCGAGGTGTCGTAAAAGGCGACTAAGGTAAGTCGACCCGCCGTGTGGTATCCGGCTGAATAGAATAGTACCTCTCATTTCTTACCGAGGTGTCGTAAAAAGCGACGAAGGTAAGTCGACCCGCCGTGTGGTATCCGGCTGAGTAGAATAGACTACCCTCATTTCTTACTGAGGTGTCGTAAAAGGCGACTAAGGTAAGTCGACCCGCCGTGTGGTATCCGGCTGAGTAGAATAGACTATCCTCATTTCTTACTGAGGTGTCGTAAAAGGCGACTAAGGTAAGTCGACCCGCCGTGTGGTATCCGGCTGAGTAGAATAGACTATCCTCATTTCTTACTGAGGTGTCGTAAAAGGCGACTAAGGTAAGTCGACCCGCCGTGTGGTATCCGGCTGAGTAGAATAGACTACCCTCATTTCTTACTGAGGTGTCGTAAAAGGCGACTAAGGTAAGTCGACCCGCCGTGTGGTATCCGGCTGAGTAGAATAGACTATCCTCATTTCTTACTGAGGTGTCGTAAAAGGCGACTAAGGTAAGTCGACCCGCTGTGTGCTTGTTGCTGTCTCGTAAAAATTGCCATAATTTTTTTAAATTTACACTGTTAATAAGTCTTTAAACCAACGTTTTAAATTTGAAAAATATCAATATTAGATCCCAATGCCGTGTGGTATCCGGCAGAATAGAATAGTAGGTACCTCCCTCATTTCTTACCGAGGTGTCGTGAAAGGCGACTAAGGTAAGTCGACCCGCCGTGTGGTATCCGGCTGAGTAGAATGTTGTATCCGGTTGAGTAAAATGGACCACCCTCATTTCTTACCGAGGTGTCGTAAAAGGCGACTAAGGTAAGTCGACCCGCCGTCTGGTATCCGGCTGAGTACAATAGACCACCTTCATTCTTACCGAGGTGTCGTAAAATACGAATAAGGTAAGTTAACGTCAGGCAGGCGGTCGGACGTAAAATACGCAATTGGTGATCTCAAGCCTTACTTCAATATATAAATAACGCAATTGATATAATCACAAGGAGTAATTCAGTGTAACTTAGATCTGCGAAAAATTCAACCTAAAAACACTCAAGAAATGACTAGAGATGTCACTTAGAGTAAAAAAAAATAATCGATTTTTTTCCTTTAAAATTAATCATTTATAAAAAATCGATTAATTAATAATCGATTTTTTTCTATATGAAAAATTGCCGTATTTCAATCTTAATAATTAATTAAAATAAAGTGGCCATCTACGAATAAAGAATACCAATTGCGCTATTTGCGAAATTCGATTAAAATGTGTTGTTTAGCCACATTGGTTTCATCCAACAACAGATATATTATCTTAACAGAATAGAAAAAAAAGATTAATACCGATTTTAAAAAAATCGATTGAAAATATTTATAAAATCGATTTGAAAAATCGATTATTTTTGTCATTCCTCAATACGACCTAAAGTACCTTTGTTTTCTTTTCGAAACGATTTTACAATCACAACAAGTAACATCTTTAGCGCGATTCAATATACTGCCGCGCCACCTATGTTTACTGAAATAAGTTCAACACCTTACCCAATTTCCATAATGTTTTTGGTAACGAGCTCTCCATCTGATAAGAACATCGCCTGATAAAACCCCTCGTAAGTGGGGCTGTACTCCGTGATACGGATGGTAATTGTGGTGGGGGAACCCTGGGAAGACACCAAATTGGCAGTTAGTTACCATCTCTTCACTACACGTCGCCCTAAGCCGCGGTCCGGCCTCACAGGAGGCACCCTTAGGACGACGTTCCCCATAGCTAGTAGAGCTTCATACAACAGCGTGATGACTAGTCACAGTCATACCACCAGCCCTCCACTACACGTCGCCCTAAGCCGCGGTCCGGCCTCACAGGAGGCACCCTTAGGACGACGTTCCCCATAGCTAGTAGAGCTTCATACAACAGCGTGATGACTAGTCACAGTCATACCACCAGCCCTCCACTACACGTCGCCCTAAGCCGCGGTCCGGCCTCACAGGAGGCACCCTTAGGACGACGTTCCCCATAGCTAGTAGAGCTTCATACAACAGCGTGATGACTAGTCACAGTCATACCACCAGCCCTCCACTACACGTCGCCCTAAGCCGCGGTCCGGCTAAACAGAGGTCACTCCTTCCATTAATCGATGCATCAAGAACACCAGATGCATCGACCGCCTCAGGGATCTACCCCCCAGTTGAGATTTGAGAAATCTTTATTTCTCATTTAAAATAATAATCACTAACATAAGATAATAACTTAAAACTAAACACAGTAGGCTTTGGGCCTTTTTCACAAGTTACCAATAAACTGTCAGCTTATTCGGAACATATCTGACACATATCTCGGAATTTTGCGTTTCTTAGGTTTCTGATAGGCTTATTCAGCACAAGTCCCTATTAAGTTAACAGGCAGATCATGTGGCTGTTATTTTGTTTATCTGCTAGATAGCAAATACTTATTTTAAAATGGCCGCGATTTTTTTTTTAAATTTCACTTTTTAGAGTTTCTTTTTAGAGACATTTATCTGATACTTAGTGTATTTGTCGGTTAACTATCCGACACTTTATCAGTAACTTGTGAAACAGGCCCTTAAACTATAATTTACTAGCTTTTACCCGCAACTTCGTTCGTTTGGACTGTTCTAGTGCGATAGCTTGATAATAGGTGACGCTTTTCAATGTCATACTATTACTGTAGAATTATCAGGATTTCTATAGCCTATATGTTATTCCGGTTTATAAGTAATAATAGTGATAAATATCATTGATATCGGTTCAGCGGATTCGCCGTGAAAGAGTAACAAACACATCCATACTCACAAACTTTAGCATTTATAATATTAGTAAGATATTAGTATAACTAGCTAACAAATTCAAATTCAAAATATTCTTTATTCAAATAAACTTGTAAACAAGTGCTTTTGAATCGTCAACTCTACTGCTGGTTCGGAAAGTTGTGCCTACCGAGAAGAGCCAGCAAGAAACTCGGCGGTTGCTATTTTACAAATATAATTCTTAATACTATTTACATTTAGTCGTTACTGTCTTGTACAGGTTCAAAGAGAGCTATATCCACACATTCTTATCTTCTAAGTAATCTTCAAGAGTATAGTAGGCTTTCTGTATCAGCCTCTTTTTAACAGTGTTTTTAAACTGTTGTAATGGCAAAGCTAAAATTGATTGCGGAATTTTATAACATAATTAACTTAATAGTTAACTAAACCTACTTACAACGTAAAAAGCAAAGGATCCAATAGTATTTCTTCTAAGCGAAGTCTCCAATGATATGCCATTGACATAAACCTGTAATAATATACTTTTTTATATTTTGCACCGCCATTTTAATTTTAACGTTTCAGAAGTGGGATTTTAAGAAATTGAGATATAATACTTGTAATTATTTTAATTATTTGCTGGTACACCCTCATTTCTTACCGAGTTGTCATAAAAAGCGTCTAAGGTAAGTCGATCCGCCGTGTGGTATCCGGCTGAGTAGAGTAGACCATCCACATTTCTTACCGAGGTGTCGTAAAAGGTGACTTAGGTAAGTCGACCCGCCTCGTTGTATCCGGCTGAGTAGAATAGACCATCCACATTTCTTACCGAGGTGTCGTGAAAGGCGACTAAGGTAAGTTGACTCGCCGTGTGGTATCCGGCCGAGTAGAAAAGATGATCCACATTTCTTACCGAGGTGTCGTGAAAGACGGCTAAGGTAAGTTGACTCGCCGTATGGTACCCGACTGAGTTGAATAGACCACCCTCATTTTTACCGAGGTGTCGTAAAAGGTGACTAAGGTAATTTGTCGTCAGACAGGTCGTAAAATACGTACCCAAATCATGTGACAACATGTTTCTAACATGTTGTGCCGACCCCACTTAGAGTGGGATAAGGGCGTGAGGATGGTGATTCTTATTATTATCTAAGGAATAAAAGAAAATAACCTTTTCAAGTACACACGCGTCGCAGTTATAATTTATTTCATGTTGTAAAAGCTCCCCTTCTTTTGGTGGTGGTATTGTTTCTACTTGAGATATAGTCACACCTACATAAACATAAATTGTATATTTAGTATAATAAATAAATAAATAAAAAAATCAAGTTTTATTGACCACAAAGAAATTAAAAGGTACAAAAGTTAAGTAAATAAAAAAAAACTTACAAACTACGTGGTCAAAGGGCAGCCACCTCAGCAATAAGTTGCAGCATCTTATATAAAATACTGCAACGCTGATTTTCAGGTGGCACCCTAGGTTACCACGGACTATCCTAATACATATCCTAATACACATATAGAATTTACTAATATAAAACACAATACAACAATAATAAAACAATATTAATATACCTTAAACTTAACAAAATTTATACCTATTAAATTTAACGTTTCTATAAATCTATATAATAATCTATAATCTAGTACTAGCTGTGCCTGCAGCTTTGCCCGCATTGTCGGTGTGTAATGCACTATTAACTTTAATCGTCCGGAAGAATTGCACTACCTTTATGGACTAAGAGCCTGTGAACCAGACCTTCGTCATTATATAAAAGCTGAAAGTTTGTCAGTGCATGCTCCCAACACAGGTAAGAATGATGGTAGATTATGGAATTTGGATCATAGTGGCTTTGGGAGATAAAAGGTACTCATCATCTTCCTGCCCTTATCCCACTCTATGGGGACGGCACAACATGTTATAAACATGTTGTCACATGATTTGGCCGCCTGCCTGGCCTCAACTTATTATAGTCGTATTTTACGACACCTCGATAAGAAGGAGGGTTGTCTATTCCACTTAACCGGATACCACGATGAGTCAACTTACCTTAGTCACCTTTTACGACACCTCAGTAAGAAATGAGGGTGGTCTATTCAACTCAGCCAGAACGGCGGGTCGACTTACCTTAGTCGCCTTTCCCGACATCTCGGTAAGAAAAGAGGGTGGTACTATTCTAATTAGCCGGATACCACACGGTGTGAGAGAAACGGTACTCAAGATGTTAAAAATACCAATATACTTTCGTCAAAGTATAAAGGCTGTTTTTTTTGGTATAACCTTCAATGTTTAATGCGTCAATGCGAGACACCAAGCATCGTGGCAAACCCTTGCCAGACACCCTTAAAGTTCATATAATTATATTTACGTCATAGTATAAAAGTTGATTTTAATATATATATCTTCCTGTCCTTATCCCACTCTAAGTGGGGTCGGCACATGTTGTTCTTTTCCATTCTGTCCTATCTTTCGTCAACTCTGGCGCCACTCCTTTTATATGCATATCATACTTCACACAATCCAACCATCTCTTTTTAGGCCTCCCTCTAGGCACATATCCATCCACATTCAAATTTAACACACGTTTGGTCATGATTTTCATCCCTCCTCATTACATGTCCATACCATCTCAATCTTGCACTTCTCGTCTTTTCTATAATGTGCGCAACTTTCAGACTTTCCTCTTATATTCCGCTGATTTTAATATATATAACTTGGATTATAATAAGATGATGTTAACTCACTAATCAGATATTCCTGACAGTTCCAACTCCTGTCGGACCAGCATGTAGGGTAGCTATAGGCGCAAGCGCGAGGTTTACACACAGGTGGGCGCGAATGAGGTGGCGAGTTAGGTTACTTACTGCTCAATTTTTATTAGACAAACTTTCAGCTTTTGTTAAATGACGAAGGTCTGGGGTTCACGGGCTCTCGATATACGATTTTGAGAAAACCCATCATATACCGATAGACAGCTTCTGTGGTCTTTGTTTTATAATAAGTTGTAACTGGTTGACCGAACTTTGCAAGATAATTTTTTACAAATACAAAAAAAAGAAATTAAAAAAAAAAAAAAATAGGGTTGGCGGGGCTCGACCCTAGGTATTTTCATTTCTGCCAACACCCCCCCCCCCCCTCCCGAATAAGCTACGCTGACTTGAAAGTTCACGTCAAGAATAGTGTTTTATTTATTCAATGTAAATTTTAGTATATTTTTAATGCCGAAAAACAGGGATTAAACGATTTTTTTGAAATAAAACCTAGCTAGATAGATTCCGATTAAATATTAAAGATTCACGGTATATTTTTATGAATGTGGTATCCGGCTGAGTAGAATAGACCATCCTCTTTCTTACCGAGGGATAACACGATTTTTTTTTTATAAAACCTAGCTAGATCGATTTTTCTCCCCAAAAACCTCCTGCATGCTGAATTCCAGGAACATCGTTGGAGCCGTTTCCGAGGTTCCGAATGGAACAAAAAGAATTTATATTCTTTACATATAATATATATACATATACTTGATTAACTCAATTCAATATCAAACATAGATGTCAACAAATTCCAAATTCCAAATCCAATATTCCAAAACATTACCTGGTGCTGAAATTTACTTTTGGCATTAAACTTTCTGATTGAAACGTTTGTTAAATATGTAAGAGTGAATGTGTGTAGTGCTTGTGTATTGCGATGGTGGAGTGTAGTGTAGTGATTTCACGAATCTTCCATGTCTCAATTAGGTATGCGAACGGATAGCCCGGGGTTGTAGCAAAATAATATAATGTTAGCTATTCCAAGATTTGTCTATTCCAATGTTTGTATATTTGTCTATAACTACACCCAAAATAATAGCGGAGACTATGGAAAAGCCGAGAGGCGGCCATGCTTGCGCGAGCTGTCAAAAGGAGTAGACTTAAAAGCGATAAAATGATAGATATTGTATTAAATTAAATTGTATATAGTATAGAGTTGAATAAAATGAATAATACAAAGCTGGACGTATTTCACTATTACTACTTATTATCAAGAGAGAAAATGAACTTCTAACAATAATTATTACTTTATTGTAAGCTTTTTATGTTCGACCAAATAGTGGAAACTTCTTTAGTAGATGTGACATATATTTGAACATGTCAAGTTAAAAATGCTTTTAAAAAAGCTTTTAACAAAATTTAATGTAACTTCTGTTAACCGTTGAGGAGTTTCCTCGTCTGGAGCCAATCCTGACATCAGGTCATGCTGCTCAGAAAGCCTACTATACTGTTGAGAATTACTTAGAAGATAAGAATATGTGGATATACCTCGCTTAGACTCTGCACAAGACAGTAATAACGTGTATGTATGGATGTAAATTTTTAAAAGAGCAACCGCCGAGTTTGATTCAAAAGCACTTGTTTACAAGTTTATTTGAATAAAGAATATTTTTAATTGGAATTTGAATTTATCATAAACATGCATTGTCATCGGGACTGGACCAGTATGCATCATCTCAATCGGACACCGGGAAGTGGGGCAAATTTAACTTGCAAGATTCCACCTTCACATATATACATGTCAAGTCGAATAAATGCTTTAAAAATATATATACTTACAGTTATCTGTAACAAGAATAATATATATTATATTTTTATATTATAAAACTATAAATTCTGCACATTTTGATATATATACTACTAGCTTGTACCCGCAACTTGGTATATTATATATTGTGGGTCTTCTCCCTTAGCCTTGTTAGGCTGCCGGGGGGCTTCGGGCCTCGAGGTTAGACCTCTTTACCCGGGCTAGTCGCTCAGCGGGCTATGGAAAGAGCTATGCTCGGGGTTTCTCTGAGGGATCGTATTCGCAACGAAGTAATCCGTCAGAGAACGAGGGTCACTGATATAGCTCAGCGCATAAGCAAGCTGAAGTGGCAATGGGCCGGCCATATCTGTCGCAGAACCGATGACCGTTGGGGTAGACGTGTTCTGGAGTGGAGACCGCGAATCGGTAAACGTAGTGTAGGACACCCTGAGACTCGATGGAGTGACGATATACGTCGGACAGCGGGCAGTGGTTGAAAGCAGAAAGCCCAGGATCGGGCTAAGTGGCGAATAATTGGAGAGGCCTATGTCCAGCAGTGGACTAAAGTGGGCTGATAATGATGACCCGGGCTAGTCCTCTCGGGCGATCATTATAGCCCGGGTAATTTATTTGACCTTTGCGGTCGGGAGTCCGCTTTTTAGGCGGACGCCTTAGGGTACGCTAGTCGGGCTCCTATGCTCGTTCTTCTTCTGCCGCCTCGTCTCCTCTCCTCTCCTCTCCTGCCGGGGAGGGTGATAGGAGCTCTCTGGGCAGAGGTAGTCTATTCGTCGGTCTGGGTTGTGACGGTGCTATACAGTGGAGGCAACTTCGTTATCGTGGACTGTTGTCTCGTGATAGGTTGATAATAGATGGCGCTTTTCAATGTCATCCTATTCCTGTAGAATTAACAGGATTTCTATAGCCTATATGTTACCCCGGTGTATAAGGAATAATTGTGCCAATTTCCATAGATATTGGTTCAGCGGATTCGCCGTGAAAGAGTGACAAACATACACCCATATTAACATTCGCATATATAGTTAAAGCGAACGTAGTCGCTGGTATAGAAAAACATTTGCGAAACATAAACTGCAATTGGAGAATGTGTTGCTCTGATTATTATATCCTCCTGCCCTTATCCCACTCTAAGTGGGGTCAGCACAACATGTTACAAACATGTCACATGATTTGGCTGCGTTTTTACGATCGGCCGCCTGCCTGACGTCAACTTACCTTAGTCTATTTTACGACATCTTGGTAAGAAGGAGGTTGGTCTATTCTACTAAACCGGATACCACACGGTGGGTCAACTTACCTTAGTCGCCTTTTACGACACCTCGGTAAGAAATGAGATTGGTACTATTCTACTAAGTCGGATACCATACGGCTAAATGTATTGCTCTGATTGTGATCTGGAATCTAGTATTTTAACGACTAACTCTATAAACACCGTCAGCCCATAGACAAATAGAAAACAATTTACTTACTTTCAATAACACCTAGAATCTTCCTGACTCTTCTTGAATTCTCCTTAAACAACCCGATGTACACACACGAATCTTGTTCTTCGAATCTGCGAAATATTACCACCATTTTTTAAATCTTTAATATTCAAATGAGTCAATTTGTATGTATATATATATAAATATATTTTCTGAGAAACGGCTCCAACAATTTTCCTGAAATTCTGCATGTAGAGGGTTTTGAGAGAGAAAAATCGATATAGGTAGTTTCCTCACGGGAGGCGCCCTTAAGGCGACGCTCCCAGGACGCTGCGGGCCTCTTCCGAGACCAAAAAAAAAAAAAAAAAAAAAAAAAAAAAAAAAAAAAAAAAAAAAAAAAAAAAAAAAAAAAAAAAAAAAAAAAAAAAAAAAAAAAAAAAAAAATTCTTTCTGTTATAATTTTTTTTATATCTTTTTAATAATAATCAAGCCGAGGTGTAAGCCGAGTAAAATTAGATAAAATAGGAACAAATATTAATATATGTAGGGGTGTCAGACAGGGTGACCCCCTCTCTCCGAGAATCTTTATATGTGTACTCCAAAATATTATGAAATGTTTAGATTGGTCAAAAAAAGGATTATACATTAAAGGAAAATACCTAAGCAACTTGAGGTTTGCAGATGACATTGTTCTATTCTCAGAAACTGCATCACAACTAGAGTCTATGTTAATTGAACTTAACATCGCAAGCAAAAAAATTGGACTAGAATTAAATACAACAAAAACTAAGATAATGACAAACAGATCTTCTAAAAATATAATTATTAATGGCAAATCACTAGATCATGTTTCAGAATATAAATATCTTGGTAAACTGATATCATTTAAGAAGTCCAGACACCGAGATGAAATGGATAGACGTGTCAACCTTGCCTGGAACAAATACTGGAGCTTCAAAGAAATATTTAAATCAAATCTACCGGTAAAGTTCAAAAAACAAGTTCTTGATTCATGTATCTTGCCATGCCTTTCATATGCATCTCAAACCTGGTTATTTAATGAATATACAGTAAATAAAATACAAACTTGCCAAAGAGGTATGGAAAGAAGTTTGTTAAACATTAAACGAAAAGATAAAATAAGAAGTACAGTAATAAGGAAGAGAACAAATATAATAGACTGTCTAAAGTATACAAAGAAATTAAAGTGGCCACATTGCTCGTATGGACAAGAATCGATGGCCAAAAATAATAACAAATTGGGCCGGTCCACTCGGGAAGAGAAAAAGGGGCAGACCACTACAACGTTGGTCAGATGAAATTATAAAACTTGTTGGAAATAACTGGATGTATGTTGCAGATGCTAGAGAAGTTTGGAAAAAAATGGAGGAGGCCTATACTCAGTAGAGGTCCTTAAAATAAACATAAACTGACATAATTGTGTTTTGACATATAATTTAATAATAATTAATCATAACAATTAAAATAGAAATTATAATATTAAAATAATGTACAAATAAAATAAATAAATTATAAAATAAAATAAAAAAATAAAAAAAAATAACTCATTAAGGACACAAATAAAAAGCTATAAAAAAAAAAAAATAAAAAAATAAAATAATAATCAAGTAAGGCTGTCACCCAGTTACTTATCATTATGTCACTCGGCATTCTGTATACGCACCTTGGAAAGTTGAAGTTGACCATTTTGGTGACAGGTATAACTGCGACCTTCCCAGACGAAAGAACACTCTCCCCTTTACAGAGGACGTCTTCGAGGGAGCATTTGGCGCAGGAAAAGTTGATAGTTTGCTCATATCTCGACCCCACTTCCAACGACGCAGCTAGTCTATTCAATTTTATAGCTAGAAAATATATAAAAAAAAAATAGTAGCGGCCTTTTACTATCACACTGCTGGCAATAAGCCTCTTCTCCACCATTTTTGAAGAGAAGGATTAGAGCTAAGACCTACCACGCTGCTCCAATACGCGATTGGTAGGTTACACATATCTCCAGATTTCTCAAGAGATATGCAGGTTTCCTCACGATGTTTTCCTTCACCGAAAAGCGTGTGATAAATTGCAATTATCAATTAGACACATAAGTTTTAATAGAAAAACTCATTGGTGTCTGTCCGGGTTTGAACTCCACTTCAAAATATAAATAAGTAAAGTTAAAAATGCTTTTAAAAAAGCTTTAAACAAAATTTCGTCCCTACTGACAACCCTGTGGTAGCCCAGCGGTAACACTGTCCGACACTTTCGAGGAGGTCACGGGTTTAAGCCCGGGCAGACACCAGTGAAAACTTGAGTATAATTGATAATTGCAATTTATCACGCAAGGAAAACATCATCATCATCCTGCCCTTATCCCACTCTAAGTGGGGTCGGCACAACATGTTATAAACATGCTGTCACATGATTTGGCTGCGTTTTTACGACCGGCCGCCTGCCTGACATCAACTTACCTCTGTCGTATTTTACGACACCTCGGTAAGAAAGAGGGTGGTCTATTCTACTAAACCGGATACCACACGGTGAGTCAACTTACCTTAGTCGCCTTTTACGACACCTCGGTAAGAAATGAGGTTGGTCTATTCTACTCAGCCGGATACCACACGGCGGGTCGACTTACCTTAGTCGCCTTTTACGACACCTCGGTAAGAAAAGAGGGTGGTACTATTCTATTCAGCCGGATACCACACGGCGTTATCACGCAAGGAAAACATTGTGAGGAAACCTTCATGTTCAAAACACGGCTTTGAATCCCACATGTCGTCAGCGCCTTATTTCTATTTTTAATTTTTTCAATTATATTTATATCTTTTAAAAAATTACGGAGCAGGGCTCGGTTACCCAGGAACTTATCTAATAATACTACTTACCAATTCCTGAAAAAGTTAATTTAACAAAAATTATGTTGTTTATATGGAAAATAAAATTTTTAACGTGACAACGTCTTAAATTAGGTTGCGGCTTGGTCTGGTTGCGTCACTCATGAAAAAGTGTAACACCCGCTCACGTCTGTTACGATGAGTCACCGAACGAAAGAGAGGCCCGCCGGACTGGCGAATGCCTTGCGTCTCTCTCCCACTCAAACATGATTGGTCCGCCGCGCGCGCAGCACTAGAGAATTAGGCGCGTTGAATCGGTGCGTGCTTTAAGTTAAAGTTAAGTTTAAGTTTACATGTACAATGTTTTAGTAAACAAAATATATTTCTATAGTTAAAATTTGTGGAATTCTTATTTTAATTCAATTCCTTGTTCCTATTGTGCAATTTAATAATATTCATATCAATAAATATTCTACTGAGAAAAAGACGTCACGTAAAATCTTTGCCCGTGAAACCGACTTTACAGGCAACCGTTTACCGTGTTTTTTAATTTTATATTTTTACGTTGAACCTAGTAGAAGATATTTAAATAAACGCTTTTTAATTAAATTATAAAAACGATGTTAAATTTGTAATGGAGTGGAAAAAAATACCTACTTACCATCATCTATAAGAAATAAAATATCTTAATATCATATTTATGGCATATTTTTCAATTATTAGGACCATCGCATTTATCTGTTATCTGTTATTACCGAAAAATATTATTGTCTTTTATTTATTTATATACAAATTTATATTATAAACTCCAGTGACGTTGATATTTTCCACGATTCCTATTATAGTTATAAGAATAAAGTTTATTCAATTTTGTTTTAACATTTTTAAAATTTTCTGTAGTACTTTGTTTATTATTATTATATTTTATTTTATTTTATTATTTTTTTACCTTTCAGTTTTAGTTCCTAAATATTTTAAAATTTTACTCTTTTTACTTTTACTTTGTACTAAACCAATGTTTATTTTTATTTTTACTGTATTAGAATGTTGTATATGCCTGTAATAGTATTTTTAATAGATTATGACTGTATGAAATTCATGTAAAAAAGCAAAAATGTATGTTAATAATACTGTTGGCTTGTCTTACTAAATAAATAAATAAATAAAAATTATATTTTTAAATATTTTCTATATAAAATGAATACAAATAATCATTTCAAAATACAAAAAAAATTGTTGACCACAGGGAGCGGAGAAAGTACTCAAGCTACAGCTGGTTAGGGCTCCAGACTGAAGAACCTCCTCACAATCCGTGCCGTATCAAGCAAAACTTTTATAATTATTATTAAGAAATAAGCTTAGATTAATCAATGCTTTAAAAAAATCATATCCCTACTGTTAAACGTTGAGGAGTTCTCTCGTCTGAAGCCAATCCTAACATCAGCTCATGCTTATCATAAACATTGTCATCGGGACTGGAGCAGTATGTATTTCATCTCAATCGGACACCGGGAAGTGGAGCAAATTTAACTTGCAAGATTCCACCTTCATATACAAACATTGCAAATTGAATAAAAGCTTTTAATAAGCCAAATTAAAAAGCTTTTAATAAAATTTCATGTCACTACTTTTAATCGTTGAGTTCTCTCGTCCGGAGCCAATCCTAACATCAGGTCATGCTTATCATAAACATTGTGATCGGGACTGGACCAGTATGTATCATCTCAATCGGACACCGGGAAGTGGGGCAAATTTAACTTGCAAGATTCCACCTTCACATACATACATTGCAAGTTAAATAAAGAATAACACTAGAACAGGAAAATTTTATTTAACACTAAACTAACTTGTGCCTACGGCTTCGCCCACGTGGAAATCAGTATGTCGTGAAAGACACAAAAGTAGTTACTGTCAGTTAACCATAAGAGATAGAGACATGCTGACCCAGACTTTTGTGTTTTTGAAGATCTACAATTCTCTAATACATTACTTTAGTGTATTTCTTAAAATTAATCCGTGGAGGGGGTCACGACCCTAAGCATTTAGGACATCGACGCAAGGAGGATAAAAAAATAATGTTACCTTGCTCTGTAAAACAGTAGATTATAAATTAAATAAAATCGTACATTACAAATAGATACAACGAAATTTAAAACCACTCAACCAATATTGATAAAATTTGGTACGATTGAAAAAATTATGTTTTCCTTCACCTTACTACTGTCTTGTGACGTAACAAATTACACACACGAACAAACTCACATACACAAATACACAGACACACATACAAACACTCTCACATCAAAAACACAACTAGTTTAAGCTATTTTAGAAGTTATAAATTATAATCCTATATATCTTTTCTTTAATATGTTAATGAGTTAATCTTGTATGTCTATACTAATATTATAAAGAGGAAAATATTGTATTTATGTTTGTAATGTTTTCACACAAACTACTGGACCGATTACAAAAATTCTTTCACCATTGGAAAGCTGCATCTTTACTGAGTAACATAGGCTACATTAAAAATAGGGATCCGTAATAATGATGTAATAAGGTGTAAAAAATTTGTCATAAAAAGCTGCGGTAACTATTGATGATATATTTAACAAAAATAAATCAATAGTCCTACTTAGTACACTTTCCACTGCCATGAGATCGATATGTAAGCGGGTAAAACCGCGGGTCATTACTAGTATTTATATAAATATATTTTCTGAATCCCGGAAACGGTTCCAACGATTTTCCTGAAATTCAGCATGTAGATTTTGGGGGAGAAAAATCGATCTAGATAGGTCTTTGTTCAAAAAAATCGTTTTATCCCTGTTTTTGAGCATTAAAAATATGGTATCATAAAATTGAAGCAAAAGATTTACTTGTCAAACGTAATGTTGCGATAGCCAATGGGCAACGGGCGGACCGGAACTGCCTTCTTTCTTTTTTATTTTTTTATATCTTTCAAAAGACCGAACAAGGCTTGATCACCCCGGTACTAATTTGTAAAAAATTATAAAGATAATATTACCTGGAGCTGTAATGAAAAAAAAACAATCATATGGGCTATCAAATTTAGATTCCGATTTATAAGTAAAAACGTGTATGTAATCATTAAACTGAATCTAACGTTTTTTTTTGCAACTAGAACGTATTTATTTAAAAGTCTGAAGATGTTACCAAAAAAAAAATAATAATTTTCATGTTTATTGTCCAGAGAGCGCAACTTCAACGACATTAAATTAAATTAAAAAAAAAAACAAATACATAAAATAAATAATGGGACTAGTTATATTGTTAATTTTATTTAAATCCATTATCATATATATTTTTAATCTATTTTAGGTAGTTCATCTGGTGCATTTTCTTCGAGGCAATTTCTAAATTCCATTTACTCGTGTGTTTGCCATTTAACGTGACACTGGCAGAGTGATTTGCGTCCAATTTGCGCTGTACAGGCCATAAAGCAAGATAATAATAATAATAATAAATAATGGGATTTAAAGTTGTCATTTTTTAAATTCAGAACGTTGGTATAAAGATTTTAGTATTACCAGTATAAAAAATATCCCCAACAGCTGTATAACTTAGTGTTCAGAGCCAGCAATATTATTAATATTTAAATGAGTTAATCTTGTATATATATATATATATATATTCTGAATCCCGGAAACGGCTTCAACGTTTTCCTGAAATTCAGCATGTAGGTTATGGGGGACAAAAATCGATCTAGCTAGGTTTTATTTTAAATAAATTTCATTTTATCCCTGTTTTTGGGACTTAAAAAATAGTTGGTCGCGAGAAATGAAAATACCCAGGATCCCCACCTATCCTATTTTTTTTTTTGTAAAAACTTCACCAGTCACCCAGATTTTTAAGTTTAAATTTGAATTCGAATATCTCAAAATATCTAGCTACGATACTTTTTAACTTATATTTGACCTATATTTATGCCATTTTACAGGATTCCAGTGGTAATTATTGAAAAAAAAACTTACATAGAACTGTTAAAGCCTTCAATCTTTCTTCGATGCCATCTTTATTTTGAACAATCACGAAGTAATCACCATAATCTTGAGGTTTTACACCTTCGACCAATATTTCCAAATATTGCTGACTAAAAAAAAAGAAGGTAAGTGCACTAGTTTTTCAAATTCAAATTCAAAATATTCTTTATTCAAATAAACTTGTAAACAAGTGATTTTGAATCGTCAAATCTACTGCTGGTTCGGAAAGCTGTTCCTACCGAGAAGAGCCTAAGAGAAACTCGGCGGTTGCTCTTTTAAAAATATAAATCTTAATATTATTTACATTAAGTGGTTACTGTCTTGTACAGGTTCAAAGAGAGCTATATCCACACATTCTTATCTTCTAAATAATCTTCAAGAGTATAGTAGGCTTTCTGTATCAGCCTCTTTTTAACAGTGTTTTGTACTAGTAATTGACCATGCACTTGTAGTTGACCGTTTTGTATGAAATTTTAAATAAGCGTTTTGTTTGTTGTCGCTAATAAAAACTCATCATCTTCATCTTCCTGCCCTTATCCTACTCTAAGTGGGGTCGGCACAACATGTTATAAACATGCTGTAACATTATTTGGCTGCGTTTTTATGACCGGCCGCCTACCTGACGTGAACTTACCTCAGTGTTTACAACACCTCGGTAAGAAAGAGGGTGGTCTATTCTACTAAACCGGATACCACGGGGTGGGTCAACTTACTTTAGTCGCCTTTTACGACACCTCAGCAAGAAATGAGGTTAGTCTATTCTACTCAGCCCGATACCACACGGCGGGTCGACTTACCTTAGTCGCCTTTTACGACACCTCGGTAAGAAATGAGGGTGGTACTATTCTATTCAGTCGGATACCACACGGCGTTGTAGCTAATAAAAAAGTATTAATGAATAATATTAAATTTTAAATATTAAACAATGGGATACAGTTCTGAGGTTTTGAGCAGTTGTTAATAGATGGCAACAGGTAATTGTAAATTTATTTTTTCATTTATTTTAAAATAATAACATACGACAGAAAAAAAGTAAGTAAGTAGCGGCCTGTTACTATCCCACTGCTGGGCATAGGCCTCTTCTCTTCGTCTTTGGAGAGAAGGTTTGAAGCTTAGACCTACCACGCTGCTCCAATGCGGATTGATAGGTTACACATATCTCCAGAATTCTCTAGAGATATGCAGGTTTCCTCACGATGTTTTCCTTCACCGAAAAGCGTGTGATAAATTGAAATTATCAATTAGAAAGAAATAAATTTATTAATTAATTAAAAAAATATCAAAATAATAGAAATACAGAGATTACATAATTATAGAAACAACGACGATAAAATAATAATAATAAGTAAAATAAAATAAATTAAATACAAATTTCGTACTTACTGTATACCAGTACTGTAAATAGATATTCCGTGATAAGTGTATTTAAGTCATCATCCTCATCACCCTCCTGCCCTTATCCCACTCTAAGTGGGGTCGGCACAACATGTTATAAACATGCTATCACATAATTTGCCTGCGTTTTAACGTCCGGCCGCCTGACTGAGTCAACTTACGTTAGTCGTATTTTACGACACCTCGGTAAGAAATGAGGTTGGTCTATTCTACTCAGCCGGATACCACACGGCGGTGATAAGTGTATTTAAGTATTTGTTTAAAATTATCTATACTAATATATAAAGCTGAAGAGTTTGTTTGTTTGATTGTTTGAACGCGGTTATCTAAGGAACTACTGAATCGATTTGAAAAATTAAGTAAAGTGTAATATATTCCATTTATCGAGGAAGGCTATAGGCTATATAACATCACGCTAAGAATAGGAGAGGAGCAGCAATAAAAAATAGTACGAAAACAGCAAAATTTACATATTTCCTTACATGCGCTGAGTAAACGGTAAAAGATATTAAAAAATCATGTATCACAAAATTGTTCCCTTCTAAAAGTTCTAAATAAAAGTCCGCGACAGTATTCATCTAGCTTTTAAGGTTAACCCACTTTAACCAATTTTATGGTTATCAAAATACTATATGCCGGTTTTAATCTTTGGACGCGGGCGGTTAAACATTATTTGCTAGTACTAAATAAAATAGCTGCTAAACCATATATGGATTTAAATTAAAAATATTTCCTTACATATCTATCCCGTCCCGTAATTTGTATTTGGCCGTGTCTAAATTGAAGATATTCCCGTCAGCAGTCCGTACCATTAGGCTCAGTAATCGACAGCGATCGCATTTGTACGGTACGTTAGTGGAGTTGACCCTCTGTCCAGGCAGAATCTCCAAGGACCTGGTTATCAACGCCGCTTTGCTAGGAGCTGCCAAAAATTTGTAAAAGTCTTAAGGCCTGTTTAACAAGTTACCAATAAACTGTCAGTTAGCTTATTCGGAACATATCTGACACATATCTAGGAATTTTGCGTTTCTCAGGTTTCTGATAGGCTTATTCAGCACTTAAACTCCCTAGTAAGTTAACAGGTATATCATGTGGCTGTTATTTTATTTATCTTCTGTATAGCAAAAACCTGTTTCAAAATGGCCGTGATTTTATTTTTTGTTAATTTCTCACTTTTTACAGACATTTATCTGCTACTTAGTTTATTAGTCGGTTAACTATCCGACACTTTATCAGTAACTTGTATAAGAGGCCCTTAATTCAATATATTCTTTATTCAAGTAAACTTTTTTACAAGTGCTTTTGAATCGTCAACTCTACTGCTGGTTCGGAAAGTTGTTTCTACCGAGAAGAGCCTAAGAGAAACTCGGTGGTTTCTCTTTTCTATATATAATTCTTGCATTTAGCCATTACTGTCTCGTACAGGGTCGAAGAGTAGCTACGAGTATGTCCACGCATTCTTATCATCTAAGTAATCAGTAGGCTTTTATTAATAGTGTTATTAAAATACTGCAATGGCAAAGCTCAAATTGATTGCGGAATGTTATTATAGAATCTTATACCCAAACCAATAAACGACTTTCGTACTTTTGCAAGGCGCGAAGCAGGAGCCGCAAGCTTATGTCGGTTCCTACTTTGTCTATTATATACATTGCCAATATTTTTATAATTATGTATATTCTTATACATAAAAATTAAATTGCTGAAACTATAAAGCCAATGTGAGAATACCTAGAATAAAATAAGTTGATATCTAGACCTAGTTAATAATACATTACGGTTTCATGTAAATTGTCTTGAAGAGGGTCGCGTAGTTAAAAAAATTCACCTACTGGAAGCTTTACACGCGTGCGCGTTAACCAAAAGAGATACACTAAAATAATGTACTAGAGAATTGTAGATCTACAAGAACACTACAAAAAAGTCCACGGCAGTATCTCTATCTCTTATAGTTAACTCACAATAACTATTTTATGTTCAAAATTTTAATTTAGGAAATATTTTGTGAGTGATTTCCACGTAGGTGAAACTGATGGCAGAGCTAGATTATAGTGCGAGTGCGCCGTGTAAACCAAAAGAGATACACTAAAATAATGTACTAGAGAATTGTAGATCGACAAAAATACTACAAAAAAGTCCGCGGCAGCATATCTCTATCTCTTATAGTTAACTCACAATAACTACTTTTATGTTAATAAATTTTAATTCGGAAATATTTTGTGACAATAATTTCCACACTGGTGAAACTAATGGTAGAGCTAGATTATAAAAAGGATACCTACATAGTTTCCAGGTGTACAACGTCTCCCACAGGTCGGTGACGTTCTTCTTCTGGATTCTAACCAGGTAAGTCCCGAATCGCCCGTTGTTCCACTCCGGGAAATTAAGGTGGATGATCGCAAATCTGTTATCCCTACTCCATTTTATATTATAATTGCTCGCATCTAATTTAGTGCCCTGCGAAAAGACACAATACTTCACAATTTTGTCGGACTAACGTTATTACATGTGAAAAATTAGTAATTGACAGAACGTTTATATACGTCGCCAAAATATGTCTTTCTAATTATAATCGTCCTGCTCCTATCGTGCAACTGATAAATATCTTCTTCTTCTTCGTCAGCCAATCGTCGTCCACTACTGGATTAAGGTCTCTTCACGGGATCTCCACACCATACGATCTTTTCTTTTGGATCCAGCGGCTCCCCGCGACCTTAGAGGCCCTTAGTCAACCTCGTCTACCGATACTGTGTTTTCCGGTGCGGGGTCGCCATCCCAACACCTTAGGACCCCAACGTCTATCAGTTCTTAGCACTATATGCCGCCCATCGCCACTTCGCTACGCGACACGCTGAGCTATGTTGTTGACGCTGGTTCTTCTACGAATCTCCTCACTGATCACGTAGAAATACTCCAAGCATATCGCTCCATCGCCCGCTGAGTGACTTTGAGCTTTCTTATAAGGTCCATAGTCAGCCCACGTTTCTGATTCGTAGCAGATGTTGCAGATGGCAATCTGCCAACACGTACTGTTTGAAGACTTTGGTCTTCATGCACTGAGGTGTATTGGATGAAAAGATCTCTTATAGCTTCCCAAATGCTGCCTATCCGAGTTGGATTCAGCGACTGACCTCTGTCTCAAAATTGGAGCTACTTATCCGGAGCATATGTCCCAGGTATATATTCGTCAACAATTTCGAGTGCAGAGTTCTCAACGGTGATCGGGCGGAGCGGAACATGTGAGTTTGACATGACGTTCGTCTTACTCATGTTCATTTTAATGGCTGCCTGTTGAGATATTCTGCTGAGGTCGTCGAGCATTGCGTTAAGATCCTCTAGACTTTCCAGAGTTGCTGCTGGCGGGGATGGGGGCAATGTTTTATAGGTACCCTGTCCCCACCACCAGCAGCGTGGTGGAGCACTGTCAGGTTTTTAGTTGGTGCGAGTCCGAAATACTCGCCGCTCATCCCCATCGGGCAGTGATGACCTATAATGGGTTTTCCTGACACAAAAAAAACCTCCAGAGTATCTGCCATAACGACTATATCGTCGGCAAATCTAAGGTGAGTGATGTACTGGTAAATTATAACTTTAAATACATATATACAGAATTAAAGAACGGACAAATTAATTTTAAGAAAATGTTGGCCCTCGACGTGTATCGAATCATGTGCTGAAAGCAAGGTCACTTATATTTTAATGTTGTGTACATTCAAAATTCATAAAATAAACTTACCCCCTGTTTTTCTGGATGTCTGTATACCTAGAAATGAGATATCTTTAATGTTTAAATTACGGCCTGTTACTATCCCACTGCTGGGCATAGGCCTCCTCTCTCCGATTCTAGAGAGAAGGGTTGGAGCTATGAACTACCACGCTGCTTCAATGATTGGTGGGTTACACATATCACCAGAATTATATAGAGATATGCAGGTTTCCTCACGATGTTTTCCTTTACCGAAAAGCGTGTGATAAATGGCAATTATCAGTAAGACACAAGTTTTAACAAAAAACCCATTGATGCTTGCCGGGGATTTGAACCCATGATCTTGTCTAGAGAGTCTCATCGCTAGACTATCATAGCTAATTTAGTAATACAGAGTAGTTAGTACTATTGATTTATAATATTAGAATGTTACGTGGTACCACACGTTAGCTTTTCAACTCATATATTATAATCCTATGCTAAGCCGCAGTGTGGTATCCGGCTGAGTATAATAGACAACTCTCATTTCTTACCGATGTGTGGTAAAAGGCGACTACGGTAATTCAACCTGCCTTGTGGTATCCGGCTGAGTAGAAAGATCACCTTTCTTACGAAGGTGTCGTTAAAGGCGACTAAGGCAAGTTAACGTTACGCAGGCCTGTCGTAAAATACCTAGCCAAAACATGTGACATGTTTATGTGCCGACCCCACTTAGAGAGGGATAAGGGCAGGAGAATGATCATGTATACTAACCACATGTTTATCGTCCCTCAAGTTGTAGAATTCGATGTGGCTAAAATTATACCCTTCTGGTATCGGCATCCTTCTAGAACTGCTGGTGTAATTACCAGCTGATGGTGGTAAGAACTCTTCTTCACTGTCCTCTGTGAAGCAGTAGCTAAATTCAAATTCATATTCAAAATATTCTTTATTCAAGTAAACTTGTAAACAAGTGCTTTTGTATCGTCAACTCTACTGCTGGTTCGGAAAGCTGTTCCTACCGAGAAGAGCCAGCAAGAAACTCAGCGGTTGCCTATTATACTTAACCGGGATACCACACGACAGGTTGACTTACCTTAGTCGCCTTTTACTACACCTCGGTAAGAAATGAGGGTAGTCTATTCTACTCAGCTGGATACCACACGGCTTAACTATATACAAGATTAACTAATTTGAATATTAAATTAAATATTATAATATGGTACTTACTTGGTATCGCTTGAAAGAAAATATAACATAAAGTTATTAAAAAGTAACGGCCTGTTACTATCCCACTTCTGGGTATAGGCCTATCCTATTAAGGATTGGTTTCTTCTGCCATTATCTCACTCTAAGTACGGTGCACGGGGCGGAGGGAGGCGGTGGAGCGGTTCCGGGAACTTTGTTCTGGATCCAATCTACTGCTGGCGAGTCCAGGTGATAGCGACTTGCCTAAGCCCATCGTCTGCCACCCTCAGGGGACCTTCGGACGTTCCGAACGGGGTATATCGGACGTCTGGCTTACAGGTCCCCGAGGCGGTCGGTGCATCTGGTGCTCCCGATGCACCGGTTAGCGGAGGGGGGCTTCTCTTTCGAGGGGCCCCTACCCGGAGGTGTTTGTTCTCTGGGATCAGAGCTGTCGGCGGGATGGGGGCAATATGTACAATGATACCCTGGCCTTGCCAACGGCGTGGTGGAGCACACAGGTCGTTATAGTCGGTGCGAGTCCGACATAACCGCCGCCTGTCCCCGTCGGGCGGCGGTACCCATAAGGGGTTTTTTCCTGTATAAAAAAAAAAAAAAAGTGCGGTGCACAACATGTTTTTCTCTTCCATTCTATTATTATCAACTCTGATGCTCCTTTTATATTCATCTCATACTTCACACAATCCAACCATCTCTCAGCCTGAGCTTCGAGGAATGGCGTCCTAGGGTACATCATCATTCATCAACATTCCCCTGCCCTTATCCCGCTCTAAGTGGGGTCAGGACAACATGTTATAAACATATTGTCATATGATTTGGCTTCGTTTTTTACGACCTTCGTCAAATTACCTTAGTCGTAGTTTATGGCATCTCGGTAAGAAAGAGGCTCTACTCTACTCAACCGGATACCACGCGGCTAATTTATAATTATTATTTGATAATAATTATTATTTATAATAATAATACAAAAAAAGTCCCCAAAAGCTGTCTGTCTGTGATGAATTTTCATTACAGCCGTCATGCATGTATCAGGTATGAAAACGGATTGTCCACTCTACATTTAGCATTATATATATTTTCTATTTTACTTCATCGCAGATTATAGCAAAATAATTTTATTATTACTTTTGAATTCTATTATAGCTTTGCTTATAAAGGACATACAAACAAACAATCATTTTAAATGTCAGCTTCAATTTTACCCATTTCAATCTTATATACAAGGCTAACTTAATCGTACTAGGGTTAACAATATAATAATCTTATTTATTGTAAGTAAGTAACGGTCTGTTACTATCCCACTGCTGAGCATAGGCCTCTTCTCTCCGTTTTTTTGGAGAGAAGGATTGGAGCTAAGACCCACCACGCTGCTCAATGGGGATTGGTAGGTTACACATATCCCCACAATTCTCTAGAGATATGCAGGTTTCCTCACGATCCTTCACCGAAAAGCGTGTGATAAATTGCAATTATCAATTAGACACAAGTCTCAATTAGACAGAAAACTCATTGGTGCCTGCCCGGGGTTTGGACCCTAGACCTCCTTGAAAGAGGCGCACGGTGTTACCGCTGGACTACCACAGCTTACAAATTATACTTACGTGGCACAATTTCTAGAACAAAACAATGATGTTATTCTTCTATGTCTATTCTATTCTATACATATAATAAAATCGTTGAGATGTCAAATCTCTGTGCGTTTGTAAAGTAAGTAACGGCCTGTTACTATCCCACTGCTGGGCATAGGCCTCCTCTCTCCATTTTTGGAGAGAAGGGTTGGAGCTAAGACCTACCACGCTGCTCCAATGCGGATTGATAGGTTACACATATCCCCGGAATTCTCTAGAGATATGCAGGTTTCCTCACGATGTTTTCCTTCACCGAAAAGCGTGTGATAAATTGCAATTATCAATTAGACACATAAGTTTTTTAATAGAAAAACTCAATTTTTTTAATAGAAAAACTGTGCGTTTGTACTAACTGCTAATTTCAAAAACTATTGAAAACATCGTCCAAATCGACCCTGTTTTCATTAATATGTAGTAGACAGCCTAACTTAAAATATAGGGTATGTTTTATCTCAGTCGGTCAGTATATAAAAAAGATATGTCAATTTTAATTTGAAAGCTCGTATACTATGATTTTTTTCATTTTTCGCCATTCCTATTAGAGAATTTCATCTAAACAAGTTATAATATCGTTCGTAAAGTAACGGCCTGTTACTATCCCACTGCTGGGATACTTTTAATATAAAAAGAATGTTTATTGTCCTCTATAGACTCCGAAATGGCTGGACCGATTATAATGAAATTTTTATACACTCTTTAAAATGACACAGCGGATGATCCTGTAAAGTTTGGTGGCGATCGGAGCATTCCTTTAATAACTGTAAATTATATATCTTTACCGTACTTATCTATCTATACTTATTATAAAATAAATTCCCAAAAAGCTATATGTTATCGATTACCTCAAAATCTACTAAATGGATTTAGCTATTGTTTTTACTTAAATATAGTGAAATTCTCGAGTATTGTTTAGGTTAATATTGCATTCTCCCGAACAGCATATTTAGATGGGACATTTAATGGACTAAGGTAAGTTGACGTCAGGCAAGCGGCCGGTCGTAAAATACGTAGCGAAATCATATGACAACATGTTTGTATCATCTTGTGCCGACCCCACTTAGAGTGGGATAAGGGTCAACTTACCTTAGTCGTATTTTACGACTCCTCGGTAAGAAATGAGGTTGGTCAATTCTACTCAGCCGGATACTACACGGCGGGTCGACTTAGCTTAGTCGCATTTTACGACACCTCGGTAAGAAATGAGGTTGGTCAATTCTACTCAGCCGGATACTACACGGCGGGTCGACTTAGCTTAGTCGCATTTTACGACACCTCGGTAAGAAATGAGGTTGGTCAATTCTACTCAGCCGGATACTACACAGCGGTTCGACTTACCTTAGTCGCCTCTTACGACACCTCGGTAAGAAATGAGGGTGATACTATTCTATTCAGCTGGATACCACACGATTTAGTAAAAAAATGTCATCGTGGACATAAATTTTTTATTTGGATTGTTTTTTAAATAGTTCTTATAAAAGGCTCAACTTGATATGACTGCATCTTTTTTATATCTAAAATTATATCACAAAGCAACACATACCGTCACCTGAAAAATATAAAAATATATCAAAAATTATATATTAAGTTACTGATAGTAAGTTTTTCTTTTTTGAATATTATATCTTGCAGGCAAACTATTAAATTACATGTAGGAATGGAACGTTAGGTGAATGCGTGAAACGGAATGCAGGTGTGTGAGCGAGACGGTATGACAGGAGGGAGGGAGAAGACAGAAAGGAAGAACGTACGACGGAGGTCGGATAAAAAAGTGTTTAATAGAGAAATAAATTAAAATTTATTGAAGCCCGAATACTACATACATTATATTCCATTCGATTAGTTGAAATTATTCCTGTGTTATCCTTTCCTGGGTTGAGTAGATTAAAACACGCTCATTTCTTACTGAGATGTCGTAAAAGGCGACTAATGTAAGTTGACCCGCCGTTGTATTCGGCTGAGTAGAATAGAGCAGGGCTTCTTAAACTGTGGGTCGCGACCCCCAGGGGGTCGCGAGACTACTGAAAGGGGCGTCGCAAAGATCTGATACTTTTCAATCATTATTGATACAACTACATGGCTGCAGCTGTCCTTTAAAGAACTTTTCTAACAAAGATTTATAGATATTTCTCCTCCTAAGTTCCTTCATTACCCCTTTTCATTAAATTTAATTAAATAGATTTTATTAAATTTATGATTGGTTAGTTTACAACAATTATATATAAAATTTTAAAATTAGTATACACACTACGTACAAATATAAATACAAATAAAAATCATACAAAATACTATTGTAGTTTTATTATAACTATTTTTTGAAAAAAGTGGCAATGCAAAACTGTTATTTACATTGTAAAATAGTGCGATATTACATCTACATCTACGGTTAATATATATTTCATTATATGGAGGAGGGGGTCGTTTAAAATTTCCTAAGCTTGAAGGGGGTCGCTATATAAAAAAGTTTAAGAAGCCCTGGAATAGAGAGCACCTTCTTTACCAAGGTTTCGTAAAAGGGGAAGGTAGGTTGAGTTCAGGTAGGCGGTTGTAAAATACGTAGCAAATCATGTGATAACATGTTGTACCGACCCCGCTTAGAGTGGGACATTGATGATTCTATTAGTTGAAATCGATTCTGTTACAAAAACTATTAAGTTTAAATTCAAAACATACTTTTCAAATTGTTCCTTTGATAATTATTGAGAAGAGAAAGCAAAGGATTTTAGCAGTTTAATTATTATTACTTACGTTCATATTCTAAAAGGAATTTAAATTATTGTTACAACAAGTTTCAAATACAACTTCCTTCAAATAGTCATCATCTTCCTGCCCTTATCCCACTCTAAGTGGGGTCGGCACAACATGTTATAAACATGCTGTCACATGATTTGGCTGCGTTTTTACGACCGGCCGCCTGCCTGACGTCAACTTACCTCTGTCGTATTTTACGACACCTCGGTAAGAAAGAGGGTGGTCTATTTTACTAAACCGGATACCACACGGTGAGTCAATTTACCTTAGTCGCCTTTTACGACACCTCGGTAAGAAATGAGGTTGGTCTATTCTACTCAGCCGGATACCACACGGCGGGTCGACTTACCTTAGTCGCCTTTTACGACACCTCGGTAAGAAAAGAGGGTGGTACTATTCTATCAAGCCGGATACCACACGGCGATTCCTTCAAATAGTCAATAATATAAAACAATTAACACAAGCTTTTAAATTTTTCAAATTCAAATTCAAAATATTCTTTATTCAAATAAACTTGTAAACAAGTGCTTTTGAATCGTCAACTTTACTGCTGGTTCGGAAAGCTGTTCCTACCGAGAAGAGCCAGCAAGAAACTCGGCGGTTGCTCTTTTAAATATATAATTCTTAACACTATTTACATTAAGACATTACTGTCTTGTACAGGTTCAAAGAGAGCTATATCCACACATTCTTATCTTCTAAATAATCTTCAAGAGTATAGTAGGCTTTCTGTATCAGCCTCTTTTAACATTTCATGTCCCTACTGTTAACCGTTGAGTTCTCTCGTCTGGAGCCAATCCTGACATCAGGTCATGCTTATCATAAACATTGTCATCGGGACTGGACCAGTATGTATCATCTCAATCGGACACCGGGAAGTGGGGCAAATTTAACTTGCAAGATTCCACCTTCACATACATACAATGCAAGTTGGATGAAAGCTTTTAAAACATTATCGCTGTCAATATGTAACAAGTTATTGAAAAAGAATACGTGAGTTGACTTTGAGAAATTGTTTCTTATTTATTGAATAAATGTATAGGGACATATCGTTTTCTTTAATATTAAAATGAGTTAATCTTGCATGTATTTATATATTTTCCCAATCTCGGACACATTTCCAAAGATTTTCATGAAATTTAGCATATAAGGGGTTTTGGAGGGAAAAATCGATCTAGCTAAATTTCATAAAAAAAAAAATTCGCTTTACATTTTGGTTTTGGCCATTGAAATAATGTTAAATACAAATTCAAATTCAAAATATTCTTTATTCAAATAAACTTGTAAACAAGTGCTTTTGAATCGTCAACTCTACTGCTGGTTCGGAAAGCTGTTCCTACCGAGAAGAGCCAGCAAGAAACTCGGTGGTTGCTCTTTTCAAAATATAATTCTTAATACTATTTACATTATGTCGTTTCTGTCTTGTACAGGTTCAAAGAGAGCTATATCCACACATTCTTATCTTCTAAATAATCTTCAAGAGTATAGTAGGCTTTCTGTATCAGCCTCTTTTAACATTTCATGTCCCTACTGTTAACCGTTGAGTTCCCTCGTCTGGAGCCAATCCTGACATCAGGTCATGCTTATCATAAACATGCATTGTCATCGGGACTGGACCAGTATCATCTCAATCGGACACCGGGAAGTGGGGCAAATTTAACTTGCAAGATTCTACCTTCACAATCACACATTGCAAGAATAAAAGCTTTTGAAAAAAATTGTCGCTGTCAACATATAACAAATTATTGAAAAAGAATAAGTGAGTTGACTTTGAGAAAATTGTTTATTATTACAAAAGTAATCTCTTATGAAGTAAATAGTATATTCCTATAAATTTTACGTACCATCTTCAACTAGAAATTAAATTTAAACTCAGTTTTAATACATTTATATTTATATATTACTAGCTTTTACCTGCGACTTTCTTCGCGTGGACTGTTGTCGCGAAATAGTTCGATAATAGATGGCGCTTTTCAATTCAAATTCGAATTCAAAATTCAAAATATTCTTTATTCAAATCAACTTGTAAACCAGTGCTATTCAATCGTCAACTCTACTGCTGGTTCGGAAAGCTGTGCCTACCGAGAAGAGCCAGCAAGAAACTCGGCGGTTGCTCTTTTAAAAATATAATTTTTAATACTATTTCCATTAAGTCGTTACTGTCTTGTACAGGTTCAAAGAGAGCTATATCCACACATTCTTATCTTCTAAATAATCTTCAATAGTATAGTAGGCTTTCTGTATCAGCCTCTTTTTACAGTGTTTTTAAACTGCCGTAATGAATGTCATCTTATTCCTGCAGTATTAACAGGATTTCTATAACCTATGTTATTCCTGTGTATAAGGAATAATTATGCCAAATTTCATCGATACTGGTTCAGCGGATTCTCCGTAAAAGAGTAACAAACATACAAACAAACAACCCGTACCCACAACCTTTCTTATTTATAATATTAGTATTATATATATTACTAGCGGCCTGCCCCTGCTTCGCACGGGTATAAAATATATATCCCATGTCATTCAGTGTAAAAAAATGATTAAAACCGATCCAGTAGTTTTGGTTTATTCATTACTGCCCGTGGCCCGCAAGCGTTAAATTTGGAGAAAAACAATTTCCTTTCCCTATACCAAGAAGATTTCCTGCTATCTTTGGAATATTTAAATTCATATAGTACATTTTTACTTATTTACTTTTACATTTTCCCTATGTATTTAATTTTTACAATTAATTACAGAATGTCTTTATATACAACATTCACAGCTTCCTTGTCGTTAAACAAACTCTGGAAAGAACGATATAGCTGCTGGATTCGAAGTGCTATAGGGTAAAGCGCGGCCTCCTCATGGCATTTTAAATCTGTAATATCTCCGAAAATGTTCAAATTCAAATTCAAATTCAAATTCATTTATTTTTGCACAATACACTTACAAAAAGTTGTTACAATTATTGTTTTAGCGTATTACCAAAAAATAGGTATGCAAATATGATAAACTTAAAATTATAAGTTTTTAAGTTTGACACAGATAAAAAAGAGTTTATTTACATATTTTTGATGACATTAAAAATCACATATAAAGTTTATATTGTCAAATTACAAGGGCTTATTCTGAAAATTTAAATATTCATTTATCGAATAAAAACAATTAGATAATAACCACTCATGTAGCTTGTATTTAAATTTAGGAAGACATAAGTCTTTTATATGTTTAGGCAGCTTATTAAAGATTATAATTGACATACAATATGCATTATTTTTATAAAGTGACAATTTTATTCTGGGTAAAAGTAATCTATCTCTATATCTTGTGTCATTTCTTGTAAAATAAGCAGGATATTTTTTTACAAATATGCATATTTCCTTGATATAAATACAGGGCAAAGGCAATATATTGAGCATTTTGAACAAGGGCTTACAACTATCTAATACATTTGCCTTACATATCGAACGTATACATTTCTTTTGCACCTTAAATATTTTATCCGCATCCACTGAGTTACCCCAAATTACAATACCATAACTTAGTACCGACGACACATAACCATGATACGCGCACAATACAGACGTCTTAGTTGATATCTGTCTAAGCCTCTTAATAGCGTACACAAATTTATTTACTCTATTGCACAAATCAATAATGTGATATTTCCAACTGCAATTACTATCTAGTTTGATTCCTAAAAATTTTATAACATCTACTTCTTCTATACGTGTATTGTTATGTTGTAATACAAGAGGTATGTGTTTCGATTTATAAGTTTTAAAAGCGATAAATTTAGTTTTTTCTAAATTTATTTGTAAATTATTTTGTTCTAACCACTGAATTGTTTTGGAAAATGAGCAATTTACATCAGTTTCAAATACTTTTTCATTTTTACATTTAATAATTAAGGAAATATCATCAGCGAATAATAAACAGTCATGTTGAACGACATTAGGTAAATCGTTTATATATAATAGGAATAAACTGGGCCCCAGAATACTGCCTTGGGGAACACCCGTTTTATTGCTTTTAAAAGAGGACGTAATTAATTTTTTATTGCGATTTATGATTTTACTGACCTGTGTGCATTGTACACGGTCCCTAAGATAACTACTAAACCAATTATTTGCGATCCCTCGTATTCCATACTTATCAAGTTTTGAAAGCAAAATGTCATGGTTCACGAAATCAAATGCTTTACTCATGTCTAGAAATATTGTTATAACTGGAATTTTATTATTTATACACTCGGTGACTATTTGGATTAATTTAAAACATGCTTTGGTTGTAGAACTATTTTTTTGAAATCCGAACTGTTCTTTTTTTAGTAAATTTGAAGTGGAAACAAAGTTATCGAGTCTAGCATACATAGCCTTTTCAAATATTTTTGAGAAGATAGTGATAAGTGCTATTGGCCTATAGTTATTCATTTGTGTTCTTTTTCCTTTTTTAAGTATTGGAGTAATTAATGTTTCTTTTAGTTTGGTCGGAAATATACCCTGTTCAAATGACATGTTAATGAGGTGACTTATGGGCACACTTAACTCTTCGGACGCAAATTTAATAACATCTGTTCTCATGCCATCAGATCCTACAGAAAAGCTATTTCGTAGTGTCTTAATAATTTTCGTTATTTCATATGGGTCTGTGGGTGAGAGAAACAGAGACTTAGGATTATGTTGTATATGGTTTTTTATTTTATCTTGACTTTTTGTATTATCTTTCTTGGTGAGTTGTATAAAAAAATTATTAAATTTTTCGGAAATTTCTTTAGGATTATTTATTATTTTATTATCAATTTTTATGCTATCAATTGTGTTTTTTTGAGGAGTGTTTCCTATTGAGTCCTTTATTATTGTCCATGTTGCCTTACACTTATTTTTTTGTTTAGATATATATGTACTATTTTGTATTTTTTGTGATGTTTGTATACATTTTTTTAATAATCTACTATAACTTTGATAATTATGCTTATTATATCTTTTATCAGTAGCCGATTTAATGTACTTCAAATAAAGCTTTCTCTTTGTTATGCTTGATTTTTTTAACCCTTTAGTAATCCAAAATGTGTTTTTACTTTTATGACTTAATTTAATTTTCATTACAGGAAAACATTGATTATAAAAAAATTCAATTATATCCAAAAAGTTTTTAAATGCTGTATTTATTTCTAGTGATTCATAAACTTCACTAAAAGATAAAGCTGCTATGTATTTTTTGAATTTAAATTTATTTTCTTTGCTATAATTTCTTTTAAACTCATACCAGTGCGGAGTAGTGCACTGTGATTTTGTTGCAAATGATACAGTTTGAGCCGTTTCATGGTCAGATAAACCAACAGTGTGTACAGCACTCGTTATTGAAGCTATGTTACTTGCAATTAAATCTAAACATGCATTACGCCTAGTAGGACTTTGTATATGTATATTCATATTATGATTACTAAGAATCCCCCGGAGTTCTTGCGTTGTTTTATTGTCAATTAAGACATTTATATTCCAATCTCCACAAATAATAACCTTAGCTTTTGTTTTACGAGTTAATATATCTAGCAATGTATCAAGTTTGTTTAAAAAATTGTTGACATTTTTAGCTTTTGGAATTCTATATATACAACTTATTATAAGGTTGTATTTTGGAATCTCACTTAAATTACATGCTGTAAACGGCGATATTGATCTATATTAGATCAACAATTTATTTAAGGTACTTAATCGGATAAGGATTAATGCTGGAGTGTATAAAAATTGCTTCAAAAATAAGGCATTATTTTTCGTAAAAAGTAAATGACAAAAATGCTATTGTGGTTTATTCATAAGAGATAGACATATACCATCGCGGACTTTTCTGTAGACTTTTTCAAGGTGTACAAATACTTAGTACATCATTTTGATAAATCTCGTAGGGTTAAGCCTGCGTTTGCAATGTAAGCGGAAAAATGTAATTATTTACAGAAACCTCAAAAATTACAGTATTTCTCTACTCTGTATTGAATTTTATTATACGTACAAACCTTCCTCTAGAATCACTCTATCTATTAAAAAAACCGCATCAAAATCTGTTGTGTAGTTTTAAAGATTGAAGCATACATAGGGATATACGGACATAGGGACAGACAGAGAAAGCGACTTTGTTTTATACTATGTAGTGATATTATTTATTTTTACAATTGATTAGACAATGTCTTTACATACAACATACATAGCTTTCTTATCATTAGACAATATAAACTTGAAAGAAGGACATTTAGTTGCGCCTCCGGTCGCTGCTAAATTCGAAGTGCTTATAGGTCGAAGCGCGGCCTCCTCGCGGGATTTTAAATCTGTAATATCTCCGAAAATGTTCACTTAAATTACATGCTGTAAACGGCAATATTGATCTATATTAAATCAACAATTTATTTAAGGTACTCAATTGGATAAGGATTAATGCTGTATTGTATAAAAATTGCTTTGAACATAAGGCATTATTTTTCGTAAAAAGTAAATGAAAAAAACTGCTATTGTGGGTTATCCATAAGAGATAGACATATACCATCGCGGACTTTTCTGTAGACCTTTTTAAGGTGTACAAATACTTAGTACATCATTTTGATAAATCTCGTAGGGTTTAGCCTGCGTTTGCAATGTAAGCGGAAAAAAATGTAATTATTTACAGAAACCTCAAAAATTACAGTATTTCTCTACTTCGTATTGAATATTATTATACGTACAAACCTTCCTTTTGAATCACTCTATCTATTAAAAAAAACCGCATCAAAATCGGTTGCGTAGTTTTAAAGTTTTATGCGTACATACGGAAATATGGACTTTGTTTTATAATATGTAGTGATAAACAATTATATACATACGTTCAACTGCAACGATGATAATTTATCTTATAAAAAAAATACACACACCAAATTAACATTAAAATTTTTTAGATCTAAAGTAAAAAAAGTTTAGATTTAATTAATTTTATTTTATAAATTTATTACATTAATTAATTTATATTAAATTAAATCTTCATTAATTTAATTAATTAATTTCATTTAATAAATTTCTTTTGTGTTTAGGAATAAAAAAAATAAACATGCCATTGTTTAAGCTCACATAATTTATAGATCACTTCAACCATATTTTATCAGGACAACTGAATAATTTTAAGTATTTTAATATTAATGCAAACAAACATGGTGCGCCTTATTTTGTTTTGATTAATTTTTATCAATTTGTATAAAAGGTAAATCAAAAAATAAGTCACTGAAACAATAGTTCCTTCACTTCCTTTTAAATTTCCTCTCTCATTAATACGACTCAACGATTTTACTGAAATACAGCGTGTAGGGTAATCCGATCTAGCTAGGTTTTGACGTGACAACGTCTTAAATAAGGTTGCGGCTTGGAGTCACTCATGAAAAAGTGTAACGCCCGCTCACGTCTGTTACGATGATTCACCGAACGAAAGAAATTATAATAAATTAAAATAATAACATTAGACTATTACTACTAATATACTTAGATTTAATTTTAGAATAAGGTTATTATTGCAACATGTTCTTCTTTTTCTTCTTTTGTACGTACATATTTTGGTGAGCAACTAGAATTTAAATATAAACAATATGTATACATTTTAAGTTTAATCGTGTTGTGAACTGTTTTGTGTGTCTAATAAAATAAATAAAAAAAGAGAGGCCCGCCGGACTGGCGAGTGCCTTGCGTCTCTCTCCCACTCCAATCCGTCACATTTAAAAAGACGTTGTCACGTAAAATCTTTGCCTGTAAAACCGACTTTACACGCAACCGTTTTTATTTCAAAAAATCTCATTTCGGCATTAAAAAAATTTAATTGTATAATTGAAAGCTAAGGATATGTTGCGATAGCCGATGAGTAACGCGCGGACTGAAAATGTTCGTAACCTGGGCTCGAATCCCACATATCATCGGCGCCTTCTTTCTTTTTTTATTACAATTTCCAAAAAATTAAACAAACAAATACTTAGTACATCATTTTGATAAATCTTGTAGGGTTCAGCCTGCGTTTGCAATGTAAGCGGAAAAAATGTAATTTACGACATCACATTAGAAACCTTAAAAAACGCCGTGTGGTATCCGGCTGAATAGAATAGTGCCACCCTCATTTCTTACACAGGTGTCGTAAAAGGCGACTAAGGTAAGTTGACCTGCCGTGTGGTATCCGGCTGAATAGAATAGACCACCCTCATTTCTTACCGAGGTGTCGTAAAAGGCGACTAAGGTAAGTTGACCCGCCGTGTGGTATCCGGTTTAGTAGAATAGACCACCCTCCATCTTACCGAGGTGTCGTAATATACGACTTAGGTAAGTTGACGTCATGCAGGCGGCTGGTCGTAAAAACGTAGCCAAATCATGTTACAGCATGTTTATAACATGTTGTGCCGACCCCACTTAGAGTGGGATAAGGGCAGGAGGATATATATTAGAAACTTCAAAAATTACAGCATTTCTGTACTCCGTATTGAATATTAATCTATCTATCTATACTTATAATAAATCTGTAGAGAGGTCAATTCTGTAACTGGAATATATTTCCAAAATAACTATCAGGGGCTGATTAGGGATCGATACTGATGCCAAAAATGCAATCAGTAAAAATTTTGTCTGTCTGTCTGTATAACCGTTATAGAAACAAAAACTACTCGACGGATTTTAACGAAACTCGGTACAATTTTTTTTCATACTCCTGGGCTGGTTATAGTATACTTTTCATCACGCTACAATCAATAGGAGCAGAGCAGTGAAGGGAAATGTCGGGAAAACGGGAGAAGTTACTCCATTTTTTAAGCTTCCGTCGCGTGTGCAACCTTGATGGTTAAAGCTACACAGAAATCAAGTATGACGGAAATGTTTTCCTTAAAATTATATAAAAAATATCCCACGACAGCATATGTCTATCTTTTATGGTTGACTCACAATAAGACATGTAACTCCCGATAGCTTAGCAGTTCGATGCTTTCTGGTTATATTTGTCTACTCCTACGTTTATATGACTCTCAGTCATCACTAAATAAAAAAGTGAATAGTATTAACCATTGTATAAAAAAGAATCATTGAAATCGGTATAGAAAAACCAAAGTTATACATGAAATACGCTAATAATAAGCCATCGCGCGTGAATACTGAATCATGCTATAGGGATTATCACTACATAGTATAAAACTAAGTCACATTCTTTGTTTCTCCCTATATCCCTATGACTGCTTAAATCTTTAAAACTACGCAACAGATTTTGATGCGGTTTTTTTAATAGATAGAGTGATTCAAGAGGAATGTATAATAACATTCAATATGGAGTAGAGAAATACTGTAATGTTTCTAATGTGATATCGTAAATAATTACTTTTTTTTCTTTATAATTAATAATTACTTTGATGTTAGATATAGCAGGAAATCTTCTTGGTATAGGGAGAGGGGAATTGTTTTTCTTCAAATTTAACGCGTGCGGGCCACGGGCAGTAATGAATAAATTTAAACTACTGGATCGATTTTAATAATTTTTTCACTGAGTGACATAGGCTATATATTTTATACCCGTGCGAAGCAGGGTAGGCCGCTAGTCCCTAAATAAAAAAGTGAATAGTATTAACCATTGTATAAAAAAAGAATCATTGAAATCGGTATAGAAACACCAAAGTTATACATAAAATACGCTAATAATAAGCCATCGCGCGTGAATACTGAATCATGCTATAGGGATTATCACTACATAGTATAAAACAAAGTCACATTCTTTGTTTGTCCCTATGACTGCTTAAATCTTTAAAACTACGCAACAGATTTTGATGCGGTTTTTTTAATAGATAGAGTGATTCAAGAGGAATGTATAATAACATTCAATATGGAGTAGAGAAATACTGTAATGTTTCTAATGTGATGTCGTAAATAATTACTTTTTTTTCTTTATAATTAATAATTACTTTGATGTTAGATATAGCAGGAAATCTTCTTGGTATAGGGAGAGGGGAATTGTTTTTCTTCAAATTTAACGCGTGCGGGCCACGGGCAGTAATGAATAAATTAAAACTACTGGATCGATTTTAATAATTTTTTTCACTGAGTGACATAGGCTATATATTTTATACCCGTGCGAAGCAGGGTAGGCCGCTAGTATACACATAAACCTTCCTCTTCAATCACTCTATCTATTAAAAAAAAACCGCATCAAAATCTGTTGCGTAGTTTTAAAGATTTAATACTATGTTAGATCAATACTATGTAATGATAAATGATAAGTAATTTATATAAGTAGTTACTAATGAAATATACTTTACCGTATTCCCCTGTAAAAAAGAAAACATTTAGAAAATTGTTATCAAAATTAAAGAATATTTAATGTATAGAAACATGCAATTATGACTGGCCCGTTGGAGCAGTGAGCAAACTCTTTCAAGAGTTTGTTTAACGACAAGTAAGCTGTGAATGTTGTATATACTGACATTCTATAATTAATTGTAAAAATAAAATACATAGGGAAAATGTAAAAAATAAATAAGTAAAAATGTACGAAGTGTATATGAATTTAGATATTCCAAAGATAGCAGGAAATCTTCATGGTATAGGGAGAGGGGAATTGTTTTTCTCCAAATTTAACGCTTGCGGGACACGGGCAGTAATGAATAAAAGTAAACTACTGGATCGATTTTAACCATTTTTTGTCACTGAGTGACATGGGCTATATATTTTATACCCGTGTGAAGCAGGGGCAGGCCGCTAGTTAAATATATACTCTTAACAAACGCGGATTACAGCAAAATAATTTTATTGTAACTTCTGTACTATGAAATACCGCAATTTAACCCCTACTTCAATAAATCTTTGCCAATAATATTGAAAAATGCCTATAACGGTTGAAAATGTAGAGAAAATCAACACAGCAACACATGGTAGGGTTTCATAGCCATAATCTATATATATAAAAGAAAGTTGGTCTTAGTTACACTATTTATAACTCAAGAACAGATGAACAAACTGGGCTGAAAATGGGCGGTGGAGAGGTTGCTTAGAACCAGGAGACGGACATATGATACTTTTTATCCCGTTCGACCGCATTTATTTTATCCCGTCAAGTCACTATAAAACGTGGTATAGCAAAAACGACAATGACATGGAAAAACAAAACATAAATGACAGCTAAACGTAATTTAGTCTTTGGATAAGTATGGTAAAAATATGACAATTATAAAAATAGTAGTAGTAGTATAAAACAAAGTCACTTTCTCTGTCTGTCCTTATATTTCTATGTTTGCTTAAATCTTTAAAACTACGCAACAGATATTGATGTGCGGTTTTTTTTAATATATAGAGTGATTGAAGAGGAAGGTTTATATGTATAATAAAATTCAATATGGAGTAGAGAAATACTGTGATTATCAGTGACATATGCTATATGCTTTATACCCGTGCGAAGCTGGGGCGGGACTCCTAGTATTTTATATAATTACTTACGCCACAGTTCGTTGGCTAGAAGGGCTTGATCTGGTGCTGGTAGGCTGAAGATGTAGCCAATCTGGCAAGGGTTCCAGTGATCACAGACCTCTCTGTCTGGGTCTAGCTCGGTAACGAATTTGTAACTCTGTAAATTTACAAAAGCAATAATAAAATTACTATTAATCTTTAATATTTCATCATCCTCCTGCCCTTATCCCACTCTAAGTGGGGTCGGCACAACATGTTACAAACATGTTGTCATATGATTTGGCTACGTATTTACGACCGGCCGCCTGCCTGACGTCAACTTACCTTAGTCGCCTTTTACGACTCCTCGGCAAGAAAGAGGGTGGTCTATTATACTCAGCCGGATACCATACGACCGGTCGACTTACCTTAGTCGCCTTTTACGACAACTCGGTAAGAAATGAGGTTGGTCAATAGACCAACCTCATTTCTGTTGACCCAAGTTGATCCACCGTGTGGTATCCGGTTGAGTAGAATACTACTCAACCGGATACCACACGGCGGGTCAACTTACCTTAGTCGCCTTTTACGACACCTCGGTAAGAAATGAGGGTGGTACTATTCTACTCAGCCGGATACCACACGGCGGGTCGACTTACCTTAGTCGCCTTTTACGACACCTCGGTAAGAAATGAGGGTGGTACTATTCTACTCAGCCGGATACCACACGGCGGGTCGACTTACCTTAGTCGCCTTTTACGACACCTCGGTAAGAAATGAGGATGGTACTATTCTACTCAGCCGGATACCACACGGCGGGTCGACTTACCTTAGTCGCCTTTTACGACACCTCGGTAAGAAATGAGGATGGTACTATTCTACTCAGCCGGATACCACACGGCGGGTCGACTTACCTTAGTCGCCTTTTACGACACCTCGGTAAGAAATGAGGATGGTACTATTCTACTCAGCCGGATACCACACGGCGGGTCGACTTACCTTAGTCGCCTTTTACGACACCTCGGTAAGAAATGAGGATGGTACTATTCTACTCAGCCGGATACCACACGGCGGGTCGACTTACCTTAGTCGCCTTTTACGACACCTCGGTAAGAAATGAGGATGGTACTATTCTACTCAGCCGGATACCACACGGCGGGTCGACTTACCTTAGTCGCCTTTTACGACACCTCGGTAAGAAATGAGGATGGTACTATTCTACTCAGCCGGATACCACACGGCGGGTCGACTTACCTTAGTCGCCTTTTACGACACCTCGGTAAGAAATGAGGATGGTACTATTCTACTCAGCCGGATACCACACGGCGGGTCGACTTACCTTAGTCGCCTTTTACGACACCTCGGTAAGAAATGAGGATGGTACTATTCTACTCAGCCGGATACCACACGGCGGGTCGACTTACCTTAGTCGCCTTTTACGACACCTCGGTAAGAAATGAGGATGGTACTATTCTACTCAGCCGGATACCACACGGCGGGTCGACTTACCTTAGTCGCCTTTTACGACACCTCGGTTAGAAATGAGGATGGTACTATTCTATTCAGCCGGATACCACACGGCGTTTTTTGAGGTTTCTAATGTGATGTATATATAGAATATATAGAATTTCGGAAACGGCTCCAAAGATTTTCCTGAAATTCAGCATGTAGAGGGTTTTTGGGGAGAAAAATAGATCTAGATAAGTTTTATTTCAAAAAAAATGTTGTTTTATCTCTGTTTTCGGGCTCTAAATTTTTTTTGTAATTTACATTGAATACAATCACAATTTTTCGCTGTCAAACGTAAAGTCATGGTGGTTCATTTGGGGAACGGGCGGTCTAGAGAGGTGAAAATACCTAGGATCGAGCCCCAACTGCCGTATTATTTTTCCATTTTTCTTTTTTACATCATTTTAAAAATTACCGAGCAAGGTTTGGTCACCCAGGTACTCCATACTAATATGAGAAATGTGTAGGATGATGGTTAAATTTACAAACCATTTTTTAAAATTCCGTTAACATTAAATTTAATAAAAAATTAATGTTCCCGCCACGATAACGTCGTGTAAAGAGCTCATGAATAAGTGCCCCGAATGGTTTCGAAACTAGTCGGGCTAACCCGATAGAATAACACGTGAGTATAGCCGTTTCTATACATTAACTACATTAACTTTACTAACCCTGTCAGGGTAGTATCTATAGTGGACCACTACATCATCAGTGTCTTCCAGGGTGCACTTCTTGGTGGTGTAGTTGAGAGATGTCCTCTCTATGGGGGCGCACCCAATTACCGTTGTTCCATTCCTGGGTAGATCAGGCCCTTCTACTTTGTGACCTGGGAACAAACTTTGTCTATCCTTTCACAATATAGGGGAAAAAATCGGCCTTTTACTATCACACTATTGGGCATAGGACTCTTCTCTTCTTTTGAAGAGACGCGCTTTGTGATTGGCTTTGTGATCTCAAGAGATATGCAGGTTTCCTCACGATATTTTCCTTCACGGAAAAGCGTGTGATAAATTGCATTTATTAATTAGACAAATACGTTTAAAAGCTAAAAGTGCAGGCAAATCGACGCATATCAAAATCGCTGCGTGTGGGCCCGGCATTAATTATAATTAAGCGCAATACAAAAAAAAGTAACGGCCTGTTACATACCCACTGCTGGGCATAGGCCTCCTCTCTCCGTTCCTGGAGAGAGGAGGTGTATGTTGGAGCTAAGACTTACCACGCTGCTCCAATGATTGGTAGGTTACACCAGAAGCTGTGGTAGCCCAGCGGTAACACCGTGCGACTCTTTCGAGGAGGTCACGGGATCAACCCGGGCAGACACCAATGAGCTTTTCTAAACTTATCTAATTGATAATTGCAATTTATCACACGCTTTGCGGTGAAGGAAAACATCGCGAGGAAACCTGCATATCTCCAGAAAATTTCGAAAATATGTGTAACCTACCATTCATTGGAGCAGCGTGCTAGGTCTAAGCTCCAAACCTTCAAGAACGAAGAAAAGAGGCCTATTTCCAGCAGTAGGAGAGTAACAGGCCGCTACTGATGCAGGTTTCCGTACGAATTTTTCCTTCACCGATATACCTATAAGTATAGTCCTTTCTAGGCTACAGTGGTAATACAAAAAACATCGAAAGTAGATTCAGTTCAAACTCACGGTTGCAAAAGAAGTATCTATTGTCAGCTACATAGAGTTCTTTATCCTCAGCACTCAAGCAGGAGTCGTACATCACTTGGGTCGGCTCCACTTCTTCATCGCACATCAGAGAACCAGTACCATCTGGTTCTTTAGGCGCCCGATTGGCTGGACAGCGGTAGAACAGTCCTAAATACAAACACTGTATAAATAACCTGCCTGGGTAACCATGCCTTAAACCAAGATATAAAGAAAGCAATAAAAGAAAAATAGAAAGGAAAGGCCTGTTGGTACCTGGGACGCGGTCACGGTTATTTACATTTATAGCATTATGTCCAATGGAATTTTGTTATGGGGTAAATGCGCGGATGATGAAAAAAAAATTATATTACAAAAAAGAGTCATTTACAATTTAAGTCTGCGTGATTTCTTTCGAGAGAAGTTTAAGGAAATAGGTATTAAATGAAATTTTAAAATTACTTAAATGATTGGTAGGTTATATATATCTCTAGAATCCTGTAGAGATAAAAGCTTATAATAAATTACTAAGCCAGCGTGTCGTGTGCTAAGACAATGTTTTGCTGTGCTTATAACATTTGTCTTGCCGAGCCAAAATATATTGCCCCATAGCCCCAAAATTTTCCGTACATTACACACACCTTTTCTAATAATAATCGGCGGTTTCCCTCTTATTTCAGCTATAGTTATTCCTTTCTCTCCATTTTGTATAGCGGTCATAATTCTTTTGTAAAGCGTAGTACGTCGTTCTTGCTCCGCTATTATATAAGGCAATAATTCTTCTGAGAGCACATCGACTTTCTTTTTAGCTTCTGCATTCATCTAGAACAAATTTACAGTTTATTTATTTATTTATTTAATAATAATTAGCACGGATAAAATCCAATTACACTAATTATGTTATACTTACATTATATTATAATACAACATTACATTATATTATATTCTATAACATTACACTATATATAAAATCATATCAAATTTTTTTATCACAGTTGTAGGTAGGGTTGCCACTTTTTTTTTGAAGAAAAATAGTATTTTTGTTTTTAAATAAAAAAATACTTTTGGGAAGTTCAGGAAAAAAAAATAGTAAAGAAGTTAAAGAAATTTAACATCTCATTTTTGATTAAATTAATTAAAAAGGATAATTGAAAAGGAAAGGAAAAGAAAGAAAGAAGGTACATGAATGAGTTTCGTTCAAAAATTGCCCTAGGAAGCGCTGCGGATGGGTTACTTTCACAATTAATTAAAAAAAACGCGACAATTCAATTATCGATAAAAATATAGTATTTTTCGTCCTATATTCTTTTTCTATAATATATAGTACAATTGACTAAAATATAGTACGATACTATATAATATAGTACGGATGGCAACCCTAGTTGTAGATGATTTTACAAATCTTGAATTATGTCTGGTAATTTTTACTATATCGTTTGTAGTTTTTTAACCTATTTATTTATTACTAGCTCTCTGTCCATTCGTTGTTAAGGCTCGTTCACGCGTTATGCGGCTTACATTTCGAATTTCTCTCAAAACAGAACTTAACAGTTAAAAAAAATTGCTTTTATCGCCATGAAACTTTACATCCATTGGGGTCATCCTAAAGATTGTTTGAAAAGTTCAATAAAATCGGTCCAGCCCGAGTCTATAAGTGACATACAGAGAAAAATAAATTTGTATATATAACGCAATCGCTAGCGGCTCCGCCCGCGTGAATAGATCAAAACCGTAATATAGTCTTTTGATAACCATAAAAATGGTTAAAGTGGGTTAACCTTAAACGCTAGATATATGCTGTCGCGGACATTTATTTAGACCTTTTAGAGGGGAACAATTTTGAAATACATGATTTTTTAATAACGTTCACCGTTTACTTAGTGCACGCAAGGAAAGCTTTAAAGTTTTCCATTTTCATAATATTTTAAATTGCTGCTCCTCTCCTATTCATAGCGTGATGTTATATAGCCTATAGTCTTCCTCGATAAATGAACTATCTTACACACAAATAATTTTTCAAATCGGTCTAGTAATTCCTGAGTTTAGAGAGTTCAAAAGATCTAACAAATAAAGAAACTCTTCAGCTTTATATATTAGTCGATTCTAAACAGTATGTACCGGAGAGTCGATTATGAACACAAAAATAAACAAAACACTCACCCGATCAGCATCTTTGTTAAAGTTGATTCTTGTTCCATCCTGAAATATTTATTAATGAACTAGTATGTCCAGCCCGCATTGCCGCGCTTAATTTAAAGATATATTCATTACAATTTTGAAAAAGGGCTCTGATCGCTACCAAATTACAGTATCGGTTTGGCCATTTTGGTCCAAGATGGTCAGAAAATTTGATTCAAATCGGTCAAGCGGCTTTGGAATCTGTAGAGGACATTCTTTTTTATACAATACTAGCGGCCCGCTCCGGCTTCGCACGGGTGTAAAATATATAGCCTGTGTGTTAGAATAACAATGAAGATAATGTTGTCTGTGGTAGTTCATAAGATTTTCTTGTCCATGTATAACTTCCGTCTTCCTGTTACTGCCTTGTAATGGTCACGTATACCATACGGTGCTTTAATAAATTATATTCAAAGTGACTAAAGCATACAGAAGTTTTATTTATCGATATATTATGGCTCAGTGAAAAAAATGATTATAATCGATCCAGTAGCTTTGATTTATTCGTTACTGCCCGTGGCCCGCAAGCGTTAAATTTGAAGAAAAACAATTCCCCTTTCCCTATACCATGAAGATTTCCCGCTAAAGGGCGAAGCGCGGCCTCCGAAGCGCTTTGTATAGGCATGTGGCGCGCTGCCGCAATCGCTGTACCCCTGCATTTTAAATCTGTAATATCTTCGAAAATGTTCATTTAAATTACATCCTGGAAACGGCCATATTGATTTATATTAAATCAACAATGTATTTAAGGTAAATTGAATAAGGATTAATGCTTTCATCATCTTCATCTTCCTGCCCTTATCCCAACTCAACTTATCTCGGTCGTATTTTACGACACCTCGATAAGAAAGAGGGTGGTCTATTCTACTTAACCGGATACCACAGGGTGAGTCGACTTACCTTAGTCGCCTTTTACGACATCCCGGTAAGAAAAGAGGTGGGTCTATTCTACTCAGCCGGATACCACACGGCGGGTCGACTTACCTTAGTCGCCTTTTACGACACCTCGGTAAGAAATGAGTAAGGTACTATTCTATTCAGCCGGATACCACACGGCGGGTATAACACAGACAGTACACTGTAAATTAAGCTTTACATTATAATTACATACCTTCCGAACAAACCAGTCTATTGTGAATTAAAAACCAAGGATAGGCTCTCCACTATTTGCCTTCGAAGAGTTATTGAGTTCTTTGGACACACCGCCCGGAAAGAAGGCTATAACCTGAAGCAGCTCTTGGTGACCAGCAAAGTGGATGAAAATCGGCCAAGAGGCCGCAGCCCTACTAGGCGGTATGACCAGATCCGTGCCACACTGGACTCCAAACTACATGACACACTCCACATGGCCAAGGACAGAAGCAGATGGAAGGAAGTCCTTCGAGAAAGTCTGCTTCCTAATCGTAGGGATCACGGCCCTCAGTAATGAGAAATGTGACGCGAGGAGGAGGAGTAAATACACACCACGGCCTGTCTTCTAACGATGTTCGCCAAATACCTGCCCCGTCTGGTCGCCGGAAGCAACACGCTGCCTGGTTGGACCTCATCGCCCATCTATCATCGAAAGAAAGAACCTTGCCTTGTGATACATAGCATAATATAAAAAATAAAACTATAGAAACCTGAAGTGTAACGCAATCCACTAACAGAAGCTATTGCTAAACGATTTTATGGTACTCTGCTACACGTCGCCCTAAGCTACAGTCCGGCCTCACAGGAGGCACCCTTAGGACGACGTTCCCCATAGCTAGTAGAGCTTCATACAACAGCGTGATGACTAGTCACAGTCATACCGCCAGCCCTCCACTACACGTCGCCCTAAGCCGCGGTCCGGCCTCACAGGAGGCACCCTTAGGACGACGTTCCCCATAGCTAGTAGAGCTTCATACAACAGCGTGATGACTAGTCACAGTCATACCACCAGCCCTCCACTACACGTCGCCCTAAGCCGCGGTCCGGCCTCACAGGAGGCACCCTTAGGACGACGTTCCCCATAGCTAGTAGAGCTTCATACAACAGCGTGATGACTAGTCACAGTCATACCACCAGCCCTCCACTACACGTCGCCCTAAGCTGCGGTCCAGTCTCTATTATGTGTATTAATTAATTGTTAATTGGGTACCTATATACAAAACTATCCATATTAAGTATTCAATGTCGTTTTTCCTACATACACTTACCGGTGTATAACCACTAAGCGCAAAGCTGAATAAGTGAAAAAATATTAAACATAAAACTTTCGACTCCATATTGTCGGATAATCAAATTAGAACTGTGCGAAAACCTTTGAAATATTAATTGCTTTGTTAACTATTTTATCGCAATTTATTTTATAACATAAATCCTTAACAACTTACCAATTAAAATCAAAATAAATAACGAAAGAATTTATTTATATAAGTAGGCGTTGCTTTGGGGAATTCCTAAGTACAAAAATTATGCAACATTCATTTTGCTATTATCCGCGTTTGTTAAGAAAATCTATGTAATGCCCGATCTTTTAAAGATTTACAATTAATAGAACTAAATTGCAGTGTTGTATGAAGCTGAAAGGATTCTCAGATCTTAACATTTTTGGAGTTAACTTGACTTTTTTAGTGGAGACTATTGTTGGTTGTCCATGAAATAAATAAATAAACAATCAATATATTTGAATATCTCTTTATTGATTTAAGTCTTATTTTGAGACTACATTATTACCACAGATAATTAATAAACTTACGTTTAAAACTAAAACAGAATAAATCAGGTTTAATATAAAACCAAATTAAATAAATATTACAGTGACAAAGTTATAATAAAATATATAAGTTTTTTTCAGTTAAGTTGTTTAGGTTTTTTTTAATATTAAAATGTTATACTTGAAAATAATATCTAATGACAAAAAGATTGGGACAGATTCAATTCTCAAATTAATTAAAATACGATTTAGATTTCAATGTAATACATTTCTAATACACAATACTAAATCTAAACATTAATTACTAAATTAAACCTAACATCAAACACCATTAAAGCCGTACCGCCAAACGGTTTAGCATTCTACAAAATGGCGACTAAACATTTGAAACCTATAATATCACAAACAGATTAATAATATAAAAAAATCATTTTCGCCGTCTGTAGTGTATGCGGTTTGAGATGTGTTACCTTGTATATTTATATACAAGACACATATTACATGTAATACATACATGAACATACACTAACTCACACTAATACTGATGTACAAGGAAGCATACACGGTCTCATGATGCACCACGTTAGTAACACGAGAGCCCTTGGTGAGAGTGGATTTGAAGTGACATGCTGTTACTTGATAGTGCATGTTTGAGCCTGTGCTATATTCACACAACACCGTCAATGTGATATTTTGTGCGTGTTTTGCCTCAATTTTTCGGATCTAACGAACGGTTGCATCAACTGACCTTTTATTCACTTGTACCCTACACGTTTTCCACTTGTCACAGAGACAGTCTCTTGGTGAAATTCTAGCGACTATTAGATGATATCTACTTTGTAAGCTAAGCTAACGTGGCGCGTGCTGAGATAATAGGATGACGTTCCCCATAGCTAGTAGAGCTTCACAGTCATACCACTAGCCCTCCACTACACATCGCCCTCAGCCGCGGTCCGGCCTCACAGGAGGCACCCTTAGGACGACGTTCCCCATAGCTAGTAGAGCTTCATACAACAGCGTGATGACTAGTCACAGTCATACCACCAGCCCTCCACTACACGTCGCCCTAAGCCGCGGTCCGGCCTCACAGGAGGCACCCTTAGGACGACGTTCCCCATAGCTAGTAGAGCTTCATACAACAGCGCGATGACTAGTCACAGTCATACCACCAGCCATCCACTACACGTCGCCCTAAGCCGCGGTCCGGCCTCACAGGAGGCACCCTTAGGACGACGTTCCCCATAGCTAGTAGAGCTTCATACAACAGCGTGATGACTAGTCACAGTCATACCACCAGCTCTCCACTACACGTCGCCCTAAGCCGCGGTCCGGCCTCACAGGAGGCACCCTTAGGACGACGTTCCCCATAGCTAGTAGAGCTTCATACAACAGCGCGATGACTAATCAGTAATGTTACCAGCCCTCCAATACACATCGCTCTAAGCTGTGGTCCCTCACAGGAGGCCCTTAGTAAAAATTTCCCGACTAGCTGACACTTAGTATTAGTATCAGGTTAGTAGAAGACAACTTCTACTTCTCAAAGCATTTCGGTCCATTAGGTGCATCTACGCTTGCCTTCTTAATGAGGCTGTAGATGTCGTTCAAGTAGACTGAGTTAAAAAAAATGTGCACTGGAATCACCATTTATCATAAACCACACAAAAACCAGTATAAAAAATTGTTTTATCGTAAAAACCAATAGGTATTTATCACATTGAAATTTTATTGACTAAAAAATAGTTAGTTTACTTTCCCAAGAAATCATTTTAGTATTACCTTTACTATTGTAAGATAAAATTCTCTTTCTTAAAAACAAAATTAAATAACATTTAAAGAAACAATATATTATTGATAATTGACTAAATATTATTTGAGAATGCAGTCTTATATTAAATGTAATCTACTATATAAAAATAAGTCGGGTTTTCCTTCCTGACGATATAACTCCAGAACGCACGAACCGATTTCCACGGTTTTGCATTCGTTGGAAAGGTCTCGGGCTCCGTGAGGTTTATAGCAACGAAAATCTAGGAAAAATTTCAATAGAAAAGCGGGAAAATAGGGAAAATCATTTTTTAAATACAGCGCCATATCAAAACTACTGGATCAATTTTAATCATTTTTTTTACACTGACTGACATGGGATACATATTTTATACCCGTGCGAAGCAGGGGCAGGCCGCTAGTAATGATATAATTAAATATAATATTATAATTTAATTAAATTATATTTTACTAACATATATCTATTATCGAATGCCAATATTTCGGCATTTAATAAAACTAAAAGAAGAAACTAAATAAAACTTTAATTTTTTTCCAAAATAAAATATGATATTTAAATAATGCGAATGCAAACTAAATATAACTGAACTTAAATTTGAAAATTAATTGTAATTAAATTAAATACCGATATCACAACATAATATTTAATTTAAAAATAATTATTACTCAATGAATTTTTAAGTTGAAATGAAATAAAATGAATGATAATTAAATAGTTTATTTGGAACTATTATTTAATACATAAGTTATACAAAAAAAACTAAATAAAACTTTAAAGTTAAAGTTTGAGCTAATCAATATCATATTAAATTATATTTTAAGTTGATATCAATGATGTAAACTAAATTATTTTATTTTAGTTTAGTTTGAAAATTAATTTATATTTATTACATATCACAATGAATATTTTAACGATCAATGCGCATAAGAATAAAATTAAATAGTTTATTGCAGTTCGAAAATTAATTTAAAAAATTTAATTGCGTATATATTTTATGTATTTGCTTACTATTAATTACTAGCACTTTATTTTACAATAAATAAACTCCGCAACTTAACTAAACTAAACTAAAATCAACTTTATTCGACAATCGAATTAAAACTTCAGTTTTCCAACGTATCCTTAGCAAATAAATTAGCAAAAAAGAATTTAATTATCAAATCATTTGAAAATTTTTGAAATTATCAATTTTCTCAACTGATAATTCGAAACATTGTTTGCTAAAATACAATGTAAAATTCACCACTGCAAAATTTAAAAAAAATCTTTTTTTTTTATTAAAAAAAATTAATATAAAGAACGTCGATTTGAAAATCGTTCAGGAATGCTAAATCACTTGGCGGAACTGTTTTTATGACATCAAGGTAAGTACTTTATACAAACTTCTTATCAAATGATAAATTCTGCTTTAGTCTAAAATGGAAACGTCCTTACTTTTAACCTGGTAACCTTAACTTTTATTTATATATAATAGCAATGGCCCACGTGGAAAGATTAAAAACTGTAATATAGTATTTTGATAAAAATAAAAATGGTTAAAGCGGGTGAACCTTAAAAGCAAGACATGCTATCGCGGACTTTTATTTAGAACTTTTATAGGGGAACAATTTTGTAACAATTTTTGAATAACATTTTTCTTTCATCGTTTACTCAGCGCAAGGAAGGAAAGCTTTAAAATTGGTCGTTTTCGTAATATTTTAAATTGCTGCTCCTCTCCTATTCATATCGTGATGTTATATAGCCTATAGCCTTCCTCGATAAATGGACTATCTTACACTGAAAGAATTTTTCAAATCGGTCCAGTAGTTCCTGAGATTAGCGCGTTCAAACATACGAACTTATCAGCTTTATATATTAGTATAGATTCTGTAGCCTTGTTTTTCAAACAAACAAACTCTTCAGCTTTATATATTAGTATAGATTAATAATTTCCATAAACGATAAGTTACGAAGGAGGAACATGAAAAATACTGGGCCAGAGCCAAACAATATTTGGGATATAGCAGAAAAGCATTAACGATAAGAAGTTTGCATTAATTAATCTCTTATTTACTAAGATAGCTACAACCCACGCTTAGTATTAAAGTGACCTAATTAAAAAAAAAAAATGTTTTGTGACAAATTGTATTAAACTCGTGAGTGTTAACACATAGAGAAAAAATTATAGCTTTTTTTAAAGTTTGTAATGTAGTTATAGATGGCATTGAAATAAGGATAACAATGTATCTAAATCAATTGAGTCTAATTTCGAATTCGGTCAGTTTAATATTAAGTGTGCGATAATATTCATGTAATACGAACAAATCTACTATTAAGGTGGAAACAAATTGTCGAGACGTGACGCTGCGTATTCAGTGCGACGCAAAGCAACAGTAGTATATCTCTGAAAGCTTAGCTTTAGAACCTATGAAATTGAATGTATTTAATAACCAGCTTTTACAGTATAAACCATACGGGCTTGTAAATATTAATACAACAGGTATTGTTATAGTTAATTAAAAGAATTAAAGTAAGTAAGTAACGGCCTGTTACTATCCCACTGCTGGGCATAGGCCTCTTCTCTCCGTTTTTTTTTGAGAGAAGGATTGGAGCTAAGACCTACCACGCTGCTCCAATGCGGATTGGTAGGTTACACATAACCTAAGAATTCTCTAGAGATATGCAGGTTTCCTCCCGATGTTTTCCTTCACCTTTTTTTTCATTTCATTTTTTTCAAAAGCGTGTGATAAATTGCAATTATCAATTAGACACATAAGTTTTACTAGAAAACTCATCGGTGCCTTCCCGAGGTTTGAACCCTAGACCTCGTCGAAAGAGGCGCACGGCTACCACAGTTTTAATTAATTAATTTAACGAAAATAATTAACTTATAAACAGAAAGCAATTAAAAAGACACTTATTCATAAAGCTTATTATACTATTGAAGATTATGTTAATGATAAGAACGCTTGAATTTAAATTGCGACCAGCTTTTTAAATTAAGTTTGTAATTTTATATTGTAAACTATATTATAGAAATATTTATTGTAAAAAAGAGTGACCGCCGAGTTTCTTTCTGGTTCTTTTCGGTAAGAGCAACTTTCCGAACCAGTCGTAGCTTCATTGTAATTTGACGATTCAAAAGTGCTTGTACAAGCCAATTTGAATAAAAAATTAATTGAATATTTAAATAGAAACAGAAAACTGTATGAAAACAGAAGTTAATTAATGAATTAATTAATCACTGTTTTTCATATCGCATATATAAAACGGCGCGTTTTAACAATTTGCATCCACCTTTAAATATTCTATTAATACACATATAAGTTGAAACCTTAATTTACCTTAAAACCTAATTAAATTGAAAATTTAAATGGTTCATTTATTAACTAAAATCCTTTAAATTTTACATACATTCATCGAGACAACATTGAAAATGTATTTTAAAATTATATATTAAATTTATTTCAGTCCCTTTGGTTTAAAAAGGACTAAAATATCAGTCAATATCCCACTACTAAATTAATATTGGAGAAATAAAATATATTGAATCAATCACATTGTTTCAATGTTTTATTAATTTAATTTACAATTTAAAAAACCGTAGTAACGTATACAAGAAATACCCTTCACTAGAGAAACATGTTATAGTTAGTGAATATAGGTTTCAGAAGTGGGATATTAAATGCGTTACAAGTTCAGACATGTTGCCTTAGAGAGACAAATTACGACAGAAACTTATCAAACGATAGTTCATTAGTACAGCTACTCTTTTTGCCATTAAAAAATCATAAAACTTATATATTACATGCACCATAGAATTTAAAAAAATGAGATACTCAAACCTAACTTGACGTGTATAAATAATAACTTTAAACCTAGATTTATCTCGAATTTTCTTGTAAATGTTGGTAGTTAAGAATTTTTTATAAAAAAAAATACTGTACCAACGACCTCGCGCGCAATTTTCTTCCAAGAGTTTTTAAATCTGCACATTTCTTGTTTATAATATGGGATTTATAGTGAAATTATTCAATTCTCTTATATATAGGTACACAAAATTAGATTAAAACCCTTTTTAGATTGCAAAAAAAAACACGAAAAAAATTAATATTATGCAGTTTCGCATAAATTAAAATTAATTCGCTTTTAATTATCCAATTTAATTTTGATTACATATGTCATTAAACGAGGTTGAAAAGGAGATGAATGGAAATATTTATAATGGAGTAGGAAATACGTGCCTTAAATGTGCCCAAAAGAAAAGAAAATAAGGCTATATATTTGGGCATTATTTGAAAATTGGATTTATTTGGACTAAATTGGATATATTGTTTCCTTTTGCATTAAAAAAATTCTCAGCAGTGTTAGCAACTCATTCGATGGTCTCGGTATTCGCAATACAATAAAATTCCGCAATCCATACTAGACCAGTCTACAGAAAGGTTTAAATTAAGTCTAAGAAATATACTTATAGAGAAAGCATATTACACAATTGAAGATTATTTGGACAATAATAAAGCCAGGATTTGAAAATCCTTTCAGCTTCATACAAGACTGCGGTTTAATAATGTAAAATTGAAAATGTTTAATTGATCGCCGAGTTTCTTTCTGGTTCTCGGTAAAAGCAACATTCCGAACCAGTTGTAGCTTTATTTCGACTTGTTAATATTGAATAGATGTTATTTATTAGACACAAACCGATTTCCAATGGAATTATGTCATAAAAGGACATTGAAGAATGGATAGGAAGGAAGAATTGGTTTGAACAATGGGATAAGGTTTGGAGAATGACAATATATAGTTTCATTAGGTTTAATTTAATGCCTGACTATTCTATTCCATTTCGTCGAAAGGACTATGTATGAAGGTGCAATCTGGGTTCATCCCTTTGAAAACTTCAACACCATTAGCAGATATATTGGTTCCAGTAAAGTCCACGTATTCCAAATGAGGAGCAGCTGTCGCTAAATGGACTAGACTGCGGTCAGTCACGTTTCTGTACCCGTTAACTGAGAGTAATCTGAGATTTGAACGGTCCGGTCTAGACCCACTGGACTGTCCTACTGGTACTGGACAATTAGGGTCCAGATGGATGATATTCACGTCGCCTTCGGCCCGTCCGAATCTCCTTAATGCGAAATCCGTGACTAGAGATCTGGAATCCACGTGCGTTGGTCCATAATTCACGTGCCTTATTAATTCGGACGCGTCCCTTGGGAATCTGTACGTGTTTAGTTGAGGACCAACGCCTACGTATAGAACGTGGTGTCGAGGATCAATTCGGTATTGTATTGGTTGCGGCCTGGGCGCAGGCCCGTTCCCTTGTTCCGGCCTTTGCCCTTGTTCTAGGCCTTGCATCGGTACTTGCTGTTCCGGCCTTTGCTTCTGCTCTTCTTTGTTCTCTGGCTTTTGCTCCTGCTCCGGCTTTTGCTTCTGCTCCTCTACATTCTCTGGTTTTTGTTGTTGCTCCTCAATCTTTTCTGGGGTTTGCGTTTGCTTCTCCATCTTCTCTGGCTTAAGCTTCTGCTCCTCCATCTTTTTTAACTTTTGCTTCTGCTCCTGCCTCTTCTTTGCTTTTAGTATCTTCCTCTCCCTCTTCTCTAGCTTTTGCTTTTGCTCATCTGGCATCTCGGGCTTTTGCTCTTGCTCCTCTATCTTTTCTGGGTTTTGCTCCAGCCCTTCCGTCTGCTCCGGTTTTTTCTCCAGCTCTTCCATCTGCTCCGGTTTTTGATCCAGCTCTTCTATATGCTCCGGCTTTTGCTCTAGCTCTTCTATCTGCTCCGGCCTTTGCACTAGCTCTTCAGTCTGCCCCGGCTTTTGATCCAGCTCTTTTATATGCTCCGGCTTTTGCTCTAGCTCTTCTATCTGCTCCGGCTTTTGCTCTAGCTCTTCTATCTGCTCCGGCTTTTGCTTCAGCTCTTCAATCTGCTCCGGCTTTTGCTCCAGCTCTTTCATATGCTCCGGCTTTTGCTTCAGCTCTTCAATCTGCTCCGGCTTTTGCTCCAGCTCTTTCATCTGCTCCAGCTTTTGCTCTACCTCTTCCATCTGCTCTGGCTTTTGGTCCAGCTCTTCCATCTGCTCTGGCTTTTGCTCTAGCTCTTCCATCTGCTCTGGATTTTGCTCCAGCTTTTCCATCTGCTCCGGCTCTTCCATCTGCTCCAGCTTTTGCTCCTGCTCCTCTATATGCATCGCTTCCGGCCTTTGCTCCTGCTTGTCTATTTGCATTGGCTCTTGCACCAGCCCTTGCTCCGACTGTTGCACCTCTTTCTGCTCCGGATTTTGATCTTGCTCAAGACTTTCCACATGTTCCGACGTGTCCATCTGGTTCTGACTTTGCGCCTGTTCTTTAACCTCAACCTGCGCTTGCTCTGAATTTTGATCATGCTCCTGTTTTGGGTTCTCCTCCTCCATTTCGACCGGCTCCGGCAAATGTATCAGTCCTTGTTCGTGCATTTGTCGCATTTTCCGTTGCAGCTCCTCCGGTGGCAACAGCAAATCTTCCATTAGGATTTTATTGTCTATATTATTGTTAGGACCACCTTTAAAATGTATGTATGGCCCTAACTGTTCGTTGCGTGCATTAGCCGCGCCTTCATTACTCGGTCCAGGTATGTTTTCGTTAACATTTTGATCGTTATACATTCTTTGTGGGCGAATCGCAACCATCACTGGATCTGGGTTGCGGTTGATATGGACACGATCGTAGTCTGGAAAATTTCTTGGCAATCGATGTTTTCGCGAACTGCTAGCTATAAGTATTACTTCGTTGGAGTGACCACGTTTCGCTTTAGCGTCGTGCATTTGATCGATTTTGATACAGTCGATCACGCATTCAGCGGACGGGTGCATTACAGGGAGCTCATCTGGCCGTTGTTGGGAATTACTTGGATCATTCTCATCAGTCTTATCATTCTCTTTAGCTTTGTCAGCATTTTCGCCATTGTTTTTAGGTTCTTCATTTACCACGTTTTTATTCTCCCCGCTGACTTCACCATTACCGTTTTCTGATTGACCATTATTGATACGGATCTCGTTATTTGGACCATTCAAACGTATAGGGTCTTCAGGTATTGCCTGGTTCGCAACGCCTGCGTCTCTTCTGCGCTCTTCATTGCGATTTTGTTGGTTATCAAAGCGTAATGCGCGTCTCAAACCGTTAATTGAAATAACGCCGATTGCTTTGTATCCTTTATTTTGTTTATCATCCTTTTTGCCATCTTTTCGTCGCTTACGGGATGGCTCGCCGTTTCCTTTGCCATCGCTATTATCTGTTGATTTTCTTTTAGTGCCTTTCTTATCATCATTTGCGTCGTTATCCTTTTTATTTTCTGTGATACTGAAAATTGTAATTGCATTTTAATACAATATATAGATACATTTATACATAACTAGGTGTGTGAAAATCAGTGTAATTAATTGACATTTTGAACATAAAAGTAGTTATTGTGAGTTAATTTTAAAAGATAGAGACATGCTGTCGTGGACTTTTTTGTAGTATTTTTATAGATCTACAAATCTCTAGTACATTATTTTAGTTTATCTCTGTTGTTTTACGCGGCGCACGCACTTAAAGCCAGAAAGAGATTTTCTACAGCCGCGCGACCTTTTTAACACAATTTACTTAAAACCGTAATGTACTATTAACCTAATCCTTCCAGAAGAATTGCACTATCTTTTAGTATAAACTCTACAAAAATCCGTTCAGTAGATTTTGAGAAAATCAATCACATACAGATAGACAGCTTTTGGGACTTTTTTTATAAAAAGTACTAGCTGTGCTTGCGGCTTCGCCCGCGTGGAAACCAGTGTTTTAATACGTAAAAGTAATTATTGTGAGTTAATCATAAGAGATAGAGCTATGCTATCGTGGACTTTTTTGTAGTAGTTTTATAGATCTACAATCCTATCGTACATGACATGAGAGTTTTTTACAAATACGCGACATCTTCAACACAATTTAAGTAAACCTTCCGGAAGTATTGCACTACGTTTTAGTAAAAACCGTACAAAAATCCGTTCAGTAGATTTTGAGTAAATCTATCACATACACACAGACAGCTTTTGGGGACTTTATTGTATAATAAGTGTAGATATAGATAGAAATATCTTTAATATTTAAATGAGTTAATCTTGTATGTGTATATATTTATACTTTCAGAATCTCGGAAACGGCTCCTAGTATTTTCCTGAAATTCAGCATGAAGGTTTTAGGGGGGGGAAATCGATCTGTTAGGCTTTATTTAAAAGAAATCGTTTTATCCCTATATTTGGGCATAAAGAAAATACAAAAAATTCCATTGAACATAAATTGACATAACATCGTAGCTTATTCGAACGGGCAGTTTCTAGAAATGGAAATACCTAGGATCGAGCCCCACCTACCCAAATTTTTTTTTTTTTTTTTTTTTTTTTTTTTTTTTTTTTTTTTTTTTTTTTTTTTTTTTTTTTTTTTTTTTTTTTTTTTTTAAATTTTGGAAATAATTACCGAGCAAGGCTCGGTCACCCAGTTATTTTAATATTTAAATGAGTGAATCTTGTATATGTATATTTTCGGAATCTCGGAAACGGCTTCAACGATTTTCCTGAAATTCAGCAGGCTGGAGGTTTTAGGGGGAGGGAAGAAATCGATCTGGCTAGGTTTTATGTAAACAAATCGTTTTATCCCTATATTTGGGCATAAAGAAAATACAAAAAATTCCATTGAACATAAATTGACATTACATCGTAGCTTATTCGAACGGGCAGTTTCTAGAAATGAAAATACCTATTGCCCCACAATTTTTTTTTTTAGTTTTTTTTTTATTTCGTAAAAATTTCAACGTCAACCAGATACTTAAGTTAATAGTTTGAATATTAGTTTCTTTATATTTACCTATCATCAAGCGAACTGTCCGCCTCGCTTCCGACATCCTCCGCACTGGTATCTGGGTTAGATATTGAAGTATAATCCAAGCCCTGGAAAGAACAAAACTAAAGTAAGTAAGTAAATACAAGTAAGTAAGTAGCGGCCTGTTACTATCCTACTGCTAAAAATAGGCTTTCTCTCTCTATTTAGAGAGAAGGGTTGGTAAAGAGAAGGTTTGGAGCTAAGACCTACCACGCTGCTCCAATGCGGATTGGTAGGTTACACATATCCCCAGAATTCTCTAGAGATATGCAGGTTTCTCACGTTGTTTTCCATCACCGAAAAACAAAAATAAGCCTTTATTGCTAATATATAATATTACTAGTGGCCTGCCCCTGCTTCGCTCGGGTATAAAATATATAGCCCATGTCATTCAGTGAAAAAAAATGATTAAAATCGATCCAGTAGTTTTGATTTATTCATTACTGCCCGTGACCTGCAAGCGTTAAATTTGGAGGAAACCAATTCCCCTCTTCTTATTCCCAGAAGATTTCCTGCTATCTTTGGAATATCTAAATTCATATACTACATATTTACTTATTTATTTTTACATTTTTCCCTATGAATTTTATTTTTACAATTAAGTACAGAATGTCTTTATATACAATATTCACAGATTCCTTGTCATTAAACAAACTCTTGAAAGAGCGACATAAAGCTGCTAAATTCTAAGTGCTATAGGGCGAAGCGCGGCGTCCTCACGGCATTTTAAATCTGTAATATCTCCGAAAATGTTCACTTAAATTACATGCTGTAAACGGCCATATTGATCTATATTAAATCAACAATTTATTTAAGGTACTTAATTGGATAAGGATTAATGCTGTATTGTATGAAAATTGCTTCAAAAATAAGGCATTATTTTTTGTAAAAAGTAAATGACAAAAAATGCTATAGT
>JARGCU010000041.1:12500-30000 GCA_029227775.1 Morpho helenor | reverse complement strand
TCTAGTTCAATTTTTACTTTAATATTTTTATCTACTATTTTATTGCCAGTAATGTTACCTTTATTTAACTATGTAAATATTGATAGCATCACTTCTTATTTCCGACGTTTATTTATCTATTTTACTTATACTTATTATCTATTACTTATTTTAATCTATTATTCTATAACTATTTTTACAGTATTAATTTACTTTATTGTTTAGCAGTGCTGACTTACGGTATATTCCCAGGAGGGGTATACCTGTATACCTTGGGAGTATTCCTTTGCTAGCTTTATTTATACTTTTTTATCTATATTATTTATTTACATCTTATTATTAGTTTTGCTAAATTCCTATTTCAATTTTTATTTGACTTCATGACGACATTGTCCGCTATTCGTTTGCCGGGTCTAATAGTCACAGTATTACTTTACTACACTGGCAAAACATATGCCGGAGTGTCGCCCTTTTGTACTTTTCCATTAGTTTTAGAATTGTTTCAGGCGTACTGAAACATTGCAAGGGGCTCTTTGAATAAATTTGATGAGAATAGTTTACAAAATTTAAAATCTCTTTGAAGTTATTATAACCCATTGTCTTCTTAATCATGATACGATATTCTACTTTAAAACCTAATATTTTTAATTTATTGTTTGTATTTATTTTTGTACAGTTTAATTTTCCCACTTTAAATTTTTTAAAATTAGAATTAATTTTAAAACTATTTGCCACTTTTCTATTATTTCTACTGGTCATTATAATTTTGTTAATTTTGTTCACTGTTTGTTGTAGGTATAATTGTTTGTTATGTTTTTTAATTCTATCGCCAGAGTTCCTTACACTGTTTCTTTTCGCCTGATGGATGGGGTATATTTCGATTTTTCTTGTCGTGCGGTACATGTTGCCCAGGGCGCCCTTAGCAGTATGCCACTGTCGCCCTGGCCAGCTTGTCCCATTTCTGTCGTATTGGGCAGTCATCGCTGAACGCATTATGCCTGTCTTCGGGTAGTTTTGATTTTTTGCAATTGCAACAGGTTGGATCGACCCCTTCGCGATATCGTTCACACTCTGTTCTTCTGTGTGGACCCCCACAGTGGCTACATGTCTCGTGTTCTGTCGTGCAGTACTTCTTGGTATGGCCGTAGCCCAGGCACTGGGAGCACTGCACGAGAGGAGTCTGGTCTTCGACTCTTACTCTTTGAAAGTCTATATATGCCACTCCTGCATTCACAAAAGAGTTGTACAGTTGCGGTGAGACCTTCAGTACTACATGGCTAGTGTGGGGGTTTCTCGCCCTTCGCCGGTACTTTATTTCCAACCTGTTGTCCTTTTCTGCAATGTCTTTAAAGGCTTCTGTGTTTTGGTTCCTCATAGCGCTGATGATGTCCTCGTCCTTATTAAAGGACATGACGTCTCTCAGCACTATGAGAGGGTCCTTATTTTCTATGTTTTCCACTAGGAAATTGTCGCCTGCTGCTTTAATCTTGTCAGCCACTCTATTTCTCTCCTCCCTCGAGCGGTAACCCAGGATGATCTTGCGGTCCTTGGCTTTTCTCACGTTCTCTAGCCTGATGCCACCTTCTTTCGCTTTTACGATGTCCCTTAGCTCCGTAATAATCTCCTCCCCTGATATCGTTTCGTCCTTTGCCGAAATTGCCACGGAGTGGAGTGTTGGCGCTTTACGGTTTTGGACTATCTTCGCTGTTTCACTGGCGTATGTGCGAGTTTCATTGTCCTGTTCTCCTCTTCTTTGCTTCTCCAACTCTTCCTTAAGCTCGAGGGTATGCTGGGTGTTTTCTCTTGTGAGGGTGGTGTGCTCTCTGCTATATCTCTCTAGCTCTTCCTTTACTTCTAGAGTGTGTTTTGCACTGTGTGTAGCCAAGGACGCGTTCTCTTTCCTGAGTTTCCCCAGTTCTTCCTTCAACTCTGCCGTTTGTGCCATATGGTCTCTAATTGTTTCATTTTGTTTGTCTAGAGCCTCTGTCATGTTTTTAATCATCTCTGTGTGTTTCTCCACTACGGCAAAGTTGAAACACTCGACCATTCTTTCGACTGATGATACCGTCTCCTGTAGCATTTTTACGTCACTCATGACATCCCTCTTTTCTTTTTCTGGGTTATCTTGAAGTGCCTGTAACTTTGCTTTCGCGACTTCTATTATTAACTCTTCCGATTTTTGTATAAGATGGTGTTCCGAAAGCTGCATGATCATCTTCAAGTGGTCGAGTCGTGCTTCTATGGCGGCCTTTATTTCTCTCTTTAAATTTCTGGAGTTATTTAAAAGCGTCTGTATTTGTTGCATTGTTTGACTTACTTCTTTTTCCCTCATTTCGCGACTATCATAATTTTTCGCGGGGTTGGAGCAGCCAGATTTACTACTTTTTGCCGCTTCGGTTGGGGGGGAGGAGATCGGTGTCGGTGTGGGTGTGACTCTTCTCTCTATGGGAGAGTTTTGCTCCGGTCCCGGTCCCCCACCTTCCCCTTCCCCGAGGCTTCTCCTTACTCTACTCATCGCCGAAGTTGAGGTAGAGGTAGAGGGTCCAGCTCTAGTCTCCGCCGCTTCCTGAGAAGTTCTTCTACCCTGATTGGTAGGTCTTTTAGCAGGGGTCCTTATTCCGAACATTATGTCAGAGGAAATTTCGTCTTGATATAAAAGAGAGGCAGTGTAAATTGTTGCCTCTCGTCACATATACTAATACCGTGTCAATATAATGTAATGTTCTATATGTCACTACTACGATATGACAGTGTAAAAAGCTGTCTTGTCAGATAAGAGTTAAAAGTTTATGTAATATTGTCCTATTACTTCACAATTACGTCAATGTTTATATACTTGTACGGTGTATAGGCCGTCAAAAAGTTTGTCACAAACGCTTAAGTCCGTGTGTTGCACACCAAAGAGAAGGGGTCGTGCGGCCCAATTTTGAATGTCTTGAGTCAGTCAGTCTGTCATGTTTATTGTTTTAATTAAAATAATTTTAGTTGGAGGAGAATATAATTTGGAAAACATGATAAGATATAATACTCACCTCATTAAGTGAGAGTGAGGCCGGAGTTGGGCAGGAAAACTCCGAAAAAGGGGAGGTCGGACGGTCGGGGGAGGGGAGGGAAGGTACATGCCATGGATTTTTGGGGAATGTGCGAGCCATGATAGTTAAATTTTGAATAAAATTTTGCACCATCCCAGTTCGCGCATTTACCGCCATCTATGAACTAGATGGCAAAGTACTACGCGTAACTGGGTGGCGGGACTCCGACTACCACGTCCACCCATATTACGTAGTAGTTCAGAGTCAGTCCGCGCTTTAGGGCGGCGCTAAATCCGAATTTTTACCATAGTTGCTAACAAAAGGTTGGCAACTTGGTACTAAAGTAAATTAATAAAAAGTAAGTAATAGAGTAATTTAAAGTAAAAAATTTTTATGTGTGCCTTTAGGAGGACTTTTCAGGATTCTGACTCAATTTTTAAATTTTGAAAATATGCTAGGATGCCAAAGATATGGGCGGATTAAAATTTGGAAAATTCTATTTTAACTTACTTAGGGCTATCATAGGTCGCGCATTTCCCGCTATTTCCCGGGGTCGGGAAAACGAAAACTCAAAAAATTTGTGGGGGTGTTTAGAGGGACTCTTTGGGCTATGGGATCCGTTTTTAAATTTTGAAAATATGGTTAGGTTAGGTTAGGTTAGGTTAGGTTAGGTTAGGTTAGGTTAGGTTAGGTTAGGTTAGGTTAGGTTAGGTTAGGTTAGGTTAGGTTAGGTTAGGTTAGGTTAGGTTAGGTTTTTTTTTTTTTTTTTTTTTTTTTTTTTAATCAGCTTCCTGTCTGTGAAAGGACAGTCGTGTTTTATCTTTTTTACATTATTTCCAATTACATTGTTATATACTTAACTAAATGTTATTACTATACATTATTTCTGATGCTTAGCTTTAATTACACTCTTTCTTAATTTCTATTTGCATTTATTTTCTTACATCTACTCTTAGCTACAGTAATTTCACATTTACATTTACATCTATAATGTCACATTTTGCGATTGCTCATTTTTAAATGCTAGTTTTACAATTTTATGCAAAAACTATCTTATGTCATATTAAAATACATCATCATTTGCTGTTCACATTATATACTATGATCCATTTGTACTATGTAAATTTACAGTTTTATAAGTTTATTACATTTTTAATAGGACCATCTTATTCAATGCATTTTAACTATTTCTTATTTAATATTAATGCCTTTTTTATTATCTTTTGTTTCTTAGGGACTGTTGACTATTTTTCTTTTATTTAAAAATTTATTATATTTAACCAAATTTTAATTTAATTCAATTTGAACTTTACTTATTTGACTCTAAAAAAAAATTTTATTATTCTGTTATTGCTGCTCTTTTTTATCTGTTGTGTTACCATTTTTCTTTTACTGTTTATTTTATCTATTTTATTTTCATACCTTTTTTTGGTTTTACCTAATATATATTAATTATATATGTGTAAAATTACCTTTATTTCTGTTGTTTTAATTTTCTTGCTCGAGTATTTTTTATTATATTATATTTTCTGGGTCTTTTGTCGGCAATCAAGTTTGCTAAGCCTATGTTACCGTGCTTGATTGCTGGCATGGTCCCATTTTTTCTTTTTGGAGCAACCCAGAATGGGTTTCTTTATAAGCCGGAAATTTTTGTTGACCTACTTGTTTAATGTGTTTGTATAGGACTTCCGCGACAGCATCTGCGTCTGGATGATTTTCACATTTTCGGTGCTCTAATAATACCGTGTCTTTTACCCAAAATCGAGATGCCGTTGGGTTTTGGGCGAAACATATTCTCATGTTGTTTCTCCGGTTTATTTTGAGTGAGAGATACTGTTCGTCAGTCTCAGACCCAGGTGCCAGCGCGGAATGACTAGTACAGCCGCTTTTTATCTTGCTAGGAGTTTCCAGCAGACAACTTATAATTGTATTATTGTAGAAAATCCTGTAATTTAATTCTAGTATATTACAGTTTTTCTGCTGGAAGCCCTTAGCAGTATGCTATTGCCGATCTCGCCAACATGTCCCATCGCTTCCTGATTAGGCAGTCGCTGCTGAAGGCGTTGTGACCACTGTCTTTTATGCTAGCGCTTGTGCAATTGCAACAAATCGGAGGTCCGCCAGCTAGCATTTCGGGGCAGTCACTCCTTTTGTGCCCTTCACCACAGTGACTGCACTTTTCCGTAGCTGACTTGCAAAAACGCCTGCTGTGACCGTAGCCAAGACACATGGAACATTGAATGAGGGGGGAGTGATCCTCCACCCTCACTCTCTGCATATCGATGTGGAATGACCCAGCCGTCGTTGCCCTCTTCCACAGCATTGGAGACACTTTCATGACGAGATGGCCCTGGTGAGGGTTCCTCGTCTTTTTCCTAAATTTTACTTCCATCCTTTCTTCCTCTTGCGGAAGGCCATCAAAAATATGCTTGTTCTGGTTCTTCACCGCCATTAGGACCTGTTCATCGTTATTGTATAATAATACGTCCTTCAGAACGATAAAGGGGTCCTTATTCTTGATGACCTCCGCCTTGAGTATACTGGAATTTTGAATTTTTCCCAGGACTTTGGCTCTTTCTTCCTGCGTACTGCATCCCAATATTATTTTCCTATCCTGCACTTTTCTTACTCTATCAATTTTGATGTCTCCCTCCTTGGCCTTTACTACTTCTCTGATTTTTTGAAGGACTACCTCACCAGTGTCCGACTCGTCATTTGAGGTGACCACTATTGAATGGAGCGCTTCACGCTCCGAGTGTCGATTTATCTTTGGCCCAGCCAGGACATCGGCGTAGCTCAGTTGCCCTTTTGCCCGCGTCTCGTTTTGTTCTTGTAGTGCATGCTGCAGCTTGTCGTTTTGTTTTTCGATCTGGTCCTTAATTTCTATGGTATGTTTAGCATTGTGTGTAGCTATAGATGCGTGCTCCTTTCTCAGTTTGGCAACCTCCTCTCTAATCTCTACTACATGCTTCGCGTTCTCTTTTACAAGATCAGTTTGCTCCATTATATCCTCTTTTACCATCTTCGTTAGTTCAAAAGTCTTCTGAAAAAGCGCAATACTCCCCATACTTTCGGATAGCTTTATTATTTTATCTGCCATATGTTGCATCTTGTCTAATTGGTCTGCTGACATCACCAATGATGAGTTATCTTCGGATACTTTTAGTTCTAGCTCCTTTTGCGTCAACTTATTTTCTAAAAAGGATAATACTTTTTGAAGGCTGCTGAGATTCAGTTCTATCTCAGTTTTAATCTCTCGCTTGAGGTTCCGCGAGTTATTTAACTCGATTTTTATTGCCTTCATAAATTTCTCCGTCTCCTGTATCCTTGTTTCTCTATTTTCCAGAAGGTCGGGGTTCGTCAAAGGTATCGAGGCCGGAACGCTACTGACATTAGTCGAGGGGCTTCGGTCCTCCCGCTGTAGTCCACTTTCGGTTCCACCGCCACTCCTTCTCACATTCTTCCTCTCCATCGCTGATGTGGAAGGTCCGGGTCTCGACTCTGTTGAGTCTTGCGACGTTCTTCTGTCGCGGTCAGTGGGTTTCTTAGCGGGGGTTCTTATGCCAAACATTTTACGGCAGAGGAAGCTTCGTCTTCAGGGTTAAAATAGGCAGTGTAAATGGCTGCCGCTTGTCAATATATATAAGACAGTATGCCTGCTGTCTTGTCTAAAAGTTTTTTAAAAAGTTTGTACGAACACAGTCAAGTTATACACATATATATAACACAGCGTACACAAATGTTTTTGAACGGTGTAAAGGCCGTCAAAATGTTCAATGTTTTGCGCAAGTCCGTGCGTTCACGCAACCAGATAGAAGGGGTCGTACGGCCCGTTTCAGGATGTCTTGAGTCAGTCAGTCTGTCATGTTTTTGTCTAAACTATATGAAAAGCTGGAGGAAATTTTAATTTGGAAAACACGATAAGATATAATACTCACCTCATTAAGTGAGAGTGAGGCCGGAGTCGGGCAGGAAAACTCCGAAAAAGGGGAGGTCGGACGGAGGGGAGGGAGGGTACATGCCGTGGATTTTTGGGGAATGCGCGAGCCATGATAGTTTAATTTTGAAAATAAAATTTTGCACCTTCCCAGTTCGCGCATTTACCGCCATCTATGAACTAGGTGGCAAAGTACTACGCGTAGCTGGGTGGCGGGACTCCGAGCACTACGTCCACCCATATTACGTAGTAGTTCAGAGTCGGTCGGCGCTTAAGAGTGGCGCTAAATCCGAATTTTTAACCATAGTTACTAACAAAAGGTTGGTAACTTGGTACTAAAGTAATTTAATAAAAAGTAAGTAATAGAGTAATTTAAAGTAAAAAATTTTTATGTATGCCTTTAGGAGGACTTTTCAGGATACTAAATCAGTTTTTAAATTTTGAAAATATGCTAGGATGCCAAAGATATGGGCGGATTAAAATTTGGAAAAATCTATTTTAACTTACTTAGGGCTATCATAGGTCGCGCATTTCCCGCTATTTCCCGGAGTCGGGAAAACAGAAACTCAAAAAATTTTTGTGGGGATGTTTAGAGGGACTCTTTGGGCTATGGGATCCGTTTTTAAATTTTGGAAATATGGGGGGATGCAAAAGATATAAGTGGATTACTTTTTGGGGGATTCGGATTTTACTTCCTATGGGACTAGGTAGGGCATGTTTTGGGTAAGAGGGTGGGCGCGGGGAGTGTTTTGGATACCAACATTGGGGAAAGGAGGGGGCGGGGTGTCAGAGGTACTTGTCACGGGTCAGTCACTGACACTGACACCTGACACTGACACTGACCCCCCGGGGGAAATAGGAGACCCGATATCGGGTCCGAATGCTCGAGTGCTCGGAATATCCGGACCCGGTGTCGGGTCGGGACTCAGGTACCGACCGCTGCCGACTTAAAGAGAAGACATGAACATGGGGCGGTCACGGGGTGATCACGCAGTGATCACGTGGCCGCCACGTGATTCCGTCTCCATACAAAATAATTAAATCGTGACGTCATAGGCCCGATCCGACTCACGCCTGACCAAAACCGATGCTGACATCACGTTCCCGGCCACGTGACCGCCTTGGGGCCGCGCCCTATAGACTCGTAAAATAACCCCATTTCGGCCACGAGGTTTTTTCCTGGACAGAATTGGACCAAACAAAGTTTATATCCAGGAAGGAGAGGTCTTTATAATGAGATGTGCAAATTTTTGTCCCCCTAGTCCCCCGGGAACAGGTCAAAAACTCGGTTGGACAAAAAATTCCCATTGTAAACACCTCAAACAACGTTATGTCGGAGTCCGTCAGAAGGACGACTCTCGACAGATTTTGACTTTAATAAAAAACTAATAGACTCCCGGGGCTGAAATTTTGCATAAGGCAACTAGGATAGATAGGGAATCTAATAATATATATATCTCTGCCGCGAATTTATATTAAAAGGGGGGAAATTTAAATTAAAAATCAAGACATCCCTTTTCGGGACCGCACTCACCCTTGTTTATTAGCCGGCCATCCTGTTTTCGGTGAACTGCTTAAAACACTAGGTAGCTGACACTCTGCCCTTTTAAATAAGAGCAGGCAAGCCGCCCAGCGTTGGGAATCCAAGTGGGAATCACTTTTTAAAAGTTATGTTTAATTTTTTCACCAAGTTTAAAACACGAATATCTTTTTAATTAGATGACCTAAAATTTTTATTTAAACTGATTTCAGTTCACCACACTGAGTTTTACACTATTAAAATTTTGAATGAATTAAATCTTTAATTTTGGCACTATTTTTTGACCGAAAACTGTTTTTGGAGGAAAATTTTTTGTAAACAAACACTTACTGTAATTTTGTTTTAAGTCCAAAAAATCCAAAAATTTGCACAATTGTTGTCCGTTTAATATTACACAGGATAGCACTTTAAAATTTGGGTGGTAAAGCGATAAAACACAAGCCGCACGCGGATTTGTCCGGCAAACCGCTATGGAAAAATCTTTTTATATTGAGAACTTTCTCAATTTTCCACCAATTTTCACGCGGTTTTCACTGTTTTGTAGCGCTTTTTATTGCCTTTCGTTTGATATATAGCACTACTATAAAATCAAACTTTTGCCACAAAAACTGATTTTGTATGGGTAGCCGCGGCACTTGTGCGTGTCGTACCTGCACGGGGCTTAGCGCGCGACTGGTTAGGTTAGGTTAGGTTAGGTTAGGTTAGGTTAGGTTAGGTTAGGTTAGGTTAGGTTTTTTTTTTTTTTTTTTTTTTTTTTTTTTTTTTTTTTTTTTTTTTTTTTTTTTTTTTTTCTATTCCTCCAACATGATCGGAGCCTGTTTTTGACTTATTTCACTCTTTCATACCAGTTCTCGCAATTAGTCTTCATTCATTCCGCATACTATATCTTTCTTTTACACATCTCTTACATTACTTGTACAGGTGGGTCTCCTGCCTATCCGAGCTAACTAATCCTTACATTATACATGGGGTAATAAGTTTTATTACAATATTTTTTTTTTTTTATTAAACTATAACATCAATACTTATGACTAAACTTATACTATACACTTAAACTTAATGCTATTTCTACACATTACATTTGCACTTTTCTTATCACCAATTACATATTACATGTTCAATTTTATTACGTTTTCTTTTTTAGACCTATTTTATATTCTATGCTTTGTTTTTTACATAATACTTATAACATAATATACAATTCTATAATGTTTAAGTATTTATTTATTTATCAGGTTTTATTTCTTGCAGTCACAATTTCTACAACTTTTAAACAATAGTCCAAAAATATTTTACAGTGTTTACTTACTATAATTTTATTTATGTTTTTTGGTTCTATCTTGGTGCCTACTATTTGTTCCGTGCAAAAACGGGCATTAATTGTAACAGGGCATTCGCATATTATGTGTGGTATGTTCTCAGGGGTATTTATGTCGCAGATACACGATGGGCTCTCCTTACACTTGAATCGGGCCAAGTATTCGGAGAACCCACCATGTCCGGTCATCAATTGCGTAAGTTTTCTATCAATGCCTATTTTCCGAGTCATCTTATATGCTTCCAGCACATTGGGAAAGAATATTTTTGTGATAGCTGCCGTTTGACCTGACTTATAGCGTTCATTCCATTCTTCAAGCGTCTCCATTCTAATGCAACGCTTGACGAATGAAATCGGGCAATGGCTATAGTCTGGTTTCTTTTTGGAGCGCATGGCTGCTTCCTTTGCGAGTTCATCCGCCCTTTCGTTTCCTTCCAACCCCGCGTGCGCTTTTATCCACGACAAAGCAACTACTTTGCCCTGTTGGAACGCCTGGTTCATGTTCCATCTTATTTGTACTGCAAGGGGGTGGAGGCAACTTGGATTACTCACTGTTTGAATTGCAGCCATTGAATCGCTCATTATTCCAAAGGATTTTGCCTCGCTTTTCACTATTTCCGCACTTGCTCTGTGTAGCGCCAGCAGTTCCGCCTGATAAACTGTGCAGTAATTGGAGAGAGTAAGCTTAACGGTTTTAGTTTCGGTATTGCCATTCCATATAGAAATGGCTGCACCAACCTTTCCGTCAATCTTACTCCCGTCCGTAAAAATGCGTACCTCAGGGACACCACAATAGTGCTGCTCCCGGTCTATCAGGTTTGAAATGCTGATGTCTACTTGTTTCGCAGGGTGTGGTGCTTTAAGAGCCGAAGCCATTCGTTCGACCTCCCTGTCCCTCAGCATCGGCAGGGGCATTCCCCTCTTTGCCTCGTACAACAAGGCCATCTCGCGAACTCGAAGGTCGAGTGGGAGTATACCTGCCAATACCAGTGCTGAGTCCAGGGAGACCGTACGATAGGCCTTGCAAATCTTTTGGGCGATTCCCCGCTGAACGGTGTTTAAAAGCTTTTGTATCCCAATTTTATTGACAGCCGGGGCCCATACGCTGGCTGCATACAAAATGATTGGCTCCATTACTGCTGTGTATATGATTTTTACAATCTCAGGGTTTAATCCCCAGCTTACTTTAGCTGCTCGTGAAAGCTGCCGGTAAATATTTGCTGCTTTTCTTGTTACATTAGAGACGTGTGAATTAAATGTCAGTTTGTGATCAATGGTGACACCCAGCACTTTGATTTCGGTTTCTGTTTTAACGCTAGTCCCTCCCATGCTCAGGCGTGGTGTGTCGTATTTAAGTTTCCTTGTTATATTTATAGCATTGGTTTTGTGAACAGCAAAACGCAACTTATTTGCGACACCCCACGCCTGGACGAATTTAAGTGCAGCGTTTGCTTCCCTTTCAATATCTAGTGCGGTGTCACCACTGAACATCAAGATGACATCATCAGCAAATGCCTGACACCTGTGTCCTCTTTCAACAAGTCCTTTCAATAAAGGATCCAGGAGGAGATTCCACAACAGTGGGCCACCAATCGAGCCCTGAACGCATCCTTTGCTTGTTTCCCGAATGTGCTCCTCTCCGGCGTACCTAACTCGAACACGCCTATCGCTCAGATAACTATCCATGACCCGCCTCAGATTTACCGGACAGTTTTCCTCTGCCAGCCGGACCTTGATAGCTGGCCACCAGGCGCTATCGAAAGCTCCCTCTATATCCAGTGAAACTAGGGTGACAATTTTCTTTGCGCATACCTGATTTCGGGTATATTGCAGAAGAGTATAGAGGGAGTCTTCGGTGCTTCTTTGTGGCATGAAGCCAAACTGGTGGGAGCTCATCCTAGGAAGCAAGTAGAATCTGAGACGTGCCACTAACATTTTTTCGTATATTTTTCCGAATATTGGTAGTAATCCTATTGGCCTGTACGCCTTGGGAGAAGCATAGTCGGGTTTTTTCGGTTTCTTGAGCACGATGACTGTGGCCTCCTTCCACATCTTAGGGAAGTGGTAACAGGCCAGACACTTGTTTAGTAGAGCGAGGAAAAGGTCGGGATCTTCACTGATAATTTTGTAGCATATGTCGGCTGTGAAACCGTCAAACCCAGGGGCCTTTTTTGGATTAAAGGATTTTGCCGCGAATATGAGCTCCGCCTTGGTGAATGGTGGTTCCCAATCTTCATATTGTTCATCATCATTCACATTTAGCGCTTTAGCCCTTATTTCTTGATGTTTTGCGTTGTCCTCACTTACTAGGTCCTCCGGGTAGAAGGTTTCTGCCAGAAGCTTTGCAGATGACTTTGCATCGAGTATCCTTCCCCCCTCCTCCAGTAACTGGTCTTCAACTCTACATGTCGTTCTGCCAATGACCCTGTATATTCCCTCCCAGACCCCTTCCCTATCCTGTTTGTTACAAAACTGTTTCCAGCTGCTTGTTTGTGCTTTTGCCACCTCTTGTTCATAATATTGTTTACGTTCCAAGTACTCGTTTACTACCATAGGTCTACGTATTTCTGCCGCATTTCTAATTCGGCGCTTTTTGGTCGCGACCTCCTTTTTTAGTCTCGCCAGGTTTTCGGTCCACCATGGTATGGTTATCTTTTGACTAGTTTTCTTTTTGGGTATTGTTTCTGTGCATATTTTGCAAATTGTGTCAGTTAACTTACTAACCATTCCATCAATTTGCTGTTTTGTTTTAATTTTTTGTACTTCTAATTGAGTAATATTGTTTTCTATTTTTAACTGTTTAAATCTTTCTTTGAAGTTTTCCCAATTTGCTTTTTGAGTGTTATATTTACGAGTTGTTCTTTCAATTTTGACTCCTTTTGATTTTGTTAAGTTAATTTTGAAAACCATACCATTGTGATCCGATCCTGTGAGGCTTTCATCAACTTTCCAGTTTTGTATAAGGTGGAACATATTTGTTGAGCAAGCTGTAATATCAACGAAGCTGGAGTAACGTTTTCCTCCTCTAATTGTATCGAAAGTAGGAATTGAGCCTGTGTTTAGGATGTTCAGCTCCATTTCATTGAGGATTCCCGTAAACTCGTCGCCCCTGCGATCTGTCTTGGGGCTGCCCCACCACATACTTTTTGCGTTTGCGTCGCCTCCAATAAGAAGTTTTCTTGAGCCCATGGTCGACTTTACATTTTTTAGCTTCTGGAGGTATGGTTCTATTTGTGTATCTGGTTCAAAATAAAAGGAGACTGCCACAATCTCCCAAACACTCGTTCGGATTCCCACCACAACCATATTGTTTGTGGTGAGTTTTGGGAACTGTATGACGTCTAGGTCGTCATCAAAAACTGCTATTGCTGCTTTAACGTTCCCTTCTCCTACTGGGGTGTTTTGGAAGATTCTGGCGCCTTTGTAACTTTTCATTGTTTGGCCTCCTCCAATATACGGTTCTTGTAAAAGTGCGACTGCGGCTTTCCTCTTGTCTGCTTCAAACAGCATTTCGTATGTGGCCTGTTTTTGTCGTTGCAAGTTTATTTGCATTATTAAATAGTTGTTTCTACCCGGGGCAACCTTAGCAGTAGGCAACGGTCGACCTAGCTATTTCATCCCACTTTCTCCGTACTTTACACTCGGCGTTAAATGCGTTGTGGTTTCTTTTTTCTATTCCCGCCTTTTTGCAATTTATGCATGAAGGTTGTTCATTCACCACTATGTCTGGACAGTCGGCCTTTAGGTGTGGTTCGCCGCAGTGGCTGCATAGGTCGGCTAACTCTTTGCAGAACCGCCGGCCATGCCCATATCCAAGGCAACGTGAACACTGTACTAGTGGCGATTGATCCTCCACTTTTATCCAGTGAATATCCATTTGTAAGACTCCCGCCTCGATCGCTTTTTGCCATATCGCTGGTGCCACACTCACTACTATATGGTTTGTATGCGGATTTCGTGCCTTCCTTCGGTATCTTATCTTCAGTCTATCTTCCTCATCTTTGTGGGTATGAAATACTCCTTTATTTTGATTTCTTAATGCTGTCATGACGAACTCGTCATCACGATACGATTGTACATTTCTAAGAATTAATAGTGGGTCTTTGTTCTTCACCTCCTCGATTGCGAGACTGGTTCCCTCTCTTTGTAGTTTTTCTTTAACTTTCTGTCGCTCTTCTTCCGAGTTGAACCCCATAATTACCTTTCGGTCCTTTGCTTTCCTGACCTTTGCGATGTGTATCCACCCTTCTTTGGCATTCATCTCTTTACTGAGTTTTTCCATTACCATCTCGCCAGTGTCTCCCTCGTTTTTCGAAGTTATCACCACTGAGTGTAGTGTACTTCGCCTCGGTTGTTGTGGTTCTCCTTTTTGGGTTGCGACAACACTTGCATACGTTGCTACTCTTTCTATGGTTTCCTTGTTTGACCCAATGACTGATTTTAATTCTTCTATTTCCTGTGTATTTGATTTTAACATTTCAGAATGCTCCTGCATATATTTTATCATAGTTTTTATTTGGGTGTCTAACTGTGAGTGGGACTCTACTGGTCTGTCTTTTGTTTGGTCTACTGTCTGGGTTTGTTCCACATTTTTACCAAGTTTCAGAAGCTTTATTTCGTTCTCTGCCTCCGCGAGCAGTGTCTTGTATCGGTTGTTTACTTTTAAGACTATATCCTTTATATCGCCCCTGATGTTCTTAGATTCTTCCATACCGTTTTCTATTATCCTAAATAGATATGCAGTCTCTGCTTCGCGATTTTTGAAACCTGTTTGTAATTCAAAAGCAGTAGCAGTAGCCTTTTTCCGCGTAGTACCTACATTTTTTGCAGGTTCCTCCTGTGACGTCGTACTTGATGAGGGTAGTTTCCCATCTACACTTTGTTGAGATAATGTTATTGTTTTGTTTTTGTCGCTATTATTCGGCGGTGTAATACCACGTCCTTTTGGGTTTGTTGGAGATCTATACATGTTGGAGGCGCGTCAAATCGTAAATTTGTCAAAATTTTGTAAATAACTATATAATTGGCTGAGATATATGATATCCCAGAGTAATGAGAGTTAGCCAATAAGCCAATAATAATAAAATACCTCCCTGTCGTATATTGCCTTACTTCTATAATAATTTAAGGTGACTCTACCTGTAGAGTCGACCTTAAGTCAATATATTTTACTCAAGAGTAAACTCTACTCGGTTGTCTAATTACTAACTAAAAATACAATAGTTTTTCCTGTAAAGGGAAAAACTAGGTCAATTTGGATAAAGTTGAAGTCAAAAACAAAAGAAAAAATTTTTCGACTCTACCTAGAGTCGAGTTCATATGCTCAGCAAATAGCCCTCATCTAGCCCTTTACAACAAAAGCAATTTCGATTAATTCTTTCTGTAAAGGGGAAGAGTTATCAATAATCGCGGTGAGGGTATAAAATTTTTTAATTAATCGGTCAAAAGACCCCGTACAATAGGGGTTTTCAAAAGAAAAACCCCAAACAGTCAAAAAACGACCAGATAAAGTCAAAAAATTTTTTGACTCTACCTAGAGTCACTTCATGTAACGGTACTGATAGAGCTCGTCACGCCCTTTCATATGATATCCGTCTCGGGCCTGTAGCTCAAAGGGTCACTGAGATATAGCAATTTCTATTTTTTGTAGAATTTCCAAGATGGCCGCCAAAATTCTGAGAAACTGCCGTATCTCAGAGACTACCGGGCCGATTTCGCCCAAGTTTGGGTTTATTGCGATGAGCTCGACGAGATCTATCTGTTGCTGGCGTTTTCAGATTACTAATTTTAAAAAGTGTGCAAACCCCACAAAAGGAATTCTATCGTACGGTGCTGTGTTGGCGAAGGCCTTGAGTTGAAACCCGAACTCGCTACGACCAATAGGTCCAGAGATACAGGCGTTTTAAAATATTCAAGATGGCGTCCGCGCTGTCAAAGTTGAATTTCAAAAGGCCGCAGCTCCGTCCCCATGGGTCGCAGAATACCTGTGTTTGGAGTTTCCTGGTTCAACTTTTCCAGCTCTACACGATAGGGTCCCTCTTGGGACTCGTAAAATTTTTTGGCTCTGATTTAGCTAAGACTTCGCATACATGAAAAGTACCCTTCACACACACCAAATCTGTAGTCCGCAAGTTCCTAGGCCGATCTGTTCAAAAGTTGGTTAGGTTAGGTTAGGTTAGGTTAGGTTAGGTTAGGTTAGGTTAGGTTAGGTTAGGTTAGGTTAGGTTAGGTTAGGTTAGGTTAGGTTAGGTTAGGTTAGGTTAGGTTAGGTTAGGTTAGGTTAGGTTAGGTTAGGTTAGGTTAGGTTAGGTTAGGTTAGGTTAGGTTAGGTTAGGTTAGGTTAGGTTAGGTTAGGTTAGGTTAGGTTAGGTTAGGTTAGGTTAGGTTAGGTTAGGTTAGGTTAGGTTAGGTTAGGTTAGGTTAGGTTAGGTTAGGTTAGGTTAGGTTAGGTTAGGTTAGGTTAGGTTAGGTTAGGTTAGGTTAGGTTAGGTTAGGTTAGGTTAGGTTAGGTTAGGTTAGGTTAGGTTAGGTTAGGTTAGGTTAGGTTAGGTTAGGTTAGGTTAGGTTAGGTTAGGTTAGGTTAGGTTAGGTTAGGTTAGGTTAGGTTAGGTTAGGTTAGGTTAGGTTAGGTTAGGTTAGGTTAGGTTAGGTTAGGTTAGGTTAGGTTAGGTTAGGTTAGGTTAGGTTAGGTTAGGTTAGGTTAGGTTAGGTTAGGTTAGGTTAGGTTAGGTTAGGTTAGGTTAGGTTAGGTTAGGTTAGGTTAGGTTAGGTTAGGTTAGGTTAGGTTAGGTTAGGTTAGGTTAGGTTAGGTTAGGTTAGGTTAGGTTAGGTTAGGTTAGGTTAGGTTAGGTTAGGTTAGGTTAGGTTAGGTTAGGTTAGGTTAGGTTAGGTTAGGTTAGGTTAGGTTAGGTTAGGTTAGGTTAGGTTAGGTTAGGTTAGGTTAGGTTAGGTTAGGTTAGGTTAGGTTAGGTTAGGTTAGGTTAGGTTAGGTTAGGTTAGGTTAGGTTAGGTTAGGTTAGGTTAGGTTAGGTTAGGTTAGGTTAGGTTAGGTTAGGTTAGGTTAGGTTAGGTTAGGTTAGGTTAGGTTAGGTTAGGTTAGGTTAGGTTAGGTTAGGTTAGGTTAGGTTAGGTTAGGTTAGGTTAGGTTAGGTTAGGTTAGGTTAGGTTAGGTTAGGTTAGGTTAGGTTAGGTTAGGTTAGGTTAGGTTAGGTTAGGTTAGGTTAGGTTAGGTTAGGTTAGGTTAGGTTAGGTTAGGTTAGGTTAGGTTAGGTTAGGTTAGGTTAGGTTAGGTTAGGTTAGGTTAGGTTAGGTTAGGTTAGGTTAGGTTAGGTTAGGTTAGGTTAGGTTAGGTTAGGTTAGGTTAGGTTAGGTTAGGTTAGGTTAGGTTAGGTTAGGTTAGGTTAGGTTAGGTTAGGTTAGGTTAGGTTAGGTTAGGTTAGGTTAGGTTAGGTTAGGTTAGGTTAGGTTAGGTTAGGTTAGGTTAGGTTAGGTTAGGTTAGGTTAGGTTAGGTTAGGTTAGGTTAGGTTAGGTTAGGTTAGGTTAGGTTAGGTTAGGTTAGGTTAGGTTAGGTTAGGTTAGGTTAGGTTAGGTTAGGTTAGGTTAGGTTAGGTTAGGTTAGGTTAGGTTAGGTTAGGTTAGGTTAGGTTAGGTTAGGTTAGGTTAGGTTAGGTTAGGTTAGGTTAGGTTAGGTTAG
>JARGCU010000041.1:5000-7500 GCA_029227775.1 Morpho helenor | reverse complement strand
AAAATGATGCTACTTTCATTACCAGTGGATAATAGTATATACAAAACTTAAATTTTCGCTATTTATGTAGACAATATTTGATAAAGAGGCCCAAATGGGCTGACTAAGCTATATATACAATAAACCTAGTGCTACTGATTGAAGAATTTCAACCCACCGAGGGTGGAGTTCGAAAATTTTTATGTGATTATGGTTTATTACTAGATAAGTTATAGATGAATAAATAAATGTTAGGGCTAAATCTTTGGCTTATTATTTTTATATAAAGTTAATTTGTATATGATAATATATATTTCGTGAGAACCACCGTATTAAAAACATTTTACGTCGCCCCCATCTAGCGAGGAGGTCCGGAACTAACTAGAGAAAGCTGCAATATTAAGAACAATGTTTTCGGGTACTTTCTCGTTCGTTAGATTCCCTACTTAGTTCCGAACAGTCGACCTTTTAAAGATGGCGCTGATGCCAATTAATTGCTTTGTTGTTAGCTAAAAACTAGCAACTTAAAGAGAAGAGAAGAGGGGGGTCTTATCGCGATAAATGGATAGGCAAAGCTAATACCGCACGCTGGCCGTCCCGCCCCGACTCGGCGACGTTGCCAGTCCGCGCGCCTGGCTTCATCCGCAACCCGTGAGGTGCCCCTCGCAACTAGCGGCCGCACCCCATGTTTCAACTTCTGAAGCATTGGAATGCGGTTAATGTTTTCGCGCGCTTAGTATAATTTAAAAGTAAACGCAATTGAATTATGTAATTTGACCCACTTATAATATTATATATAAAAATATGTGTTTTGTATGAATACCCTATATAATATAGCATATATAGTATGATATATATACTATAATATAATATATCTAATACAATATATAATAATACGTATAAATTTATTTATTTATTTATTGACTGACGAGACGATATGATATATTATCTTATATGAGTAAATGATTTATATCGTATATATGATATTTATTTCTGCTATACTTATATATAGCCAAATATATGTTTATGTCTGCTATAGATATATAAATACTCGCACGTATATATAGACACATACTCATACATTTATGCATACACTCATATACACATACACATACATATATATACACATCCACACCTATATGCGCATACATACATACGTGCACGCACACGCGTGCATACATGAACCCATGATTTCCACACTTGTCCCATGCGTGTGAACCCACTACCCCCAGAGGCCACACTCGCCGTGCGCCCCGCGCCTCGCAACCGCAAGCGTCCCTCGGTCCGCTCGCGCCGCGCGACACGCCCACACACCCCGCGTGGTTAAGATATGACCTAATTCTTATATTATAGATATAGAATAGAGTAAATAAATCTTTAACTATGTAATTACTTAATATTTGCTGTTCTATACTTTCACATATGAGCTATTTATTATGTTGCTATATAATATCTAATTCGTTGCCTATATTTTATTCAAAATTATGTTAATTATGATAATAATAATAGTAGTTTATGTTCTATGGATCTTGTTTGCTATATGAGTTTTGCCTCTATGAACCTATGACCCGGAGCTCCGCATGTGCCACGCGCGGCGACCCGCAGCCACATGCAGCCCCCCTCATCGCCGCTCATTATTGATTTTTAATGTAAACTATGTTAATCATTTCGAATTGTTAATTGATAGAAGTGATAGTTGTAATTTATGTATTGATTATGTTGATTTAACGGAATCTGTATTATCAGATTCAAATTTTTATTTGATGAATATGGTAGATAAAATATATATCATGAGTCTGGTAATTTTAATGATGATGTTTATGTATAATACGACTATGTTCTTAGTATCCATAATCGACGTTTTGTTCTATCCTTTTTCTAATAGCGCACAGAAGGGGACAGAATCGTGAGGTGGCCCGATGGTCTACGCTAACGTTATTATTGAATTTAATATTCCTATTGGCGCAATTTACACATTTTGGTGGAGACTTTTTAATCTTGGAAGGACATTCGGCCTCCTTATGCTCAGTATCCCCGCAGTAATGACACGGCATTGAGTCCTTAGCGCTGCAGTTTTTACTGGTATGTCCAAACTGCAGACACGAGTGGCACTGAATGAAAGGGGTGAACTCATGAACCCGCACCTTCTGATGGTCCACGTTCACCCGTTCCATACCTATCACTAAGCGCCAGGAGGCGGGTTCCGCAACAAATACAGCGTTATATAAACCTGGATTTTTATTATTCCTAAGAAATCGTAGGACCAGGCCATCCTCTACTCCTTCCCGCCTAATTCCCGGGTTCTGATTCCTTATTATATCCACCAGTTCTTCCGAGGGGACATCCTTGGATATACCCCTCAAAATGAACATAGGCTTCAGTTTGCGAGCTACCTCGGCGCTTACCTTATCCGACCCCTCTAGACGCTTAAGTGCGTCGTCTCTATGTGCTGGTGTTTCGAACTCCACCCTCAACTTATTGCTAGAGATTGGTGCTATTCTGGACGGTGCGTATGACGAAT